>OZ037755.1:5825753-6425753 GCA_964035475.1 Salix caprea | reverse complement strand
GGTAAATAAATTGTATTAAACAATTAAAGAAAGCCAGAATAGGGCAAATATTCATAGAGTACGACTGTGTTTAATATTGCTTTTGTTTTTGTGGTTGAAGTTTTAAAAAAGTAGTTTTATGAAAAGCATTTTTAGTTGCAGTTCATAAGTGAAATTGAAAAGTTTGGTTAAAATTGTGGTTGAGTTTGAGGTTAATAAAAGATAGTTTTGTGTGTTTGGTTATCATGTTTTTCATATTGCTGTCAACTTGTGAAATTACTTTAAAGGCCACACACACACACACAGATATATATATATATATATATATATATATATATATATATATATATATAGTTTTAAATTTTATAGATTAATAATCATAACAATAAAATGTAATTAATAATTCATGAAAAAAACATATAATTGTTTTTATTTTCCCATCAAATTACTTGCAATTTCATCACGAACTAAATCAATAGGTGAATGCCACTATGATCCCTTACTATTTGATCGAGGAACAACATATGGTAACAATATCATTAGTAACAACATCTGCGATCTAGCTGTTGAGTTATAATTTCAATGTCAAATTCAGTTGCAAGTTTCTGATTCATAATCAATCGAAAAACAACAGGTTGTGGAGTCAAATGAAGTCACGCACCTTTCCTTTTCATCAGGATTGATCTCTATCTATATATTTTTTTTAAAAATAGATTGGGTGTGACCCAACTAAATGGGTCAATCCAGCCAAGTTGGGCCAAAACTCTGCTCGACTTGGGTGGGCCGAGAGGAGGTCCAGCCCAAGTCCAACACGTATATATTTGTTGAGTGAAATGGTGTGATGCATTGTTCACGTCTTCTTAAAACGCGAACAGTGCAGTGCAGTGTTCACGTGAATTAATTCACGTGAACAGTAGCGTCCGACCAATGGTGACGAGAGACTCAACGTTCGATGCCGATGGGTAGAGGAGACCAAAGTGGTTTTTCCTGTGGTGGTGACGTCGAAAAATGGTGGCCGGGAGGAGCGTTGGAAGCTTGCTGTATCACTGCTGCTTCTACGTGGGGGCTTCCTGATCTCACTGTAGGTGGTCGTGGAGGAGAAGCTATCGGTGATGAAGGGGATGATGGCGGTGTCTCCGGGAGCTACCCCTGACTGTGGAGAGAGAGAGTTGTCGCTGTGGAGAGAGAGAAAGTTGTTGTCGTGGAGAGAGAGAGAGAGAGTTGTCGCTGTAGAGAGAGAGAGGTTGCCAGTTGCTTCCCACCATGATGTTGCTTCAAGTTGCTAACCATGACCTACAATCCATGAAAAGCAGACAAAAAAATGAATCGCGATCGCAGGAAAAGTTTTATTTTTCAGCTTCTTTTAAACCATGGTTTTAGTTGATTTTTTGGTGGGTTGCATAGCAATATAATCCATGTTTTATCATTATCAAATGCCATTAAACTTGTTTTTGCTCGAATCTCGATTTCGATGGCAATACCAAACAGCCAGCTCCCTCCAAAACCAGGGTGAATGATGACCCAGCTTTTTCTGGAAGCTCGAGTGCCAACCATGCATTATATTTTCCAGATTGAATAGTAAAAATGGCAACCCTGAGAAAGATTGGAACAAAATTAGAAGGAGAATACGTACGGATGAAAGTCATGGACAAAGTCTATCTGAATTCCCCTCTAGTGGGTTATGGAAGTAGTAGAAGTCATCACTTATCACTTCTATTAACTTCATCGATGCTCGAGTTTTCCAAAAACGCTGTTTAAACTCTTCAAGGTTGTTAATTTGGAATAGTCTTTAGATGGATAATTTGAGTGTGTGCATCTCCACCTCTAAAGCATGGAATAACCCGTACCAGTATCCATTCTTCTACTATGCTGTACCTTATAAAAGTGTCTTCTTAGCCTCTATCTCTTGAGTGATCGATCAACTTTTCCTTAAGACATCTTGAATAACCCTAATTAATTAAGCCTTTATTCCACAATTGCGTAATGATTCTCCGATGTTTCTGATTGAAGGGAGGGGCCGGGGATAAAAAAAACAGCAAAGGAAAAGAAAGATACCAAACCCTCTCCCATCAATAGAATAATTCTAGCTGATAAACATTACCGAGACAAGAAACCCTGGCGAAAAACGACATACTCTCCATCGTATTGGTTCCTAAAAAGTTATGGTTGTCTCTGAGAAAAAATAAAGCATCTTGAACGTACTGCCCCGCCATGGCCAGGCACAAACCTTTTAGAGCGACGGTTCTCCATGTTTGAATCGCGGAAATATAGCCCCCGTTGCAGCCCATAACGGATTAGGGTTCATTATATCTCTTCGCTAATAATTTTCTGGAAAAAAAAAACCAATATAGTAGAAATTAATTAGCTTGATTCTAAAGGATTCAACTTGCGTTTGCACCATCAGTACTTTACCTCATGCCAGGTTGGAGGTGTGATTTCATTTATGCCTCTGATCCCATGCAAGCTGGTGCAATCCTCGAGTTATATAAATACCCTAATGCGACATCTGGTAAGAGAAGAGGTCGAGAAAAGCAGACAGGTCATCTTAAAAAAAAGCATTCTCCTGAATTACAAGAATTTCTCTATCTCTACCACTTCAATTTTTTAAGTGCATGACATTCTCGTCCCTTATGGCCGATGTATATATATTCATTTTATTCATTAAGCATCGAGCAATCCCCCATGATTATATAACATATAGAATAGCTTGTTTTGCAGGAGACAGTGGAATTACAGTTTTAACATGGTAAGTTCTTGAAGCCAGTTGCTCTGTTATTAAAATAAAATAAAAATGCATAACCTTCCAAAGTGAATTTAAGGCTTCAACTATCAATGACATTGTATTAGTTTTTAACTCATACTTCCCAATCTAAAGAATTTCACTGCTAGAAGGAAGATGATTAATTAAAGCAGAATAAGAATTTTTAAGGCATTAATGTTTAATATAATGTCAGTCTCATTTAGAGATAGAAGATGATGCTAATGCGTCACTACAGGGCACGGACCCTGGCGGTGGAGATCCTCGTCTATGGAGGAGCTCACGAACCAATGCTTGTAGATCACCACCACTAGTTTCTGATGTGCCACTGTTGCCTCCAAACTGACGGGGATCCTGCTGTCTTGGCTGCATGGACCATGAGGGTTGCACCATTGGATCATAAAGAGATGATAAATCGTACGCGGCGGGGATAGAAGAGGCTGATGGGAGGCCAGCTGCTATTGAGAGTGGAGGTTGCGTCAGTACTAGTGTTGGCGGTGGTGGCGGTGTAACCTCCATTGCCGCTAGATGGGCTTGCATGTATGAGAGTTCTGCTTGTAAATTTACCACCTGTTAATTCAAGTATTGATTTGCCAAAAGAGAATAAGACTATCAATTTGTTAGCTGGCTTCATCTTTATTAACACTCCATGCTCTGGGAGGAAAATAATACATGTACATCTAGCTTTATAAATTATTTCCGTTCCTGCACAATAATACACTGAGATGAAACTCTTAAGAATAATCAGAGTTGAATAATCGTGTCATCTCCACATACAACTGTTCAAAACTTACCTAACATCTTTTTGAAACCGTCGCCATTGTAGTTAGTGTTTCTAGATATGGAAAGAAGACAATTTATGCCAGTCAAGATATAATGCATGCTCTCTCTCTCTCTCTCTCTCTCTCTCACACACACACACACACACACACACACACACACAGAGAATTACTTAAATTGATTAATTAATGATGATGAGATGATGACGATAAACATTTGACACCAGTCTGAATTGAAGCTTCTTGTCTTTGTTTATACTAAAAGGACGCTTGAACTACGTGCATAAGCAACATGGTGTTGCGAGCAAATAAAGATTTCTTTTGACAAAGGAAGAGAAACATGGTGAGTAAATTTAAGGAGCAGAATTCTTCTGCATTATTGACATTGAAATACGAGGATCGAGAGGCTGGTTGTCGAAACTGTTCGACATATCCAGTTAATAATAATCACTTATATATATCTTGTCACTCAATCAATTGTGATGATATAATTAAGAAATCAAATTGATAAATTACAAGATAATTACAAATCAAATAACAATAATAATGAAGATGATGATGATGCCCAATTAAATCTATCTCTTCATAAAATACTCGTAAGCCATAATTAAATCCATAAAGGGTGTCTTATCAATTGGGTCAAATTTCGTTCATATATTTTCTAAACTAAAAGAGAAGGATCTTTAATCAAGTGGTAATTTATGAAACACACAGAGAAGAAAAGGCGCAGTGTGTTTCATGATTTCATGGAAGGAAAATAATATTTTAGTGCTTCAACTACTTTAAATCCTACATAATTTGACAACAGTACCCCTAGAAGACCATGCTTTGATTGGAAATCTAACTATTTGTGCAGTAGTAGAATGGAACTACTTGCCCTGACCTAAAAGGTTGCTTCCAAAAACAAGGAAGACCGACCATTTCCTTAATTTCTGCAAAATCCACTATTTCCACAGAAAAATGGCACACACTCTAGCCTATGCCATTATTATAGTAAAATAGCCTGTGGCTTGTGATTTGTCTATCAAAAATGCGTTCTAGTTTTCAGTAAAAAGCACAGAATTATCCCCTGATCAGCTGCGAGGCAGCGCAGTTCTGCAACACAGAATACAAAATCAAGAACCCGATTCTTGCTTTCTCCCTAGCTTCAAAACAGAGCCGATGAATCTGCTTTCTCACTAACTTGGAACAATTTGGCAATTGCCTTCACAAATTAGGTCACCGCTAACTTGCAAAGGGTTGCTGGATTAACTTGCATCGTTTGACAAATTGACAAAAACTAAAACCACCCCATGAAGTTAATTTTAATGAAGAAAAAAGTCGAAGCAATATTAACTGTGTAAAACAGTTAATCTCATCGACAAAGGGAAGCTTCAGAAAACGAATTTCAAGAATAGACTTATACCAGCATGATCAAGCAATCAAAGACAGAAGAAAAAGGAAAAAGAAAACATATATGATATGAGGCTAGCTAGCTCTCCTCGCACCCTGAATAATCCTTGACCTACCATTAAAAGAGTCGTGCAAACAGCATATGTGGTGTGTTTAGTAACCTCAACTAGGAAAGAAAACAGAACAGCAAATGTTATTTTGTCTTTCTGTTTCTCATCAAGTTCAGAAAGATGACGATCCTTTATGATCAAGAAATGGATATATGATGATAAATAGCTAAAAAGAAATATAATTTACCTGTTGTTGAAGAGCAAAGATGTGAGCAACACATCCATAAACTGGATCTCTTAAACGAGCTTTAGCCTCGTAGCAAATTGTGACCACAGCATCAAGTCTTTTGTTGACCGGAATGTTTAATAAGAGCTTCGACACATTACTCGCACCAAAAACCTTATGCACCGCTGCAAAATATGCCGCACCTTGCTCCGAGTCAAAATAAGGTGCAAATATACAACCTGGCACACACTTCCTCCTCAAGAACTTACAAGCACCACATGGCCCACCTCCACCTCCACCGCTCCCACCTCCACCACCACCGCTCCCGCCACCACCACCACTATTTACAGGGTTTGTTGTTGCAGTACTCATTTCTTTTATCTTTCTTTAAGAACTAAAGAAAGTAAACAAGGTCGGTTGTCACATAATTTGCCAGGGTTTGTATTTGAAAGAGGAGAAGAGAGATGGAGGGTATGTGTGTTGTAAGACAATACAAAGAGCAAAAACATTAACCTAAGACGTACATCGATATTGTATTTTATTTAAGGATATTTTAATAGCACAAACACACCAAGCTTTCTTCTCTACAAATTTAAGATTAACAAATAGCAAAAGAAAAAACCAACAAGTTTCGAAAAAACAAGAAAGATATTACGGGCTGGCTTTGCTTGATTGTAAGAATATATTATATTATATATTATGTAACAACCAGATAAGATTTAATGAGAGAATTAAAAAGTTGTTAAATAAGAAAATAGTTTAGAAAATTAAAGTTATAATTGTTAAAAGTTTTAAAATTTAGGAAATTAATTCTAAATATTTAAAAAATTATGATAATCTAAGGTTTTACTCCTATTCTACTCAACTTTACGCGTAAGCATATTATTTTTTATTACTGTTTATTATCTTATATCAATGTTTATCATGTATATACAGATTTAAATGAAGATTTTATTTTTTTAATTTAAGATAAAAAAAACTTATATAAATTATATTTTCACAAAAAATATATTGTATTTTTTAATGTGGAATATAAATCTGTTAAAATGGTTTCATTATTTAGGTGGTGATGGTCTAGGGTTTGGTTTGGATGGTGGTGCTGGTTTATGTGGTATCGGGGGTTGGAGAAAAAACAACGCTAGTGAAGTCTTTAAAGCCACGCCATAAAACAAACCTCTCCCTCCCAATTCAGCTGCTTGCGTGAAGCAAACAGGCGTGAAGCCTATATATATATATATATATATATATATATATATATATATTTCTTTCTCAACCCTTTTTTTAAAAACAAAATTCTCTTAATTCTTCTCTCTAGAGGTTTCTTTCTTTCTTTTCTCTCCGATCATTTAATAAAATGTGATGAATGAATCTGGCTAACCTTGCGACTTGCAGAAATAAAGTAAAGAAAAAGAATAGTAGGTTTTTCAAGTCGAAACGTGTCGATGGGTCTGTGTCTAAATTTGCAACAGCGTGGTTTAAGGCTTTAAGCTGCATAAACGGCAAAAGACGCCAGCAATCTCTCTGTTGAAAATGACTCCGTTTCCGTTTGCAAAAAAAATCCACAGGGTTTTTGGTAAGAGATGAATACCCACAGGTTTAATTAATTCCACTTTTAAAATATTGCACTCACATAATATATATATTACTTTTAATGATGAACCCTAAATTATTTTGTTTAGAATTGTCCTTTCTTTTCTTGATACAATTATATTTTTAGATTTTATTTTCTTCACAACTATTAGTTGTATAAAATTCTTTCAAAAACTCACTATATTTCTATTGTTATTATATTTTTTTATACTAATGTATTTTTCATCAACAACATCTATATATATATATATATATATCAAAAATATTCTTTTTATTAATATTATCATGATAATATTACATTTTAATTTTTTCTCTTTACTAGAAAGCTCGTGGGCTATAAATAAATCATCGATCCTTTAAATAAAAGGTTCAAAATATGAAAACTAGATTTGAAAAAATAATGGATCGGATTTCTAGAATTATAAAACTAACCAATCATTCAAAATATAAACTTAGTCCCCAAACTACTTGCGATCTTCTCCATGTAATCTTTCCTGAATAATGAAATATCTAATAGGTAATATATTGCTGCCTGAGTTTGAGCCAGGAGAGTGTTAATTACAAGTTACGTGAAAAAAAGTTGGCAAACTGGGTTTTTCTCATATTCTATAAATTCTTACTGTCAATTTATGAACTCCTAAATTTATGCTAGAAACAGAAAGGTTGATTCACTCAAGTTAAACAGAACCAACTCAGTGATCAATTCTCTTAGAGTTCTTGTACAAGATGGTTGGTGTTATATGCTATAATACGGCAAACCCTTAAAATAAACGTTACAATTCAACTTGATTTGGTCGGTAAGAACAAAATGCCTACAATTTTGAATCATTCTGAATTTATCTTCTAAATTCCAGCTTATTTCATATATTCTGTTCTGGATAACCCATGAAACAAACCAAACTTCACGACTCAGTTGATTTGGGTTCTCGTTCTTTTTTTCTTTTTTTTTGGTATTTGATATGTTCTTTATTTGTAAAATCATGTGATTATCTCGAGTTGAAAGTTGAAACTGAGTTTATTTTATGGGTTTTCTTTTCTCGTCTGTAAATGTGATTCTGCGACTCTTTTTTCACAATGAATTTGGATGGTGTCAAATCGTCCGGGACTTGTCAAATCGTTTGTCGATGGGAACAGGAAGCAATTTCACTGTCTAAATCTTCCTTAAAGCTTCGGTCACAGGTTGCTTACGTTGTAGCAGTTCCAGAAGGTGACAGAGTAGGGTTTCTGCTCCTCGTCTTCCCTCTACAGTTCATATAAGACTCGGTCGCCTTGAGTTTTATAAAAAATGTCAATGATCAACCAAAATTAATTTGGTTTGCTTGAAAGATTAATCTCTGTTAACTAGGTTAAAATCTGTATGGAAAAATATCAAATTAAACATTAATGATAAGTCATCTGTACTAGCTAGCTAGCTAGTACTCAAAGCATATGTAAAATCATGGGGGTTGATCTGGCAATTAATCCTGTATGATGACGCTTAGTTTAAATTAAATTAGATTTTTTTGGTGTTTTTAAATTATTTTGATGTGTTTATGTCAAAATTAATTTTTTAAAAAATAAAAAAAATATTATTTTAATATATTTTTGAACAAAAATTAATTGTAAAAACAATCTCAACCAGTAAAAAAAAACCCTCTTTTAAAGCTATTGATCACAATATAAGATAATTCATTTCGTTACTCTAGAGTACCTAAAATACCCGGTAATTAAAATAATATGGAGCGGTCCAATATGAATTTCAGGATGGAAAAAATCATTTGTATATTAGAGCTGAAACATATTTGAGTATTGTAGCTCAAGTAGTAATTTTGAGGAACAAGGTCCCTACAGAAGTTGAGAAAAGCCCAGTTATCTGGCAACATGTCCAAAAAAAACACACATTTTTATAAGTGCTCGTGTCCCTAATTAGTCCACTCTTGAACCTTAATCTTGAAGTGATGTTCTGTAAATAGGCTTGCCTGAACTTTTACAAACAGGAAATATACAGCCCGATCACTACGTAACTGTACTAGTAACTGTTTATAATACAAGTGTTCATTAAAATAGTTTTTATTTAGAAATATATTAAAATAATATTTTTTATTTAAAAAAATTTATTTTTGACATTAACACATCAAATAATCTAAAAATATCAAAAAAAATAATTTAAAATAAAAAATAAAAAAATAAAAAATAAAAAATTATTTTTTTCGAAAACACTAGCATTCCACGAGTTTGAAGTTTCTAATTTCTACCATCTGCGCGGTCAACACCTAGGAATCAGAAAATAAAATAAAAACATATATAGTTTTCTTATTTATTTTCTGATTCCTAGGTGTTTTATATATGAATGGCTGTCATCATTGAAAATTCTGTCGAAAGAAATGTGTTATAAATTCGAGGCTGTCACCATAAATTATGGCAAAGGAGCTTAATAGTTAGAGAACTCTGGGGAGACAAAAATTTGTTTTGTTTTTTTAATAATAGTCAATCAGTCAAAGAAATACTTTGTACCAGACAATCATGAAATCTATGGACATGCTTTTCTCAGCTTCAAATTCTGTCTAGGAAATTTACCATGTTCACCATTCGTATGAAAGTTTTGATGCTGTGTGATATGGTTGGACAAACCAGTTGTATTACTATATAATTCGGTTTTCTTTTAGCACAAACAAATTTGATAAAATAACTAGGGTTTTTAATAAATTAGGTACAAAATAAGGTTAATAGACTACAAAATACATTGGATTAAGTTGTTAATTTTGTTATTTTCAAAGAAAATCAATGATTCTAAATTGTTGTTGATTGTGAATTAGGGTTAAGGCTTTTTATATTAACTTAAACAACATCTTCTAAGTCTAATTTAAAAGTCTTCCAGACCTCGGGTTCTTATAGCGAGCCGGTCCATTTAAGATTTAAACCAGTTGAGTCTCTTGAGAAAATTGACTCCAATCCAACAAGCATATTAAATGTTATGTTCATTTTTGTTAGACATATTGTATAGCATGACCATACTTCTTCTTATGACCAAACCTTTTTATTTAATTCAAAATATGCTTGTTAGGCTTTCCAAGTGGTCTAAATACAATAGATACATTAAAGATTTATCACAATCTCTAACATTAACATCCTATGGATTGAGTTTGAGTTTTTCATGAAACAAAATTGATTGATTTTAATTTGATTATGAATGTTTAATAATTAATTAAAGGTTAAGTAGATGTAATAATGAAGGCTAAAGTTATAATGGTTGAAGGCGAGTTGTAAAGAAGAAGAAGAAAACATGTTTGATACAAAGTTAGAATAAAACAATATAAAGGTAACCAAATATCATTTAATGGAAGCTAATATTAAACATATAATATATGAATTTTAATTCTAGTTGAAGCAAATTCTATCTTTTAAAAATCTCAATAATATCAAAAATCAACCCTAAAAGGGTTACATTTTAATCCTATAAGGTGATAAGGAAAATATAGAGGGAGGAATTTGGATTTGTGTCATTTTTTTAATTGAATGATATTTTTTTCATTCCCTTTAATTTTAGACATAAAGATATAATATTCAATAATATATAATTTATAATTTTATTTTATCGTTCTTATAATCTTTTATTATCTATTTTTTTTTTAATTTATACCAAAACTTAATCCCTTAATCTAGTTTTACACACTTTATCTCATAATATCAATTCTCTAAACTTTTCACTCCAAAATCAAATATAGAGAGAGAGAGATACAAAATAATTTAATTATTATTCATAATGGGTGAGATAATTAATATTTAATTTAATATGTGTTTGGATATTAAAAAAAAGAGCTAGAAAGCAATATTACTTGAAAACAATGGTTGGAAGGTAAAAATCTACCCTCCAAAAATATCAATTTGAAAGTAATTATTAGCTCCATTAATAATTATAACTCATCTCTTAAAAAGTGTTAAACAAACTTAAATTTTAAAATCAGAAAATTTTTAAGGTTTTTTTTTAATATTAGCATAGCAATAGAAATTAGTTAAATATACATTCCAAAAATATATATAGCAAAATAGTATAACTTGGTGCATCACGAACTTCATTTTCAACGCATAAATCATATACAAGACATGCGAGTCTTAAACAAAATCAAGATATTTTTTCCAACATTCTCAAATCCCTCCTATAAAAAAAAAAAACACAACATAATATATTTATCACCACTTATAAACATAAGCCTCAATTCAACTCTCCAACATAATTAAAAAATCAATACGCGTCACAATTCATCAAATATAACAACTCACAATAGAAATTAACATAATATTTTATTAAATTTAAACTAAATTCAAACTAAAATATAAAAGCTTGGGGACAAGGACTTACCTCCATAACTACATATCCCCATTTATGATAAATGATCTTAATTTATGCTAAAACCATTTTGAAAATCTTAACCTCCTCAATGTCCTTAAGTCTTACGCAAAATTGACTCAACAAATTATCAGTTAAGGCATGTGTCATCTCATTGACACATTTGCAAATAGTACACACTTCTCTCCTAGTCTCCCATAATAAATAAAATATCCATTAGCACCCATATTTTATAATAAAAGTAACCATCATTTAGTAAATGTTTTATATAAAATATAATATAACATTTTTTTCTCGGATATCAGGGCTTGTAATACATCTAATTATACGGGTTCCTTGGGGAATGTTATGGTATAAGTGTGATACTGTGGCGTGTTATGGATAAATATCATCCCATGTAAGTATATAGATAAACTGTTGTTTTTTGTTCCAACAAATAGTCAATATATTATTGTATTGCAAAGATCTAGATAAGTTGTATGACTCACTAGACAATTCATTTTCCATAAACCCTTACAAATAATATTATGCAACTCATCAATATTATTAATATATTTGAAAATGTGATGAAATAGGCTAAACTAATGCATTATCATATTAGGACAACTTATCTAACTATATCAAATCAATACAATAGGACTTAATGTCAACCACAAATCATCCCCTTCTCGACATGCAAATGATGCTGATAATATCAAATTCTTTGTATATAATACTCATATAACCTATTAAGACATGAAATACACATATTATAACAACAAGTTAAAACTAAAATTTCAAAGTTCAAATAAAGAAATGCATTATTAAAAAACATATCTGAATATAAGTGGGACTTAAAATGAAATGTCTAGCCATACCACTTGACATGAGACTCATAATGCATTTAGTTTCTATAAAAAAACAAGTTATTCAAAATTTATTAATATTTTATTATTACCTTGATCTTGTAGATAATTGTCTCTAAGTAGTACGATTTATTACTCTAATTATCAAGATATGTGATATGAAGATGCTTCCACAACTAAATATATATTAATTTAGATTTAATATTCCAAGTTAGTATTTAAAGTAGAATCAATTGTCACACAAAATAATAAATTATTTGACAGAGAATAGTTAAATTAATTATACCTTAAAAAATAGTAAAATTATATATTATATAGGTTCATGTGTAGATATTACTAGCCATTGCCCTTGTGCCTTTTTGTGGTCAGAACCATATTTTTTTCAACGCAAAAATATATTAATTGTGTGAGATTTTTTATTATAATATAAATTTGGGCAAAATAATAAATGTGGGCAAAAATCCTATGAAGTGCAAGTTTTCTATAAAATATATGAATTTTAAATGGATATGAATTTATTTGTTTAGTAGGTTTCAACTAAATAACCAATATAAAATTATTATTATCATTCAAAAAGAAAAAAGATTCGGATATTTGAATTATTAAATTTGCTTTATTAAGATTAGCTCATTTTATAATTCAATATAAATTAAACATAACAAACAAAATATAAATTGTGAAAACACATATAATTATCCAATAACAAAAATAAGTAGTTAATTTTCTATCTCTAAAAAGAAGAAAACATAAATTGAAAATCCATCCCTATGTTATTGTCATTATCATTACTATAACAGTTAAAATTATTATCAACACTACTGCGCAAACAATTAAAATAATTAAATTGGCCTGAAAAATTAAAAAAAAGAAATATATTTTTACAAAAAAATAATAATAAAATAATAACTAAAATTATCTTTGTTATCGCGCAAACAATAAAATTATAAAATCATCTAATCCTAAAAACATAAAAAAATAAAAGAAAACATAAAGAAAGAACAAAGGGAAAGAAAAAAAAGCAATATTAATTTTAAAATGATCACCAACATAAATTAAAATTTCAGAACTGAATCGAATAAAAATAAAACATCAATAAAAATAAAATGATAAAAAATAAAAACAAAAACTAAAAGTATAAATGAATAAATACGAACAAAAAGTAAACATTGTCCATGAAGGACCGGAAAAACCAAAGGAATCAATACTAAATAAAACAATTAAAAGAATAAGTGCAAAAGTAAAAAATATTATATATAATTAATTCCAATTGAATGACAAAACTGCGACAAATCAAAACCTTGGGACCGAAAAACAATAAAGAGATTTATAAAAATAAAATGCAGTGTAACCAACATAAATTAAAATTTCATAACGGAACAGAATAAAAATGAATCCCCAATAAAAAATAAAATGACAAAAATTAAAATTAAAAATTAAAAACATAAATACATAAATATGGATGAAAAATAAACATCGTCTAAGAAGGACAAAAAAACCAAAGGAATTAATACCAAATAAAAATTAAAAGAATGAGTGCCAAAATGAAAAACAAAATATATAATTAATTCCAATTGAAGGACAAAAATGAAACAAATCAAAACTTTGGGACCGAAAATAATAAAGGGATTTTAAAAAAACAATACAGTGCAATTGTTGAAGAAATTAAAAAAATAAGGACCGAAATGAAAAGTAGCATATATGAGCAATTTCAATGGGAGGACAAAATTAGAACAAATTAAAACTTACATACCAAAATTATTAAAGGAACCAAAACAAACCAAAAATAAAAAGAGTAAGGACTGAAATGAAACACCCACAAATATAAAGGACTGCACCATATTTTCGGCGGCAAGAGAGAGAAACAAGCAAGAGGGAAAGAATTCCACGACCCGATTAACCTGACATGCGCCGCACGGGAGTCAGAGGACATGGCGGCTCACCAGGTGACATAATAAAAGGCCAATTTCTAGTTTCCACTGCCTTACGCCTTCACACGTGCCGTTCGAAAGGCATGCGCGGTGAAACACTGTTGGCGCATCCGTACGAAGCGCTTGCAATGTTCCCGGAAACAAATAATAAAAAAATGGTCAATTACTTGGACATTGTGATATCTACAAAAAAACCGAGGGTGATAAATCCTGAAATATCCCCTGTCCCAAGTGTTATTTTTTTTCTTTTTCGGGGGCTATTTTCATAGTTGTACGGTGCAAAGAATTCAAAAATATCATCCATGTCCCCTGGAAATTTCTAGTATATCCCTGGTACCAAGGGTTAAAAATTTTCGGTCCTGGGTGTTAAGGAACCATCTCACCTAAAAGTTTAAGCTGTTAGGTGAGGCTCCAAAATATGATTTATATTATCCTTTAACATATCCTCTTAGGTGAAAGCCATTTAAGCTTGAAACTTGCATAAGCCCACTCTAATTTGTGCTTCATTATTATTAAATAGAATGAGGTGATGAGATTTGAACTCGTGACCGCTAGTTCAACAAAACTCTGATACGATGTTAAAAAATCATCTCACCTAAAAGTTTAAACTGTTAGATGAGACTCTAGAATATAATTTATGTTATTCTCTAACACTGGGGGCAAAATAATAATTTTATTGTAGCAATGTACAATGAACTTGTCTAGATAAACAATGGAAAAATACACACTAAAAACGCTCACGATTTATATTATAGTTAATTATTACATGGAACTGAAGTTGACCGAATGAGTGCATACAACTCATCATAAGATCACACTATCATTTCTTTAACTATCCACTCATCATTATCAGAGTGGAGTAACTCATACCACAAATCAACTATATCAAATCAATATAATAGGACTTAATGTCAACCACAAATCATCCCCCTCTCGAGATGCAAATGATGCTAATAATATCAAATTCTTTGTATATAATGCTATGTAACCTATTAAAACATGAAATACATATATTATAAAATAAGTCAAGACTAAAAACTTAAAATTCAAATAAAGAAATGCATTATTAAAAAAAACATATCTGGATATAAGTGGGATTTAAAATGAAATATCTAGCCCATTGCACTTGACATGAGAACTCATAAAATTACTATATGTATTGCATTTAGTTTCTACTAGTTAATTGCCCGCACTATGTTGCGGGCGAAGCAAACAATTTTTCTAACTGTTGAGATTAAAATATAATATTTCTACATGTAAAGTTTGATATAATGAAACAAATCAACATACCTTATTATAACAACAATAACATCGAAGTCTTAACTTCTAAAATTATCATCACTATTACTGCCAAAACAATAAAAATTATTAAACTAACTCGAGAAAATTTTTTAACAAAAAAGCAAGTAAGAAAAAAAACTAAAATTATTATTATTATTCTTAATATTAATAACGAAAAAAAACAAAATTAAATCAAAGACTAAAAAAACCTAAAAAAATTAACAAAAGAGAAAATAAAAAATAAAAAAAATGATAAAACAAAAATAAAAATTATTAGCTGAAAAAAAATCATTTGACTTGAAAATTAAAAAAATTGACTGCACTACGTCGCGGGCTGAGCAAACAATTTTTGTAGTTGTTGGCATTAAAGAAATTAATAGGATTTGCTGATCCAAAATTAAAATATAATATCTATATATACAAAATTTAATATAGTAGAACATATCACTATACCTTATTATAAAAATAGCAACATTGAAATCTTAACATATAAAATTATCATTGCTATTACTGTCAAAACAATAAAAAATATCAAATTATCCTGAGAGGAAAAAACTCAAAAACATTAACAAAAGAGTAAGTAAGAATAAGAACTAAAATTATTATTATTATTATTATTATTATATTAATAATGAAAAAAAATGAAAGACTAAAAAAATCCTAAAAACTTTAACAAAAGATCAAGAAAAAAAGAAAATAAAAATAAAAATTATCAGGAAAAAAAAATTCATTTGACTTGAAAATAAAATAAAAAAACCAATAAAAAAACTAAAAGAAAGAACAAAGGGAGAAAATAAAAATAAAAATATCAATTTTCAAATGTTCATAGATACAAAATAAAATTTAAGAGCTAATTTTTTTTAAAAAATACCACCTCAACAAATAAGAAAATAACAAAAATTAAAAATCAAAGCTAAGAGCACTCTTATTCTAGAAATATAAAAAAAATAAAGGGATTAAAATCAAAAATTAAAAGTATAAGGGCTGAAATGAAAATCAAATATATTATCAATTTCAATCAAAGGACAAAATTGAAAAAATTGAAACTTCTATACCGAATATATTAAGCTCTTTAAACCCAATCCGGAAATTAAAAGAAGGAGGACCGAAGTGAAACATTAACATTTAATTAATTTCAATCGAAGGACTCAATCGAACTAAATCAAAACTTATATAACAGAAATCATGATCATACACAAAATTAAAAGTACAGGGATTGAAGTGAAAAAACAACAAAACTGGGTGCCTCTCCTGTACTTTTGCATGCAGGAGAGAGAGAAACGGAAAAAATAGCTTTAACCGGACACCGCCACAGCTACGACAATCGATTGACAAAACGCGTCGTACCGGGAGGAAGACGACGCGGAGGCGCATTGACAGAGACGTCGGTAGCCCATTTTCATCGATCCGAGAAGCCCTCATGCGCCACCATAACAGGGCGTGAGGCGGAATACTGTCGGATGCGAGTCGACAGTATTTTGAAAAAAATAAAAAAAATGATGGTCAATTACCGGTCTACCCCTGTGCCTAAGTCATCAATTTTGTCTTATTAGGTGCTATATCCGTATTTAGCCATTTTCAAAAAATATTAAAAAATAAAAAAAGTGTGGTGGACCGGACCGAACCATACATGTGCAATTACCGCGGTACCCGTCAACCTAGAACCCGTTTTTTTGTCTTTTTCGAGGGACAAAAATGTTATTTGACTGTGCAACATCGGAAAGAATTACTGATCCGGCCACTCGAATGACTCGAACCCACCCAAAAATTGAGCAATACTATTCCAATCCACAGTGAAAACACTCATTATAGTAGTGACTCCTTATCTGTTTTAGTATATTAGATAATAAAAAAACAAATTATTCAAAATTATTAATATTTTGTTATTTCCTTGATCTTATAGATAACTGTCTCTAAAGTGGTAGGTTTAATATATTATACTCTAATTATCTAGATATGTGATATGAAGATGCTTCCACGACCGAAGCTATATTAATTTAGATTTAATATTCTAAGATAGTATTTCAAGTAGAATTAATTGTCACACAAAATAATAAATTATTTGACAGAGAATATTTAAATTAATTATACCTTGAAAAACAGTAAAATTATATATTATACAGGTTAATGTGTAGATATTATTATTACACAGAACTGAAGTTGACTGATGAGTGCATACAACTCATCATAAGATTAGACCATCGTTTCTTTAACTATTCACTCATCATTTTCAGACTGGAGTAACTCATACCAGGGTGAGGGATTTTTTTTGAAAAACTGCCAGTTAATTGAAAAATCTACCTTCAGTCGCGGATTTTCTTATGGTGGGGTAGATGATGGTGCCGAGGTGAAAAGGAACAGAAGAAAAAGCTGTGAAGAAAAAACCTAATCTCTCACTGTCTTGTCTCTGTCTCTAAAGAAATCATAGAAGTGACAAGAGAGAGAAAATAATAATTAGATGGGGAAGAAGGGGAGAGGATGTTTGTCCCACGTGGGGTCTCACACGTGGACACAACTGCGGCGGTCGGATGTTGATATACTGTCATTCGCCGCATGTATGTTTGCTTCACGCAATCTTCCCCCCCGCGCCTGCTTCCTCCATAGCTGCCGTGGCTTTAAAGTTTGAACAAAAAGTACATTCACTGATGCATCAAGAAAATAAATAAACTTTTTTTTATTAAATTCGAACATGAAATATGAAATAAAAAGCTGAAAGTCAACTCATTAACTAGCTGTCTTATCGAATCAATATCAAAGCGTTATAATTTAAAAAAAAAACAATGTAGTAGAAGACAAACAGACCTTTCTTTTCTCTGATGGAGTAAATAAATATCCATCCATGTCTTCGGTTCAAATCACTCTCTCTATCTTCTCCACCGTTTGGACCCCACGAATAGTGAAACTGAAACCCTAGGGAAGTGGATCATTTCTGCAGAGAGAAGATGATGAGTGCTGGTGCAAATAATGGAAGTGGACCTTGTGGTGCCTGCAAGTTCCTCAGGAGAAAGTGTGTAAAAGGATGCATTTTTGCACCATACTTCGATCCTGATCAAGGAACAGCTCACTTTGCAGCAGTGCACAAGGTCTTTGGCGCTAGCAATGCTTCTAAGCTTCTCCTGCGCATACCTGCTCCCAAGCGTCCCGATGCTGTTGTTACTCTTTCTTACGAGGCCTTGGCTAGGGTTAGAGATCCTGTTTATGGTTGTGTTGGCCACATCTTCGCTCTGCAACAGCAGGTAAATATTTTTCTCTCGATGAAAATCGACCAAATCTTTCAATATTTGATATTTTAAGGCTATGTCGAGTTAGGGTTTTGATGATCATGGTTTACTTTCTTCCCCTCTTCCATTCTAAACTTGCACGGAACGTACGGTGGTGGCCAATGATATATATATATAAATCCCAGTGCCCGTACTGTTTAATTAGTTGAACTGTAGTTTCTCACTACATAACCTTTTTGCTCTGTTATGTATCCATTAGAGATTCAAATCTCATCTACAGATATAATTTGGGGTCGACAAGATCGATCTTCTCGTGCAGAGCTGGTTTGTGCTAGCTGTATGCTTCCATATAATGATTAACCAAAAGGGGTTTTCTAGAAATCTCTGCTACTTTTTCCTTCCTTCAAATTACTTTCAAAATACCTTTAATATGATAAATCTTCTTAAAGAGACTTCATTATTCCCGTAATTAATTCATATGTGGAGAGTGTGATTTCTACGGTGCTAGAATTGCTACAAGTACATTTATAAAATAGAAACTAGATCATCATCATAATAATTATGCGGTAGGAATTCTCAACACGGGGCAAACTTTTTTGCCAGGCTTTAGTTATTACCAATTTTCTTGAGCTTAATCCACACGATTTTGTTCATGGCGACATTACGATTCGTTTTCTTGTTTAGAACTCTATAGCTAAATCTAGTTGGTCTAGATTTTTTCGTTACTGTTTCTCAAGTTTGTCAAATCATCACCGGTTTGGCAAATTCATACGTGAATATGAACAAAATCATTGTTGCTAACTTAAACTTTATGTAGGGTTTTTTGTTTTCTAGTCCCAAATCTATTCTTGTGGATTATACTTCACTGCTAGGGCTCGCCAGCATCTCCTTAGTTTCTTAATTTCAAACATCATTTCTCTCTTACTTTCTCGATGTAATTAATGAGTTTGCATTTACTGACTGAATATATTTATCAATGCTTTGGAGTGTAAGGAAATTAATCATGTTTTCCAAAAAAACATCGCGTGAAATTTAGGCTAACTTGCGCTTTAGATTCTGGGTGAATGGTAAAACTCCGAGGCGTACAAAGCAAACCGCAAGCTCGAGAAATACTCAAGCATGTGGTTTTGACTTTGATGGGGAGTCCTATATAATTATTACTTGTAATCTGCGAAATATTTAATTATTTATGCATTTATTAATTTCGATCAACGAAGCAGGGTTAATGTTTTCTTGTAAGAAGCGATCATAGTGGGACCTAACTAATTACCCTGTGTTGGTTCTATTACGGCAACGGGCAGACATGTCTATACCAACAAGGACCATTTTGTTCATGTTCAAACCTTTGTCTGTGGTTTATGTTAGGGTTTCTCATTTTTAAAGAGTGGATATAGAAAATCGTTTATTGTAGATAGCACAGTCCTTCATTTAGGCTCGTTGGGCAGATAACCAATTAATATTTTGCTACTTTCTTCACTGAATTAGGTGTAACAGTACTCCATTGTTAATTGATTTGGAATACTTTTGAGTTCAAAGATTGCTTGTTTGAGCTGCGTGCTTGCCTGTTTTTCATGAAAACCTCGATTATTTTTAATGTTTTTCATCGTTTTAATATGTTAATATTAAAAAATTAATTATTTTGATATATTTTTTAGTCAAAAAAAACTTTCATAAATAATTTTTATTATACTTTTAAATATGTCAAGAATCCATATTAACCTTACGATGCTTCGAAAAGATAACTAATCGTATCACAGGTCCTTTTTTTTTTTTTTTTTCTGGTTTGTGTATTATAAGTTGTGACTGGATCATAGTTCTTGCAACTATGTTTGTGTGAAAATTTATGACTGTTTTTTATTGTGTTTTAAAAATGTTTTTAAAAAAAAATAAATTATTTTTATTTTGTATTTTAAATAAAAAAAAGTTTAGTGTTTTTAAATCATTCTCTTATTTTTATGTTAAAAATGTTTTTTTTAAAATATTTTAATGCTTTTTTGAATGAAAATAACTTTTAAAATCAACCTTAATCACACACCTAAATAGTTACTTATTTAATGTTAAATAGCATCAAGATAAAAAAATTCATTTTGTAGGTTTTTAATCGAATGACTCTTAAAACATGTTTCTTAATATTTCCAAACAATTTTTTTTTCAAGTCCAAAAGCTTTTATTAAGACATAAATAAAGCAGCAGCCACGAGCGGTTTATTACCAAGTAGGCTCTAAGAATCTGAGTTCTATTTGTAGTCCTGAACTTAGAAATGGAGGTTTTGTTTCTTCCTATGATAAGCTTCATTCGACTTGAAAAAAGAGAGCCGGGAAAAAGGAATGCTTGGACTCTCTCCATGATTTCTTCCTAGCTATGACTAGGTTGATTCCTCATTCTACTCTGAGTGTTTCCATCTTGGTCAAGGAATAGTGTTTTTATTTAATTTCAAAAAACAAATATTAGGGTAAAAAATGTGGTGGATGCATTTAAGCTGGAATATATTTTACTTAATTAACATTTGTAATTATACATAAAAGTCCATTTATTTTCATAAGAAAGTAGAAAACAATGTGTTTTTCTTATCATAAAGTGAAGGCATACGTATTCTAGTTTTTTTTTTTTTTTAATGAAAACATACAAAATAATGTTTTGTGTTGGTACGAACTTTGATTATCACTTGTCGGGTTCAAGTTTTAAAATACTAAAAACCTAAGTTTCAACATCTTCACCTTACAGCATTCAAAAACATCTAAGATTAAAACACACAATTAGCCCAAGGATTTAAAATCAAATCTAATCAAACTTTCAAAGTTTAAAATAATATTATGACTATAATGTAAATTAAAAAAAAATAGCTACCAAGAATAAAACAACACAACTCTTATATAGAAAAAACTAAAAATATGACCCTTATTGTTTTTTTTTCTCTTAATTTTGATCTCTACTATTTTAATTGTTTTTTTTAATTGAAGTCTATAATTGTTTATATAATGGTATTTATTGTGGTGAATATGTGTAAGCACGCAAAACAAAACAATATAAACTATAAACCAAATTGACAGAACTTATAAAGATTAAAAAATAAAGAAATAAGATTGAATGATCAAAACATAAACATATATCATGATCCCTAAAGAGAAAAACATTAGAGTAAACATGCCAATGGGTATGCATAGACAGCGAATTCATTATAAATTCCATCACTTTATTTTTATTCAGCCTTGACAGTTTAATAATCAAATTACATTGACATAACTCCTATGATAGCAGCTGATCTTTGAATTCCAGTCATTTGCCCTTTTCCCCTGTTCGGTTTCTACTTTCCATGGTCGCAGCAGCTCTTCCAGGAGCAGCTTATGTTCTTCATCTACTCCTCGAAATTATACATGAAAAGGCAATCATCTTCTTTTTAATGCATGGTTCATTTCAGTAAACCTGCTAGACATTTTGTGCACACAAATTCATCACCGACACTCGCTTCTTATAATGAAAAACTAAACCAATATCAATACCCCTTTTTATATGCGTTTTGATGGATGCTACTTGGAACGAAACCGGGATTCTGATGAGTTTTATCTGGTGATTATATATAGGTAGTGAATCTGCAAGCGGAGCTAGCCTACATTCAAGCCCACCTCCCACCATTGCAGTGTCTCCCTTCACCTCAGCCACCACCCCTGTGTCCTCAAAGCCACTCCCTCGCAAGCCTTGGTTCATCTTCGGAAGTGTCATCGTTCTCAAAATTAGCAAGCCTTGGTTCATCTTCGAATTCTAACATATCAATGCACTTTGATGAGTTACAATTACAGCCGCAGCAAGCACCCACAGAATCCACCGGCTTCTGCGATCCATCAGAGAATGGATTTGATAATGAGGATCTCCACGAATTGGCTCGAGCGTTTGTGTCTAGATGACAAGCCATTTGCCATGCGTTTCTCCGTATGGAGATTTTTTTTTGTTTTATTTTAATATATTATAAGTATTTCAGAACATTGGTATGAAATTTATTTGACATATCAAAATATTAGTTTATTTTTCTATATATATTTTAATGTGTTAATATTAAATAGATATTAATAAATATGTAATTAGCCTAACATATTTTTAAGAAAATATTTTAAAAATAATTGTTATCATTATTTTTCACATCTTATCTATGATTAAAAGAATATATAAAAAACTAAATAATCAAAAGTAAAAGAAAACATGAAATAAAATAATAAATTAACTTAGATTGTGTTTGATAATCTTTCATAATGATAATAATAATAGTAATTTTATTTTTGTTATTCAATTATTTTCATTTGTTCTTTATATTATTTTTTTTCAAATGCTATTAATATTGTTTTTTATTTTACTTTCAATCCTAATAATAACAATGAAAATAATAATTCAAGTAATTTATCATTCAGTTTTGCAACTCTACTACATATAATGTTTCAAATCTAATATCCTAGATTAATGATTTAAAAAATTTATGGCTCAATATTATTTTAATTCTTTAAAATTATATGACTTAACATTAGTATTAAATAAAAAATATTAAACAATAAATATTATTATAATTCAAATGATTATAATAATTATATTCACAATGGTAACAATACAAATTTTGATTTTATCTTTAATTTTGTCTTTTAACTATTTTTATTTATTCTTCACATCAAATAATATTTTTCATGCTGATAATATTTTTTGCCTTTAATCATAAGAATAACAATTGAAATAATTTATCATTTGATGTTGTATATATTAAGAATTGATTTTTACATCTTCTCTATATGTAATGTTTCAAATCTAGTAATTTATCATGCGATGTTGTATTCATTAAAAATCCTGTAACTCAATATTGTCTTTAATGTTTTATCTTATTTCTTTAAAATTATATTATTTAACATTAGTACTAAATACAAAAAATTGTACTATAATTAGTTTTTTTGACATTACCTCATAAAAATCTGCCCAGGTTGATTATTTTGTGGAGAAGTATAGTATCAAAAAAACTATTTACCACCCTTACCATTTTGTTTCCATGTTAAAAAATTTAGTGGTTGCGGTGAAGTGCAAGACACGTGACTCGTATTTTTTTTATTGTAGATCATTTGCCCCAATTTTTCTATTCGTTTTGTTTGCATGTGACTTTATATATTTTTTGTTTACACGATATTGGATCTGAAATATCATACATAGAAAAACCATAAAAGTCAATTTTCAACAAACACATCATCGACTAATGAATTATGTTGATTATTATTTTGATTATTAAATTTTTATAATTAATATAGTTGTCATTATAACCATTATTCTAAATAATCAATATTCTAATTATTATTGGCAATATTATCGTTGTCACCATCATTATTATTATCATCATTGTCATTATTACAACAATAATTCTTACGATAATCAACACTGTTATTTTTATTAATATCATTTAAATTATTATTGTTATTAATAATAATATCATTATTATAATTTTTTTTATCATTATTCATATTCTTCATATTATTTTATGAGTTATTGTTATTATTATCATGAAAGTCATAATTATCAACATCATAAGCACTAAAGTCATTACAATAAATTACTATTGTTATTATCATGATGATTAATAATGTTACTATTATTACCATGATTATGACACCAAAAATGATTATTATTATTACTGCTAAAATATTAAAAATTATTAAATTACACCGAGAAATAAAAAAAACTCAAAAATTTTAATAAAAGAGCAAGCAAGAAAAACCAAAATATAATAATTATTATTATTGCATAAATAATGAAAACAACAAAATTACCCTTAAGAATAAAAAAACCTAAAAACTTTACAAAAGAGCAAACAAAAAATAAAATAAATGACAGAACAAAAATAAAAAGTTTTAGTTTAGAAAAAAATCATTTGACCTGAAGAACAAATAAAAAACAAATGGAAAAAAATATATCAACTTTCAAATGATTACCAATATAAATCAAAATTTAAGAACTAAATTGAATAAAAACACAACCTCAACAAAAGAGAAAAAAATAAAAATTAAAAACCAAAACTAAGGGCATATACATATAAACATGCAAAGAAAGCAAACAAGTTTTACAATTAAAAAATTAAAAAACCAAACTCTAAACTTTTCATTATTATTGCGTAAAAAATGAAAACCATGAAATTATCTTAAGGACTAAGAAAACAAAATCAAAATAAATATTATGAGAATGAAAAAATTATCCGATGTGAGGAATAAATAAAAGTAACAAAAAAAAGAAGTATTAATTTTAAATTGATCGCCAATATAAATTCAAATTTAGAGACTAAACCAAACAAAAAAAAGAAATCAAAAAAATCAAAAAAAAAAATTCAAAGCATAGACACATAAGTATAGACAAATAATAAACACTGTCAAAGTAGGATTGAAAAAAAATAAAAAAATTAAAATCAAACTAAAAATTAAGAGAATAAAGGCCGAAGTGAAAAATAGTATATATGATCAATTTTAATTGGAGAAAAAAATTGAAACAAATCAAAACATACAGACAAAAAAATTAAAGGAAAAAAAAAACAAAAACTCAAAAGAATAAGGGATGAAATGAAAAATAACATATAAGATTTATTCAATTAAAGGGTAGGACTGGAAAAAAAACTTTAATAGAAGCATTTAGGGCAAAAAACAAAACAAAATGATCAAGGACTGAAATGTATTTTGACAATGCATGAGAGAGAAAAGGCACAAACAAAGCAAAACAGACCATTGATGACTGTCCACTAAATTTTTGTCGACACGTGAACCCCATGTGAAAGAGGACATGGTGGCGCTTCCGTAGACACGTCGATCATGCAGTATCCTCAGCTTTTTTTGGATATCCTTGCGGAACGGGGGAACCACATGACCCGGAAAGCGCACTTTGTGGGCCCAGGGCATGCGTAAACCTCCGGCTATCCCAGGCTCTTACGAGGAGGGGCGGGGCCACCACCTCGGGGACGGTGACTCCAAGAAGAAGTTTGCTCCCTCAGGTTTCGAACCAAGAGTATCCTCAGCTTCCGTGCACAAAACACAACACTTGAAAGACGCGAAATGGAGGCAACAACAGGTGTGTCCAATAGACACGTCTGCAGGTAAATAATAAAAAAAAAATATATATAACTACTTAAACACCCCCAAACTGATTATAATAACAAAAAAACCTTATATGAAAATATCTTTTTGCCCCTAGCCTGAGTGCTCTATTTTTTTTTTTCTGAGGATATTTTAGCAATTCTACTTTTCACATAAACATAAAAACCAAATATGCCCTCATGGTCTGCGCACTGTTTTTGTCCCATCTAAGGGTAAAAAAGTGAATTTATTATTCACGGGTAGTGCACAAAACTGAAAATATTCTTGCTCCTTCTTCGTTTTGTTATCTGCTTTGGGGGGTAAATTAGTAGATTATTCTGCAATAAAATATGAAAAAGATAAAAACACCCGCCAACAATCAGATAAGATTAACTAGTCCCTCTGAAAAATCGAGAATACCTCTAAGACTAAGAGTTAAATTTCAATGCATTAGGAGACAAAATAATAATTATATTATTATGAATATAGTGATCTGAGTCTACTACTACATTGTTTAAACTACACGGTTTAGCTTATTTTTAATAAGTCTTGTTGAATTTGACTTCTTTTGTCTTCATAGTGCGCTCATCTTGTATTTATTTCACAATATATCTAATTTAACTGTACTTTTTCTCCCCCTCCGTCCCCGCTTCTCTAAGCCCGATATCTAGATTTTAGGAAATCAAACACATTAAAATCAGTCTACAAGTACAATTCAAACATAATAAGTAATCTATCCACTTAATCCTTAGCATATTTCAACAAATTGAATAATACCTTGAAGATGCAGTTTCACTTCTCTAATGGACCATAATTAAGTGTTTTTAAAGTGATTTTTGTTTAAAAATATATTAAAATAATATATTTTTTATTTTTAAAAAATTATTTTTGATATGAATTTAATTTAAAGTAAAATATAAAAATAATTTTTTAAATTCTTTTTAAAACGCAATGCAAAAAAAATTGTTTGCCAAGTCTAAGGGGAAGAGATGGGTTTTGCATCTCTATTGGTTGGGTGTGGCTTTTTGTGCAGGCCCGTTATCTTGTTCATCATGGCTACCTCCATTTGTCTCACGGGCTTGGTTAGTTTAGTATATTTCTTCTCGTCAAAACCACCACACTTCATCCACTTTTCTGGTTTACAGGGCTCACCCAGAGATCCTTCTCGCTCCTAATCGTCTGGCCAAAACTATCTTCATCATTTCCCATCAATTCTGCCTCCCTGACATTCCCATATATCCTTTCACGATGATCGGCCCGATGCCATAGATCATTCTCCCCCATTAATACATCATTTGAATGAGACTTGTATGTCAACGTTGGAGAGTAGAGGGATAAAATCAGATGAGAAGAGTTGGATCCATTATATTTAGTTCCCTCCAATCTAATCTTGTTTAGTCTCATCTGGCTGATTGCATCGCAAAAACAGGGATGAAATATAAAAAAGTAAATAAATGCAATGATGTAATTATCCGAACAAAATAGCTGACAACCATATTGCTGTCCTTCTGTTAGAAGAGGTTGAAGACCCAGTGCATCTATTAGAAGAGACTGAGTTTGATATTGCAGTGGTTAAAGAGGAGACCTTTAGCAGGAAGCATATGATTGACAAGGTGGAGAAGCGATTGACTTCAACGATCACGGCTTGGGAGAAAGAAAGAGAGAGGAACTCCAAAGTCTGATGCGAGAGAGATGAGTTGGACCTGAAGAAACGACGGGTGCAGCTGTTTGCAGACCAGGAAGTGCTTTTCCGATCAAAACCAAGTCCATCACACGGTGGGAGGAAGCCTTCCGGAACCTCCATGGGAATTGCAAAGTAATCGAAAACTCTCTCTTTGTGGTTTTGCATCTTAGTTCTCTGGGAAATCTTTATTCAATTAGGGTTTTCTTCCTGCATAACAGAGGGATCTACAAGAATATTTTCCGTTGTCATTTGTGATTGAAAGGACAAAATTGAAAAATAAGAAACTTGAGTGACGTAAAAAACTTGATACTATTGCAATCCTAAATTTTCCTTAGTGTTTTATTTAAAATATTTTTTATTTATAAATATATTAAAATAATATTTTTTATTATTTTTAAAAAAATATTTTTAATATTATCACATCAAACTAATTTAAAAAATTAAAAAAAAAATTATTTAAAGAAAAAAAAATCTTTTTGAATAGCTTATATACCCCCTTAAATTATACCGTCCATAGCTGTCTTCAACAACAACAACAGTAAAACTGGTATAAAGTATAAACAAGTGGAGGGAACATAAAGGATATCCGCATTGACCGTGTTTAATAACTTCCCTGCCTTGGTCAACAATTGCAGCTGGTGATAACCATCACAGCTGTTGCTCTTTTGTTTTCCCTGACAAAAATGATGGTTTTAAGATAGACACTAGATTATTGGCACATGCTACTTGCAGGTAGCATAAAACAAATAACATGAAAAATTAGTAATATATATAATAAATAATTTTAAATGTTTTTTTAAAGGGTAATTTAATCATTTTAACGGCCAACAACAAAATAAAAGACCTATTCACCATTTTTAATTGGTTTTTTTTCTTTGTTTCAAATTAGTTTTTTTTTAAGATCTTTCAATATATTAATATAACAATTATTTTTTATAAAATAAATTATTTTAATATATTTATAAATAAAAAACAATTTTAAAAGTTAATACTACCCTAACAAAAAAAATCTCTCATTATTATTGAATGTACCATTTTGTCCCAAGTCGAGGATGAATGGCTCCGGGGAGGGTTGTCTATCCTGACTCTTCTTACAAGAACCCGTAATCAATTTGTGGGTATTTGTGCTCTTACAAGACAGGGGTGGCAACCTCGGACAGTTGAACGACCTGTCTCAGGTCAGTGTACAATTCACTGCGTAGCTCACGCATGAATGTGTAGATTAGATTTGGAATCCTGCCGCAGCACTGCTTAAACATGTTTAAGTGTTTTTAGATTATTTTTATATATTAATATTAAAAATAATTTTTAAAAAATAAAAAAATATTATTTTGATATATTTTTAAATAAAAATATTTTAAAAATAATTTTAATTATAAAATTTCAAAGATGCATAAAATACTTTAAGATTCAAATAATATTGTCACACCATACTACAAAATATTATTTTAATATATTTTTAAATAAAAATTATTTTTAAAAATAATATAACTATAATTTCAAAATATACTTAAAAAGAAAGCATTCATCGAAAGACTCACACATAAAAATGGGGGGAGTCTGTCTATCATCATGTACCTACGTTTTGTGTACTGGTACAACATTTTGATGGCCATGGCAGATCCATTGGTCAAATGGTCGGGGTCACTGTCATTGCAATCAGCAGCTGCCCGGTTTGATTTCGAGGTATATAATATTACAGAAAAAGTAGTCGATTTTGATGTGCCCTGTGCTGGAAAATATCAATAGCTATAGCCTATAGTCCTTGTTGCCTGTGACAATTACATCCCACTTCAATATACTTTTAATAAAATAATTTATTTTTTAAAAATTTTCGATCCCAGTAAATTAAAATTATATAAAAAAAACACTAAACTAAAAACAAATGCAAAAACTAAAGAAACAAAAGAAAAAGAACAACCAAGCAGGAGATAAGGACCCAGGCAGGCATGCGCGTAGCTAACAAAAGTCGAGTCAAGATTTTGGGGATCATAATTAGAAACACGAGTAGCGTGAGCGCCTCCATTATTTAGTAAATCAAATATTTTCTTGATTTTTTATAACTGAGATGTCTGAGATAGTTTATATACATCTTAATTAATATTTTAATCCATTAAATATACTGTGAGTTCAAAAAACAAGTAAATTATCACGAGGATGAGAGACATAAAAAATAAGACTTAAACCATGATACAACTTAAAAAAAAAAAAAAAAACTCCCTCGCTGAGTGATTACCCCACTTGCCAAATGTTTCCTTTTTCAAACTTACTTTTGCAGCCAGGCATCTCACCCTTTGCCACCATTTCTACATTTATCTCTCAAAAGTTTTCAAATTATTGGAAATGTACTGCAAATTTATTTTTACTGTTCATTATACTGTTTTTTTTTTTTTCATCACCCTCTTCCCTGATTCCAAGAAAATAAATAAATTTGTGTGGTTATTGCAAAATCTTCCCTGTCCCATGCTTGCTTTTTCGTCCAGATTCGATCACATGATAAGTTTGATCCTTTCAATAAGGTGATGCAGGCTCCATGCTTTCTAATCATATGGTTTCTTGTCTATAATTCTTTGCCCAACATATTCATGACTTGAGTTTCTTGAATTATTTGTCAATTAAAAAAAATATATTTATAAACTATTCAACGAGTTTCAAGTTTCAAGTACTCAACTAATTATTTATTAATTAATAAAATAGTTATATATATATATATATATATATATATATATATTTGAAGTATGTACATGTATATTAAATGAAAAAATAATAAGTATTATATATATGTGTGTGTGTGTATTTTATATCAATATCAATGTATGCATATATCATATCAAATTAAAAAAATCAAAATATTCTATAAATAATACTTATATATTTATATTTAAATATAAATATAAAAAAATCCAAATATTTATATTTAAATAATATAAATATATTTCAGGATAACTTCAGATAATGTGTTCTAACTAAATTATTGTGACGGCTACTTATGAGCTTTCTCGTGTCAAAATTAAATGCATTTCTTCAATTGTTTTGTTTGAGAGTGTGATTGAAGTTATTTTTTAAATTATTTTTTATTTTAAAAAAAAGTATCAGAATGATCTTTTTTTATTTATTTTTTAAATGTCAGATATTAATACATCAAATTGATCTAAAATATCAAAAAACTTAATTTAAAAATAAAAAAAAATTATCTTTTTTTAAAAACATTTTTGAAGTGCAGTCACCAACATGCAATTAATTAAAAACATATTATTCAATTTTATCTTAATTTAAAAATTCACATCTTAATGATTAAATAAAAAAAATTCTTCAAACCTAAATCCCAGAAAATTCTTGGAAGAGTTTTTAGTCCAAGTCTGTGATAAGCTGAAAATTGTAGCTTCTCTCTCCATGAACAAAAAACATCCTTTTCTCTTACTGTCACATACACACACTCCAAATGTCAAAAATAGCCTCGTCTCCCACAAATCTTTCACGCAGCAAGGAGATCTATTCTAACCACCGATCTTTGTGCTGACGACATGCTCCAAACCGGAACCGGCGGGACTTGGTATTGCTTGTGGCGGCGGAGACGGTGGTGTGATTGGGTATGTGTTTAATTGATGTTTAGGTGTTTGATTTTGGTGTTGGTGGGGGGTAATTAATTGTTGTTGTGTTAAACTTCAATGTGTTATGATGGCCGTGTTCACAAAGGCGTCGTGTGGAGGGCAGAGGGGGAGGAATGAAGGCTGTGTTTGTTTGCCATTAGAAAAGTTGGTCAACGGAAAAAACTTTTCAGTCAAAGAAAAATTTGGCTTGTTTTTCAGGAAAGTATTTTCCTGGAAAATTTGGACGGAAAACACTTTCCGAAAGTTGTGAAAAATTTAGAAATATCATTATTTGCTGATTATATCAAATTTGATCCTCAAACTTTTGATTGCTATATATAATTTGTTTTGAATATTTATTTTTCAATTCCATCTCTTAAAATTTAATTTTTATATTAATTTTGGTCCTTATTTTTATAATTGCTATTTGCTTTTTTCTTATCATTTTTTTATTGAAAATTTTTATCTATCAAATTTGGTCCTCATTTTTTTTATTGTTACTTATTTTATTTGAAATAATTTATGAAATGTTATTATTATTTTAATTTATTCACCTTTCATTTTTTTTAATTTTTTAGATTTGATCTCTATTATTTTGATTATTATTTATTTTATTTGAGATAATTTATGAAATTATATTTTTTTTTTCAATTTCATTCTCATTCAACTTTTTAATTTGTAAGATTTGTTCCTCATTATTTTAATAAACTTGAGAAAAATAAAACATTAATAAGTTATTTTTCCAGCTCATTTTCCATGACATAACCAAACACTGGAAACTGTTTTCCAACTTATTTTTCATTACACTACCAAACATCGGAAAATACTTTCCCAGAATTTACTTTCCAAAAAAAAACTACTTTCGAGCAAACAAACGGCCGAAGAAGTAAAGGAGATGAGTATGCTGCTTGCTGGATCTTGTTTAATTGTTCTAAATCTGATGGATCATATCGACAGGGATGATGATGGGGATGATTGTGGAAAGAGGGAGGGAGGAAAAACTTTGAAATCTTATTTTCTAATTCATATTTTTAGTTAACTTCATTTTGTTTTTTGTATTTAAATGAAAATAAAAGGCTTGCAATTTGTTCTATTAATGAAAACTGGATGGAATGATTTGACAAAAGTCAAATGGCAAGAATGAAAAGTAAATTAAATGAATGGTACGATGATTATATGTTTCTATGATAAATGGTTGCGACCGCATGAATGATGAAATAAAAAAAAAAGAGTGCGATAAATATATGACATTTAAAATGGATGAAAATTAAGGCAGATTAATATTATAATTGTTTTTAATAAAAAAAATATCTCAGCATCATCATGCCTTTTGATTATCATCTCATGTTCATAAAATCATTCAAATTTTAGACCATCTTAAATAAATAATGTTTGTGATAAATTGCAACTAGTTTAACATGGCAGAAAAGTAAATAATAATAATAATACTTATATATTTACTTGGATGAATTTTGCAATTGGTATATTTATTATTAATATTTTTTTCTAATTTCTTATTATATAGTTTGAAATCATGAAATTACTCTATGTTATTTTTAATTATTTTATTATTTACATCACCTTCAACAACAATTTTAACCAAATAAATTTGAATTCTTTTTTATTCAATAACAATTTTAACTAAACCTATATTTTAATTTAAATATTAATATTTACAAATAGTTTTTTTAAACCTATTTTCTTAAGAAAATTACAATATCAAATACACACTCAACATTCCTACACTTGGCTGGGGGGGGGGGGGGGGGGGGGATGGTCTAGATTTGCTGACTACAGCACAGTGGCACGGTTTGTAATTCTCAGTGAAGACGAATGGCAATGGTTAGAATGAGATTTTTCATCTGCCGAAAAAGACAAAAAGCGGGTCAGCGGAAGAAAAAAAAAAAGAGTTGGTCATCCAACGCCTATTTGTTTTGCAGCTTTAAATGTTAACACCCATAATTTATTTATTTTTTATTTTGTTTTAGGAAAAGCAATCCACTTTTTTACCTTATTTCACATGCTCTTTATCAAAATAATTACAAAATTAACCATATTTAGCTCAAATTTCAAATTTCAATTCCCTCACGGACGTGAAATTTCCCTTAAATCAATTGTATTTATCGGGTTTAGAAAGAATAATTAATATTTTATTAAAATCGTTGCTTTACTCTTACTTAAATGTTCATTTTCGTTTTTTTCCTTTTGTACTTTTTTTTTAATTTACCACTCCTTTTTTTTGTTCGTTTTCTGGTTTCTGTTCAGACCGGCAAGGCAAGTGGTTTATTTTTCCGACAAGAGAAGACTATTGTTTTCTCGAGAAAGTTTTTTATCTCCAGGAACCAAACAGTTTTTTCTCTTTCTTTTCTTTTTCTTCATTGTTTTGTTAAAAGAAACTTCGAAAGTGCCAGTACTGTTTGAAGAAGCGAAACGAATGTGAAGAAGACTCAGAGAGAGGGAACAATTTCTGAAGAGAATCTTCTCTAAGTCCTGAAGTTGCTGTTGCAGGTCATGATCTCTTAACATTTTGTTGTTGCTGTTGGTTTTTTTTTTTTGCCTTGATTTCTTTTTGAAGAAGTAGAGTTTATCAGTTCCTTTTCTTTTATGTGAAAGTTCATGGACTTGATCTTCGAAGATTAAACAAATTGCTGTTTTTTTAAAACAAAATCCCTTCCTTTTTACTTTTATATAAGATTTTTTTAGGTTATGATCTCTAGGTTTTTCTATGTATGGTAATTCGGAGTTAAAATGCTAATATTTAGGTTGAAGTAAATTTCCTGTGTTTTTTTTAACTGGATTTTTTTTAAAAAAAATATTGTTTGTTAATCTTTCATTTTGATTTTTTTTTTTATGGATTTCTGTGTTGCAGAAGCTGGAAAATAGGGATTGTTAGCTGTAGTGATTGTTGAATAGTTTATGCATGGAAGGAAGAGAAGGATTAAGTGCAGGGGTAACAGTGATAGGAGCAGAAGCTCCATCAAACTACCACGTGGCTCCTAGGAATGAGAATCCTAGCCAGATTGTAGTGTCACCACCAGCTGTAGAGGTGTCATCAGTTGGTGCTGGATTGTCTGGAGGAACCGCAGAAAAGAAAAAAAGAGGGAGGCCAAGGAAATATGGACCGGATGGGGCGGTCTCTAGGGCATTATCACCGATGCCTATCTCTGCCTCGGCCCCCTCATCTGGTGGAGACTACTCTGCTGGAAAGCCGGGAAAAGTGTGGCCTGGTAGCTATGAGAAAAAGAAGTACAAGAAATTGGGAATGGAAAATTTAGGTATGTTGTGCCCTTTTTAAGCCCATTTCTTCAGGATTGAGTTTGTTCTATTATCAGAATGGTATGAATGGCAATGGTTTTAATTTTTTATATTAATTACTTAGTCAGTGTTTCCTTTTGTTATAGATGAATTGGTCTCCAAAATTATTTTTTAGTTGTGCAATTGGGGTTTTTGAATTATTGTTTTGATTGATTTGAAGAACAAAAAGGTCCCTCAAACACCAAAGATTCCTTAATGTGAACTCACCCCTTAATAACACTCATTGAAAGCTCGCTCGGGATAGTTCTGTGCGATGCTGTTGTTTATATTTGGAATTATCTAGTGCTGGTTCTGAAAATAACAAGGTAGGCTTTTGTTGGGTTGGCATGAGAGTAAGAATATTCCCTTGATTTTTTGATGAGGATTAGACAATATGCTCCGATGGCAGAAACAGAACGATACTTGTTAAGTTTGGAATTCTTCAGCAATGTTGTTAGTCACGGTGACTGCATTAGAAAATAGCTAGAAAAATGTTATTTCCATTCCTTTCCTTCCTTGGATCCCATTATTCAATTGAGAATCCTTTTCAGGATTTTTTGAGCTTTAAATATTCTTTTCCATATGGGCACATATTCTTCTCTTATAGTGCACTTCTAAAGCAATGGAATATCCTGTTTGATGCTTGTCAAACTTCCCCCTCCCGGAGTCATACCTTCCTATCTGACACTTGTCAATATTATGACCGATGAAGTTGCATGGCAGACTGTAACCCTGTATAAGTAGCCCAAGGCTTTCCAGGTTCAAATTGGTGGTTGGAACACTAATTTGCCTGGAGATAGGGGATTTGAATCCCTATGCACCAGATTTGACAAGTGTTTTACAGATACTTTCTGAATTCCGAGCTATAACGCAGAATGTCCTTCCATATGTCTGTACATTTGACTCGCATGAATTTTCACTTTATGATGTGGTATATCTACTCATTGAGAAATGTTGTCCACAATACAATATCCAGTTCTCAAAATGTGGAGGTTTTTTGCTTCAACTTCAATGATAATCAATTTGAGATATTTGTAAGCTGTTTAAGCCTCTCTTCATGAGAATGATTTGTCTATGGGAAGTTTTTCACCGTTCAAGATGTAAAAAAGACTGCGTGCCTTGCTAATAATTGTACTAAGTTCTGTCTGAAAGTTGTTTCCTTTAATTTGTCCAACTTGAACTTTATATATTGCTGTACTTGTTTCTCCTATCCTTCATTTTCCCTTATCTTCTAAAAAGTGGGGTAATGTGCTTTGAGATAGTATGCTCTAAAGTAGTAAATGAAAGAAATTTTAACATATGCTTTCGGAAAAAAAAGGCTAAAGTGGGGTAAAGTGCTTTGAGATACTATGCTCTAAAGTAGTAAATGAAAGAAAATTGAACATATGCTTTCAGAAAAAAAGGCTAAGTTTGTTAGGGGAAAATTGCTGACTTTATTTTGAATTCACTGGTGTTTTTTGTTGGTTACTTTTTTAGGTGAATGGGCTTCGAATTCTGTTGGCACAAATTTTACACCCCATGTCATCACTGTTAATGCTGGCGAGGTATGCTTGAATGAAGACAGGCAAATTTTAACTTCCATTTGGATTTCACCGATATAGAAATTGTTTGCATTTTCTATTTTTTATTTAATAAATTTCTATATGGTTTGTGAACTTAAATGCACACATTTTCAGAAAACATGCAGCATGAATGGCCTCTTACAGCGACAAAAAAAATTATATCCCATTTCCTGACTGTCAGATTTCAGTGCAGAGTTATTCCATTTAAGCAGTCATTTCTCTCATAGCAGATCATATTTCCGAAACATGCATACACACTGTTTTTCTTTATCAGTTAGATTTTTTTCAATTATGTTGATGTATGATACTTCTTAGTAATTTGTTTCACTTGAAAGTCTGCTATCCAATTTTTCACATGATGTTTCAATCTAACTGATCTAAAAAGACTCTAGAGATATATATGCTTTCAGAGAAATCATGATGGATATTTGAAAGGATTAAGAACCAGTTTTTGGTACATTCGTTCTATTTTATATATCATCCTTCTTTTGCAAGTTGTTTTGGTGGGTGGTAACTGATTGTCTGTCTTCAGCACTGTCATTTCTGAAATGCTTTCCAAAATTAATTTGGTCACACATTGGATTAGTTATGGATGTGATTGAGTTACAGTAATACTCTTTGTTTTTCCCCGTGAAATGACAAGTTGCAAATTAACTTCTGCATGACTGTTCTTTTTAGCTTCACTCTTGATCTTTGGTTCTTTAAAGTCCACTTCACTTGTAATCTTTCTATGGTTTTTAAGGATGTTACCATGAAGGTGATATCATTTTCACAACAAGGGCCTCGTGCTATTTGCATCCTATCTGCTAATGGAGTAATTTCAAATGTCACTCTTCGTCAACCTGATTCTTCTGGGGGTACTTTGACATATGAGGTCTGCCATTATCTCATTCCATCCTATTTCTTAAATAACTCATGTTAACTTTACAATTAAAACGAATGCATCTTCTAAATATAATATTTAACCAGTTTTGTTATTGTTTTAGCTCTCTTTATAGTGAACTAGCCTTGTAGTTTACATTTGCATGGATTTGATTTTGTAAGAGTATAGGTTGTCCTGGAGTCTTAAAGTGATCTTCTGCAAATTTGTTTCTCTGGGCAAAGTTATGTTAGCAAGTTGGGAAGTCTTAGAATTTATATGATTCCGAGAAATTTGGAACTTTGGTCAGACCAGTACTTGTTCAAATTGTCCGGTATTTTTAGCTGGAAATTTGTAATCTCATATAATCCATGTAATGTAAAAAGCTCTTTTTTTTGTAATTTAGAAAAAAACAAGTCAAGGTTCATAGGGTTTTTCTGATAATACAATGTCCAAGATGAAGCAGGCCTTGAGGGCCATTCCTCTGGGTAACTTCAACATCAATGCACTTCTGTTGTTGTCTTGTACTACTCCACTGGAGAATTAACCTAGTTGAACATCAGTATACCGTTAAATTATGCCAAAATTGAGACGCTGTGTCTGACAGTTGATGGATATCAGCTGATGCTGAATGGTCAATTTTGTGGAATTAGCGGAGAGTTGCCTACACTTTTCACACGTTTTGTCATCTATCTGGCTTGTCTAAGTAATTGGTGCTAGTAATATGAAGAGAGATTTTTCGAAATTAAAATTCCCAAACTATTGCTTTATTGATTAAATACCTCATTAACAGTGCACACTAATTTGTTTAAAACTCACAAAACCAATTAGCTGCAACTCAACCCACCCAGCACAAATTTTTCTAAACCACGTGCATGGCTTTGTTGTTTTTTCCAACCTCTAGACACAAAAAATAAGACTCGTAAAACATAAAAATATTGACTGTACGAGGATCAGTTGCTGTATGGAGTTTTTAATCTCTTCTATATTTTATAGGGTCGCTTTGAAATACTTTCCTTGTCTGGATCATTTATGCCTACCGAGAATCAAGGAACAAGGAGCAGATCAGGAGGGATGAGTGTCTCGTTGGCAAGCCCTGACGGTCGTGTTGTTGGGGGCAGCGTTGCTGGTCTTCTAGTGGCTGCTAGTCCTGTGCAGGCAAGCTCTCTCTCTTTCTTTCTTTCTTTTGAAATGAAAGGTGGAAAACTCCACTTTACTCTTCCCCTTCAGTACCCACCACGAGTGCAGTAACTAAGAAGAGGTGGTTAAGGGCTTAGATGCCATTAATGTCAGAACAGTCGGAATTCAAATGTCAAGCACCACGATCGATGTTAATCTTCACTGGTTTTGCATTAGTATAATCAGAAGTGGGTTCATGGAGTACAGATTTAAACAGATTTGCATTCCCCTGCAGAAGTTGAAATGAATCAAGTTTTGAAATACTTGCTTTTTAACATGTTATCAGGTCGTGGTGGGCAGTTTCCTGGCCGGAAATCATCAAGAGCAGAAACCAAAGAAGCCAAAGGTTGACTCGATACCAGCAACCTTTGCGCCGGCCCCTGCAATACCTGTTGTGTCAATGGCGGAGAGAGAGGAGAGTGTGGGCACTCCACAGGGGCAGCAAAATTCCTCTTCCTTCCAAAAAGAAAACTGGGCCACCATGCACTCCATGCAGGATGTGAGAAACTCAGGAACCGATATCAACATATCATTGCCAGAAGGCTAATTTTGAGAGTCCCAGCCAAAGCATCTCTCACTGACTATATTGATTGGTCATCCTGGAGTCAGAGTAGCTCCTCTTATCAGATTCTGTTTGCTTTATTGAATATTTCTTCTGGAATAACTAGGATGATGTTAGGAATGGTTTTGGCTGGGCTCAGACGGATTTCTGATTACTAGGGCTAATCTAAAGTAGAGGCTTCTTTGGTTTGTTGTGGGTAGAGTATTTGGTTGTAAACACATTTGATTTGCCTTGGTTATGAGTTTATTTATGACACTTCTCCTAAATCCCAGGCCAAATTCTTATAATAGCAAGGTTTCTGCCAAACTATACATCCTTTATATATATATATATATATATATATATATATAACATTCTGAAAGCCTATTTATAAACCAAAAGCCATAATATGTGATAGACTTTTGATTATATCACCACATAAAAGCATTTTAATACCATTTTTACAAGCTCAACAGCCACAACTCATACCCAGATTCACTGAAAGCTGTGCCGAATGGAATTCATTTTGATATATGGCACCCTGAACTGTACAATTGGATTAATGATATATATAAAAAAGACTAATTTTCAATCATCCCAAAATTCACGATAAAATTGAAAAAAAAATAATTAAAAATATCTAGAAAAATAACACAGGTAAACTTGTGTAACCTATGACCTAAGTCATAAAACTTGAATAACTTTGTAAAAATACAAATAAAAAAAATCATAATTTTCATGACTTGGGTGATGAGATCAGGATAATTTCATAGAAAAAAGAATTAAATTCTCTTTACAAAGTCCAATTTTCAACAAACCAAATGTTCAATTACACGAAGCATAATTTTCAAAAAATCTAATATTAAATGATGAATAAAAAAATAAAAAATAAAACAAGAAGTAGAAGGTGATTAAGTTGTTAAATGATAAAATCGAAAAACATTTTTTTAAAAAAAGTTAATAATATCCTGTTAGTTTGACTATAGTGATTCAATTACATGTTTTAATGCTTTATTAATTATCATTAACTTTTTAATTAATATGGATATCATATTTTTATTTTTCAATAAAACAATCACAATATCTATAATATTGATACTCTCTTATCATTTAATAACAATAAACTCTGAAATTTATCTGGAACGAGTCATCATCGATTTGTGTTTTTCTCATTTTCTTACACTCTTTTATTTGTTGAACTATCTTCTGTCACCTGCTTATGAAAAAAATCTTCCTCGATTTGGTTAACGGTTGTTTTTTATAAAAATAATAATCAGAGAACAAGTAAAAAATGATCATAACATAAACACGTCTATCCCTGTAGTGTTACGATAAGCTAAGAGAAGGGCTTTACTTGTGAGCATTTTTCTTCTATAATTTCTTATGGTTTCCTTGAGAGCCAAGAAAGATGCGATCATCAGATGAAGAGATTTTGCCTGCGTAATTTCCAGGGCTTTACACAAGAAGCAGCGCATGGCCACCACTTGTTTGAAAAATGGACGCAAAGGTAATATAAAATCATATTATTATGTAATTAACTATCCTCTTTTTCGTCAATCATTAGACTTTACGAAACTTCTTGGTAAAACCTCTACTATATATAATTTTATTAATATTAATTAAGCTTGTTCATGAAGACTCGATCGAGAAGGCTATATATATGAAGGCCACCAAGAGATTCTGCTCACCACGGAGAGGGAGGGAGAGAAGTAGAGAACCCACTTGGAGATGATCAGGACCGTTGGATCGCCTACAATCATATGTCTCATCATCTTCTGTCTGTTACTCTCAATCTCTAAGCAGAACAACCTTCATTTCTCTAGCCATGACTTCATTATCGTGACAAAACCTAGCCTAGTTTTAACTTTGATTTTCATGGTCTACTTCATTACCATGACCATCTTTATAGGAAGCTCCAAGCCAGCAGTAGAAAGTTTTGACTACTCCTTTTCCTCTCTCGCTCCTCCAGCGTTCAGCAGCACTGGTGATGATCAGAGATATAATAATTCTGATGAAGAAAGCTCTCATGGCTCCTGTGAATACGATGGAGATAATGACGATGATGTGAATGATACAGAAGGTAAAGACAGTGAAGACGATGAAGAGTATGATAATAAGTTGGAGAAGAGAATAGAGGGTTTTATTGCCAAGGTTTATCAGAAAAGGAGGGAGGAGTTTCTCGGAGACAGGCTTCTTTGTATAACTGCTGGTTAGCAAAGTCTGGTCAGCTTCCCAAGCTTAAATGGCAAACATGTAAAGTTTGAATTTTCCATCTTTTTGTATATTTCTTTTTTTTTCTTCACGTCTGATTTATGAAGCCATGGAGAGTGGTGGGAGAGGGTGTTTTGAGCTTTCTCTATTGAAGTCTCGATGGCTGATTACAGTGTTTACAAGGACAGTGTAATAAGGACTGGAAGCTGATTATGTGCATGTGCATGTTCCTATGAATAGATTGAAAAAGAACAATAATTATCTGCATCATGGTGTTTTTTAGCATCAACTAGATTATTTATCCGAGGGTCCGGTTTTTTTTATAGCTATAAAAAAATATTTAGATATTGCTAATATTTTCTTATGAAAAAAAAAATCATATGAAGATTAATTAAATATTATCATTATTATATGTTTGAAAATGTGCATGCGTAAAATGAGGATTAATTTCAATTATCACGTAAATAGCTCAAGATTTTCTGTTGAAATAAAAAACAATTGTCAAGTAATAATTGAGAGGAAAATGATGCGACGACCAGTGAGTTCTTGGTCAGTGATGATCACGTAAAATATATATATATATTCAACTGGGGTTAAAATGTTAAAATACGTGACCTTGATCATAAGATATAATATATCCTCCTAAAAAACATTTTAACCCAATATTAAATAATAATTTTTTTTTAAAAAAAACTGTTTAAAAATAACATAAAAAATAAATTGAGTTAACTCAAGTTAAATAAACCTTAGTCAACAAGGTTAATCTACCAAACCAACTATCTATGTCATGTGAGTGTGTAACTTATTAAAAAACATATATAATATAAAAAGATAAAACTAAAAAATATTGACAAAAAAAGCAAAAAAAAGAAGCAAAGCACTATTAAAATAAATAAACGGATAGTGATTTATAAAAAGAGGCCTCTTTTAGTCTATAGTTGTTAACACCTTATAACTAAGTTTTTTCTTTTCTCTTTCAAGTTAAAAATGGTTTCAGGCAGCAGAATTCCAAAATTGCCAAACCAGGCCTCAATATGCCAATGGCACGGTATTCCTTGACCTTGTCACTGCGGGTGGGAAAAGAGCCATCTCCAAATTTAATAAGAACTCAAAGACTCCTAGCTGTGTTTTACCAAAATTGGAGAAGAGAGATAGAAAACAGAAGGAGACTTTTATTTCATGTTAGCTAAACGACCAATTAATCAATTAATAATAGAAGACTTGGTGATTGTTTGGAATTATGGTTGTAGTTATTTTTGAAAGTATTTTTATTTTAGAAATACATCAAAATAATATTTTTTTAAAAAAATTATTTTTAACATCAACACATGAAAATAATTTAAAAACACCTTTTTTTAATTTAAAGTAAAAAATAAATAAAATTTTCAATTTTTTTAAAATTTTTTTGAAATGTAATACCAAACAATGACTTGATAGTTAGGTTTGGGATTTCTATGGATCAGAATTCAAAGACTCGTAGCTGTCTTTCTCCAAAATTGGAAAAGGGGAATTAAGAAAACAAAAGGAGACTTTTATTTTATGTTAACTAAACACAATTTTACGTCCCTAATTTCAATGGCAAAATTCTCCCACCCCATCATTCATGCCATCTTTCCCTGAACTTTCTTCCGGTTGAATTTGTCTTGCTAAAAGGAATTCATCCGCGTAATTAGTTGGTGGGACTTGGAATATAGATGCTCCTACAAGCGAAATTCTTAAACAATGACTCTGGATAGATAAATCTTCATATTAAAATGGCAAGAAGTGCAAGCCTGCTCTCTTTCTATCACCATAAGAAAATTGAATTACACCAACGGAACATTATGTTGGTGTCAAGCTGTGTTTTCTTTGGTAAAATGCAAACTTACCGAAAAAGCCATGCGCGCTGCTGTGGGTTGGGACTTGGAAGGCAGCAAGGGTCGTGTTTTCTTAGCTCAAAAGATGTTGAAAACCTCACTTTAGGTTTAATATCAGCCATTGTCCAGCAGTGCATGGATACAATTAGCATTGAAGATGTTATTTACCAAGAGTCAACGATTGAAAAATAAAATAAAATTCATCATATTATTGTACACTATTCATACGTGAACACAGACATTATTGACTGAGCCCGACTCATCATTAGCCTATATTCATAAAGTGCTGCCAAAAGTCACTTTGTGAATATCCCCACATAGATTATCCCACTTAATCTATGTGAGTCGGTTCATGGTGAGCCGGGCTCCTAATAATTTCCCGTTTGCAAGTCTCCCCAGACTCAAATCTGCAACCAATTGCGGAACACGAGGTTGTAAAATGGTGAAGTAGCACATAATCTCCTGCGAAATCCTAAGATGAACTCCCACTTCTCTGCACAGATATATAATACAACATTTCAGCAAAACACATGCTGCGTCAATTATGTATGTTATGGAGCATCTTTGCAGCTGCCAGCATCTCATCTTCCTTGTGACAGCTTCCAAAACCCTATTTTGAAAAGGACAGAGAAAAGCATGATCAGCCATCACCATCATCGCCGTTCTCATCCTCGTAGCCTTCAGCTCTTTCTTCCCGACAAGTCTCCGATTTGGGAAACTTGGAAGGCCAGAAAGTGAAACCGACGAGCGGTGGTGGAACCTCAATCCAAGCTGGCTTCATAGAAAGTTGTCCTATCTTTACTGCCATTATTAATCAGCAAAAGAAACGATAAATACAATCAAAAGGCACCATGTATACCCGATGGAAAGCTTAATATTTCTAGGGTTTGAGGAAAAGGTTGCAGGAGATGCTTGTGGAGTAGAGATTTATATATTGTGGAGCGTAGCTAAAAATAGAGATGCAACGAAGAGGGAGTGCAGGGAGACAGCCAAAGCTCGATGGGATCGCCGGTGCAGCCACCTAGATAGGGTTAAAAACCCAGCACTAACATCCAGTCAGTTAGTTAAAAAATAAATAAATAGAAATAATGGATGGAGGAGAAGCAGTTGCTATGAGCTCATATCTGCTACATGATCTCTAAAATTATATAGTTGCTACAGAAACGAGTTGCAAAATGATGACCTGCGTTTCAGAACGAGTGATACATGCATCTCATTATATAAATCAATATTTCATTAAGAGATAACTAAGATTTAGATATTTAAATCTAACAAAATACAGATTATTACGTACGTAGTTGTGTTTAACAACTATGTATTTTAGATTTTTTTTTTTTATTTTATCAAACAATTATTCATGTTAATGAAAGAAAAAAAAGAATAAATAAAAGAGATTTGAATAAAATTATGAAATCCAACTATAAAACAACTCAATGTAAGAAAGTAAAACTGAAAAAAATAAAATTGGAATGAAAGTAAAAAAATAGTGTCGAATAATGAAATTAGAAAAGAAAATAAGCTAAAAAAAAGACAACCGTGTTAATTTCTTATACTTGTGATCCAAGTCATTGGACTGAAAGCACCGTATATGAGGAAAATACAAAACTCAATCTCAATCAAATCCAATGTTAAATGATAAAATTGAAAAAAAAATCATTTAGCAAAAAAATCTAAGATATATAAAAATAACAATTAAAAAAACAATTGTGAAAATCAAAATAAAAAAATAATAATTTAGAGTGAAACCTAAATTTTTTGATTAAAGGGTAAAATTAAAAAGAAAAATAACTTTAACAAAAGAACAGAAAATAAAAAAAAACATGGATTGGAAAGAATAATACAGCATAAACTTGGATTTAAGTATGAAATTGAAAACCAATAAAAATATTCCTAAAAAGATCAAGGAAAAAAATCAAAATAAAAAAAAAAGATTAGATTGAATTAAAAATAAAAATTGGAATTTAAGGCAAATTGAAACGAAAGAAAAGTTCATTGCTAACAAACCATCACACCTCCATTAACATTGTATCAAAAAAGAAAAGAAAAGATAATGTTGCTTCCAATGACATGATGGAAGCTCTTGGCTACAAAGTGTTTCAATTTTTAAATTAATTAATTAACTTAAAAGTTCAAACTATCTCTATTACTATGAAATTAATAAATAAAAATCAGACTAAGTCTCGTGCATCTATATTTTATTTTTTTAGATTTCCAGGGCGAATACATGTTTTCACTATAATTTAAAAAGATTCAAATACCCTTGACTTATAGCTTAAAAACTATTTTATCATAAGGGTACTAAAGTCACAACAAATTTATTTTTCTTATAAAAATAAACCCATGATTTATTACCATTCTAAAAAAAAAAAAAAACTTTATGTTAATTTTGTTGGATAAAAGCGGGATGTCAATGAATTCAATGGTTTTCTACGAACAAAACAAAAATAAATTTAACCAAATAGTGTAAGATTAAGAAGATATTAAGAACTAATCGATTTTATTTATAGTTTAGTTACTTTTGTGAAGAATTTATTTTCCCCTTAAAACATCTGAAGTAAGCTGCAAGACAGACCCGTCAACGAGATCTAAAACAATCGAAGCCTGCCCTCTCCGATTATAAGCCTTCCACCCTCTCTAAGCCATAACAACCCCGCTCTCTCTCGGCACCCAATGACTAAACAACAAGCCAGATTTGAACCCTACGATTTTAATGGAGGGTAACCCTCTACCCCTCCCCCTCTCAGTAAGTTGTGTCTATCTATTTGTTGATGTGTTTGATTTTGATTTTTTTGTGAAGGACTTGCGTTGCGATTGCTGGAGCTGATTACTGTGTAGTCGCCGCCGATACTCGGATGTCTACCGGATACAATATTCTCACTCGCGATTACTCCAAAATCTATAAATTGTATGTCTTCTAATCTCTCTCGTTTATTATTTTTTATTGCTTGAATTAGTTTGTGGGTTTTCTCATTTTGGATATCCTTGTTCTTTGTAATCCAATTGGAAATTTAGGCTGTGTTAAGTGAAATTGACTGATAAATGTGGTTTTTAGAAATGGGTTTATAGCTTCATTAATTTCAACGAACCCACTGTAAAATTGGAAGCTGGTGTAAAGCACTCTGTGGAATCGGTCTAGTTTTTGGAATTAAAAAAGTTTGTGCTTTTTTCGAAGAGGATGAATTTGCACGAGGGCACAAGTAAGAATTGAGTTTCATCTCATCTTTGGATCAAATGAATATAACAATATTTCAGTTAGGGGTTTTATTCATTGAGGATTTCATTGGAAAGGTTTAATAAATGATGACAAATACGAGGTTAGAGATATCTGTCTTCCAACTTGTCTTTGCACATGCTTGCCAATACCTTTATATACTTCTGGCAAACTGAGAGTATGGAACTTAGTGCTCACTAGATAGGTGGAGTTTTCATTGAATCAATTTTGATAATGATCTGGAAGTACTTGCATCCTTTAGTCGGCTTCTTAATGAAGTTTGTTATTTTCCTAGTTATTTATTAACAAGACCAACTTGATTGATGTCAGAGCGGACAAATGTATGATGGCCTCTTCGGGCTTTCAAGCTGATGTGAGAGCCCTACAAAAGGTCTTGGGGGCTAAGCACCTGGTGAGGTTTCATGAAAACTAAACTGATACATTTGTTAGTTCTATTTAACTCGAGGCGACTCTCGCTTCAAATTGATTGAATATAAAACAATGTAATGCTTTTGTTCTGCAGAATTTCTTCCACCTACATTATATAAGAAGCATGTTGTAACTGATTAAATGTGTCCATGAGATTACATTAGTTCCCTTCCTTTGAGATCTTACTATATCCTGAGATTTTTCCTTTGAAGTTTTATTAGTGTGTTCGTTATTTTCAGTGTTTGTTTTGAAAAGTGTGGAGGTTGGTATGCCCCAAGTCTTTTCAGGAATATAGTCCAAATTGAAAATTGTAAAGATTGCCACATGGAAGTAGTTGGAGAGGGACAAAGAGACTCCGAGAGCTATGTAATTTGTGTACCTTCATATCTGTTAAGAATGGTGGTGTTTTGTACTGCTGTGACTTTCAAGTAAAAAAGGACCATCTAGAAGTGCGTGCTCTTAAATATCTATGATTCTGTGGTCTAATGAACTCCCTTTTGTTGTGTTTGAAAAGAAATTTGCTTCTTGTTTTGGCACGGAAGCTAATATCTGTTCTTAATCACTTACCAGATCTATCAACATCAACACAACAAGCAGATGAGCTGCCCTGCCATGGCTCGACTGCTCTCCAACACTCTCTACTACAAACGTTTCTTTCCTTATTATACCTTCAACGTTTTGGCTGGCTTTGATGAGGAAGGTAAGTGATACAAATCAATGGTGCAGTTTTAAGTTTTTGATTGGTGTTAATGAATTGGTTTTCTTTTTAAAAATCTAGGAAAGGGCTGTGTTTACACTTACGATGCTGTCGGTTCCTATGAAAAGGTTGGGTATAGTGCCCAAGGTTCTGGCGCTAAACTCATCATGCCTGTGCTAGATAACCAGCTGAAGTCCCCCAGCCCTCTTTTATTACCTGCACAGGTATGCTCTCCTTGCCTCATGCTGTTTCCTTAGTCATTTCTCTGGGGTGTTTTGTCTTTTATCTGGTTTTCTAAAAAACTTGTGACTTTTATAGGACGCTGTAACTCCACTTTCTGAGGCAGAAGCAATTGATGTGGTCAAAGATGTTTTTGCATCTGCAACTGAGAGAGATATATACACTGTAAATTCCTGTTTCCTTTCAGCCTTTCCCCTTTAAATCAATTCTTCCTTTTTTTTGTCTTCTTTAAATTATATCCAATATCCGGAGGAAGGCCCCCCTCTCTCTGAATAATTACTTTTACACAAGGAAAAGATTGGGCAGTATGCTATTACGTTTACCCTTACAAGATATTATGCCTACGTCCAGGTTTTGACTTCAGTTCATTTATCATACTCTTTAATATATCTTGTTTGTTTTGCAGGGAGACAAGCTTGAAATTGTCATCTTAAATGTTGATGGTATTCGTCGTGAGTATGCAGAGCTCAGAAAAGATTGATCCTCAGATGATCATTCTGCTGGACTTATTGGAAGTTGAAGTGGTAGTTGTCGTATACCATATCTTCGTTTTGTTATGATTTCTCCCATTACAGTGTAACTTCAAAATCAGTCCTAAACGCGAACAATTTTACTTCCTAGTTAATGAATTTTTTGCAACGTCGAGAACTTTCATGTAATTTAGATCAATGCAACTGATTTAAGCCAAGTTTGTTACCCACATCATTTTGTGTTGGGTATTGGATTTGATAGATGATGATGCTTTTCATGTGGTCTTCATGATATTTAAAATATATCTCTGGAGATGGAATTCTAATCCTGCTCGACTATTTTTACCTAGCTCTGGTGTGCTATGTTCTTCGCTTATTTTTATTTTTCGTAGGCCTTGTCTTGTATACGTTTTGAAGTGCTGATTATTTCTTTATTTGGTCAAGTAATTTCTCTACGAGTGACACCTTTCCCGTTTAGGTGAAACTGACTAGTGTAATGCACATAGCATTGTGGCGAGGCAACTATGAAACAATTACCGTCCTCTCACGGTTTCTCTTTGTTCTAGAATGGAAGGGGCCGAGATTCAAGATATAGCGGTTGGTCTCGTCGATGCACCAATGTACAATGCTATAGGAAATTTTAATTGCAGAGAGTCCCATAACTTTCAGAATTGGATTCAGGGTTCTAGCTTCCCTGGTCCCTTATCATCAAGAGCAGGGGACTCCTGATATAATAAACACATGGAGATTATTACAGCGGCCTGTACCCACTAGAGTGTCAGTTTTGACTTCTGTCCGCCGATCATTAGATCACCACGAAACAAATCATCATGGGGTACAACTGGGTAGATGTAAAATTTTCCTGGTACATCTTATTTTTTTATTTTTGTTTTCAAACATCAACGAATGCTGTTGATGTTCTAAATTAACAGCGCGGCAATCAGGTAAGGACCCTTCAGAAACTCTCTGCAGATGCCCACCCGTTCTTTTCCAGCTCTAGTCTCAATATCTGCAGTGAACGCCAAGGTCCTGGTAAGTGAGTGAAGACATTTTCGATGGAAAGGACCCCATGATGTTAGAAAAGCTAACCTTGATTCTCTTCCGGTTGTAATCAAAATCAAAGTTTCCCAAGCGCGATGCAGACCGATACTCCACAATCGAGTTATCGCCTGGCCGAAACCAAAACTCAACATCATCGACTAGCTGCTTGAAAGAACAATAGGACGTTAATGTTAAGTGTTTCATTTCAATTCAAAGGCTCCACCAACGATTTCTTGAGAGGAAGATATCTAACTTACCCCTAAAATGGGACTCGAGTATTCCACGTGCACATAATCGCCATCCCTCTCTACAATCTTTGGTGTAAATTTCTCCGGTTTGGTTGATCTTATCTGCACAATTGGCAGGTTCAACTTAATTTGATATTGCTGAAAAAGCTTGATCTACTATCAAGAAGCAATGGAGCTGTTGTATCGCATCACATTTTTGCTCATCATGCCAAGAAGGAATTTGAATAGACATTTTACCACATCAAGAAGCTCTTCCATTGCCTTTTCCTTGCTGACTGGCTTTTTTCTACCACCATTGTAGTTCCTGCAGCAGAAGAAGGGGAAAACACACACACCAAAATATTCAGTTCAGCACATGCTCAATTTGACAAGTCATTATCGGCGACCACGAGAAGCACTAGTGGAGACTTGGGACATGCTTCCACATGTCAGAAACATTTTCAAATGAAGTCGGCGAGATTTTTTATGCTAGCACCTACCATGGAGGGGCATAGTGGGTAAGATCAGTGACATTCTCCGAAGTTGAGATACAATTCTTTGTGGCTGGACACAAAGATAATGACGGTTGGTTCTTTTGCACCCCCAGGTATTCAGGCTTTTTCCCACTGTTAACACATCCCAGATTGAACCTCTGTTAGTCTAACATATGAGATTTAAAAAAAAAAAAAAAGAACTCCCAAATTAAATATAAATTATCGAGGATAGCTAACCGTAAAACATTGAAGAAGAAAAAATTAACAATACTTTTTAGTGATTAATTAAATATTTATCAGTTCCTTGTATCATTTTACGCATATTAATACTAAATTCACCTCTCTCTATAATGTGTAGAGTATCTGAAAATTCACGAGAAAAACCGACATGACAATAGACAATACTTTGAATGGGAGAATTCGGCTCTCCCGGCCGTAACATTTCACTGATATGTTGCGAATGGGGAGGCTTTAAAGGGATAAGAAGACAGAGGGGTGATACCTGAGATTGAAAATGGCACCAGCTACTGCTAACTCGCTGCTCCTTAGTACTATTTCCCTTCAAATTCATATACTTTTTTTTATCAGAACCTCTCCCCCTGATTGGATAGACACATTCGATGCAAATATATTTTCATGTCTATAAAGAATTTAGTACCTTCGAGCAATTTGATGCTGGGGTTTGTTGTCGTCGTCCTGCTGCTGACAGAGGAGGATACGAGGACGAGTGAACCCACGGTGGTGTTCGACGCTGCGAGTCTTCTTACAGAAACAGCCAGGATAGGCTTTTGGTGGTGCCACTGAACCCATGTTCTCCAAACTCAAGATCTGTTGCTTGTTTGTGTTATTGCCTGCCAGCCCGCACGCACAATTTGTAGACGTTTCTATCCTTTATAGATGACCCGTTCCGTGTTGACGGTAAGATTCGGCTGTTTTTAATTTTCTTTTTTATTGACTAGGGCGTTCACCGACCTAGTTCAAATTGTTGACGGTCCAAGTTTTCAATCAAAATTCAAATTGAATTTAATTAAAAACAGTTTATAATATGTATAGGTGGTACTAGGGGTCAGACAATAATATAAATAATATTTTGGAATCTCATTTATAAATTTAAATTTTTAAATGAGATGATTTCTTAATATGATATTAGAGCTTCTCTGATTGTATCCCCTGAAAGTTTACTCATGTTTCAAGATTTCAAGAGGGGCTTTGAAGATTTTTTTAGGTGAGATGGTTCTTTAACATAGTATCAAAGCCTTGTTGATCTAGCAGTCACTAGTTCGAATCTCACCACTTCTATTCTATTTAATAAAATAATCAAACACAAGATAATGTGGACATGTACAAGTTTCAAGCAAAAAAAAAGCTTTTATTTGAGGGGGGGTCAGAGAATAATATAAATTATATTCTGGAATTCCACCTATAAGCTTAAGCTTTCAGGTGAGATAGTTCTTTAATATTAGGAGTGAGTAAATTGTTAGGACCCTGAAATTATTTTCTTCACGTGTGCAACATGCCTTGCTCATAACTCTATCCCTTGGCTTCCATTTTTGTGTTCAATTTGGTAAGATTTGATCTAGATCATTACATCCTTCACATATTGTTGCATGACTTACATGGATAAAGTTCATAAATAATTAAGTGTTGATAGAGAGATCCTGCACTTATTAGTGATGCAAGATCTTTTTTTATAAAAATATTCTTAGTTAATTTAATATTTTCTTATTTTTATTTTTATAATTATAATTATATTATTATTTTCTATTTAAAGGGAATCGTTTTTCTTATTTTTTTTCTATTTGGTATTAATAAGGTTTTTTTAGTTTGTTTATTTCTCATTTAAAATTTTTCATCGCATTTTGGTGAAAAAAATCAAAGCTCAAAAAAATCGAAGCTCATATCTTTTAAGACAACTAGTTGTTTTCTTATCCCACTCCGGCTAGCCGCAGGCCAAATACTATTATTTTATTTTATTTTTAAAAAAATATTTTCAAATTATTTTAATATATTAATATTAAAAATAAATTATATATATATATATACACACATTTTACACACATTCCTTTAAATCACCTCATCACTAACCATTTTTTTTTAAAAAAGAAAATAAATTCTTAGAGACTGACAACGCGCTGACGAAAGAAGTGGGTGGGTACGAGCATGTTGTCGTTTTACGAAATGCCAAGGTTGTCAATGGAGCTCTTGTTTATGCGCTCCCTCGAGGAACGTTTGATGGCGACTGTGTCCATGGGTTTTCCTGGCATACTTGTTCTGGGAATTTATGCTCTGTGTGAGTGATTTGCCTTGTTTTCCTGGCATCACTGCCTGCCTCTATGCATGCATTTGAGCTCAATAGAATGAAGGGGTCTTTTTCTTCATCTTCTCCAGCTCTCTTCCTGGGGATTTTCTTCTGTAAATAGAGAATGAAGTGAGCTTTGACAAGATGTTTTCATCTGGCCGAATTATTAGAACACGCCCTTCTCATCTGGCACCTGTGTTAAGCCCACTAATATGCAGGTAAATGCTTCATTAAACAAAGAACAGTGGATGAAAATGATCGAGTGCTGAATCTTTTCTCAGAGAAAACATCTGCCATGGCAGTGTATGTTGAGAGTACTCCTAAGCTTAGAACTCGAAATATATGATCTCCAGTAACAATGTTCAGAGGCGACCTCCTCGAACTCAGCTCCACATGCATCCATTTTCCTATATAGTTTATTTTCATAGACATATGTGTTTTTCTTTTTATGGTGAATAATTAAGGCAAAATACTAAGAATTAATTCTAGTCATTATCGAAATTAATTTCACATCAAACTTGGTTTAAAAAATTGAGGTTGAGTGAGAGATGTTCTACGAGCTTTGCAACAACTCTCTAACGCTCTTCTTTATTGCTTTTTCTAGATTTTTGAAACTGTTATGCAAAATTATATTATTTTTTCATGCTTGCTTTTGAGAAGCTAACTTTTTTATATATGAATTCTTTGTTCATTTATATATATATATATTCAGGAACTAAATCTTTTTTTAGTTGTATTGGTGTGGTTCATATTATTTGTATAAATATTGTTTGAGATTAAATTTTGATTTTGAATGGTTATAACCTATATATTAGCCAAATTTCATCAAGTAAAAACATGCCTTCCCCTTCGGATTGATTGGTTCAAACTGAAATCAGGACATCCATGAAAAATCTTCTTATCCCTATTTTTTTTGTCTGTCGATATCACCATACGCCTGATAGATATTTTTAATTCTCCTCGAGATGCCCGTGGCCAGGAGAGCTCATTACCACGAGATACAGATATTCAATATTCGGCACGCATCACCAGGGTAATTTAACTACTTATAATAATTATAAAAAACAGTTCGAAACTTGCAACAAGCCCGTCTAGCTCAGTTGGTAGAGCGCAAGGCTCTTAACCTTGTGGTCGTGGGTTCGAGCCCCACGGTGGGCGTTTTAGTGTTTTTTAAACAATCAGGGTCTAAGTAATAAGTCTTAGATTTAAGGTTGATAATATAATTAGAAAGGTTGAATGAACTTTCCAAATATACCCTTCAACTCTCAAGCTGACCATAGCAATCCCTTGCCTGTTTAGGAGAGTCATTGCGGTAGTTTTTTATGCTGAAATACATTAAAATAATATTTTTTTATTTTTTAAAAATTATTTTTGACATCAACATATTAAAATGATCTAAAAATATCAAAATATATTTATTTAAAATATTTTTTTTTTTTACCAAAAGCTGCTGCAAGACGAGTGAAACGACAGCTTCTTCAGCTAAAGATTAACATCTATAAAACCACATGACACCTCGCTGCCGACACAATGGTTTCTTAATATTTATCTACCTTTTCATTTATTACTTATCAAAACAATTCAGAAATTTAATTATCTAAATACATGATTCACCAACCTCGTTCATATTCCCCGAGTTTTTTCTATGACAATTAATTATCCAAGTCAATAAATATTCCAGTTGTTCTTTAAAATAATTTTTTGTTCAGCAAAATAATATTTATTATTATTATTTTTAAAAAATAATTTTTGATATATGAAACATCCAAAAAAAATAATTTAAAATAAAATAAAATATTTTTTTCATTTCAAAATCACTTTAAAATAACCGTCACTAAAAGCTACACAGGCGAGATACAAAAGTTAACGGAGCTCTCCATTTTTGTCGGAAAGGATGTGATGAAGTGCTATAATAATATTAATAATACTAATAATAATAATAATAATAATAATAATAATAATAATAATAATCATACATTCAAACCCATCACCTATTTTTGTATGCAGATCATTTTGGTCACCAAAAATTTCCAGTTAGATCAAGCTAAGCCATACAATAATTAGTTTTTCTCAACTTCAAAACTTCAAACATTGTCCTGCATGCATGCAGCGTCCAACTACTCAGCTGGTATTTTTGCTCTATTCAACTCTCTCTGTGTTGAAGTAATTAACGCTAATGAACCTGAGCGAACCATACTGCTCAACTCACGAAGCTAAGGCTAATCAATGAGAGTGTATCACGTCATGAGCTTCTTGTATAAGCTTCATATCTATCACTGGAATAAATTATCCCTTTATGCTGATTCAAGTGGTGGAGCTGCCCATAACTTCACTTTCTTGTCCACACTGGCTGTCGCCAAAACGAAGGCCTGTCCATCACCTGGAGGCCACCAAAAGTGGTTACCAATCATATGCAATTACAACCAGAAAATGCACGCGCAAAAATCATGATGGTCCAGGAATCGCTGGGACCATTTCCAGCCCTCAAATCTTTCTGATTACTTAGTGCTTTGTTTCTCCTATATACTCCTAGAGTGAAATGCAAAGAAAACTAAAAAGATATGCATAGCAGTAGGGTTATGAAAAACGATCTGAATAACCACAAGGATGTTTTGTTGAATGAGCACCTGCTGGAATAGTTTTAGGCGCCCATGCAATCCATGTGATGTCACCTGCATAATAAACTAACATTAGTATAATATTCACCAGGATATTACCCCTGCTTATTTACCACGAAACATGCCAAGTCTGACTCCTTGAAAAACATGAGACAGGAGTTCTGATGAAGTGGATCGTCAATAGTGAATAAATTCATTCATAATGAAATCTTTTTCATGATCATGAATTAAAGCGGAACTACAAACAATGTTGATAAAAAAAACAACCTTAACAACAATTTCTCAAAACAAAAGTTGTTATGAATGTAGGTTCAGATTTCCAAATGAAATCAAAACTTCTGGGCACTGGGGACAAATCTGCCACCACATCAAGATCTCAATCACAGTATCCATCGACATTTACTCATGCTAAGATAGTAGATATATTTAGGACAGCAATAAGGTCTTACATTTTCAACCACTCTCCAGAGGAACATATTAAAATAAAGTCACAGAAGAGGAAAAAAACATACCATTATGAGCATTGTCAGCTGTGTCCAAAACTTTTCCAGTTTCAACACATAACCACTGCAACATCGAACCATGTGTTGCAGCCAATATCCTTCCATCGGGGGATAAACTGAGACGATCATAATGTAAAGTTGCACCATTTGAATCATGAAGTGGAATCATAAACACCTTTAAAGTCTTCGGATCCTCATCAAGATGATAACGAACTTGAAGAAAATCAATAAAAAAGAATTCAGTATGATCTTCATCATATGGTTACCAACACAGAAGCACCACAAACACACACATTGCAAAATGATTGCAATCATTCAAAGGTCAAGAGAATAAAAACCGACAAATCTATTCCAGAACTCAAAAGAAAAATATGTTACCAGTATCCAAATCTATTCCAGAACTCAAAAGCAAAATATATTACCAGTACCCAAGTGTTTCCTATAGCAGTCTTGCCTGTATTATATGTTAGATACTTCACAAGAACTTTGAAGAAATATTGAAGCAGGAAGCAATTCTTGTTATTGACAAAACACAAATGTTCAAGGATCATTCATTCTGTAGATTCTGCAAACTAGAGTGCTGATTGGGGTTTATTTTAGATAAAACCGACATAACATCCAAAGATAAAGTTTGCAAAGCCTGAACTGCCAGTTCACAACTCTTAGGTTTTCAATTATTCTCTAGAAATCATCTTTGATTTGTCACGATCCATGACATAAAATCCAAAAATTGAGAAGGCCAAACCCACCTATAATAAGAGCATTGAACAACCCTAATTTTCAACTTTTTAAGGCAGTCCTACATCTACTACATAGTGAAAGATTTTTCACTTTCACTGGACATACCATTGATGTTCCAAATTCTTATCGAACCATCTTTGGAGGCTGTGATGATTTGCTCTGAGTCTGGAGTAAAGCATAGCCATGTTACTGCACTCTGAACATCAAAATAACTTGAGATGAGAGAAAACAAGCATATCCTAGATATATAAGAGCGAGAAACATGATAATAACACCAGAAGTATAATAGAGTTCAAATGATAAGGCTAAAATAATGATAAAAGAGATCCTTCCATTTAGAGGAGAATTCATATCAGCAACTGCAGAAAGAATGAATATATCTACTAGGATAAACTTGTATGACACCATATCACACAATAATTTAGTCATTGTTACCAATGTTTTATTACTGCTTACCAATGCACATCCCAGTTCAAAAACTCAACTTTAGTCAAACTGGTCCAATCATAGATTTGGTTTTAAGTTAAACTGCATGGCTATTTTTATGCTAAATAGAAAAATTACACACATATCCATGAAGTTCAGAAACAAGATAAAGAAAGAAGGGAAATGGAACATGGAAAAAAAAATAAAAAACACACAGCAAAACTTTAATAAGATATAGATGGAATTGTGTTTAATTATTTTATAGATCACATACTTTGTGCCCTTTAAGTTGCATGGCTTTTGGAACCTCCTTGACAGAACCATCTTTTGAATATACAATCTCCCATACCTGCCAAATAAAATTTAGAGCTGGAATAGCAAGTCAATTTTCAACTGATACCAGATGTCAAATTTAAAGCATGCTATTGGATTCCTGGCTCCTCTTAAAATAATTTTTGTATAACAGTTGCAATCGAAGATAATAGACTTAATCCATATGTAGTGACAGATAACAACATTGCGGTTGAAGATAAAGACTTAGTCCACGTGTTGACCCATAACAACATTGTTGTATTTCATTAGAGGTAGGATAATCTCTTGACATGACCTGATATATTGACTCATAAGCATACTTGTAAACAAGCCTAAACTAATAAGCTTCATCAAACAGAATTTTGCAGCAATACTGACTGATGGCTTATGTTTACCATATTAGGCTCACATCTATGCATATTACATGCTAAATCTTTCTATGCAAAATTTATGCACAAATGAGTAATTAAATCATCTTTGGAAGTATTAGGAGTGTCACACAGGATGCAAGATTTTATGCCTAAGAATCTTCAATATCATATACTCTACAAGGAATCACATCATATGGTGCATTGTGTGAATAAATTTCCTGTTGTTAAGCACAAACTCAGGATATCGCTTACAGAGTCCCAAGAATATGCTTTTATATGTAATTAAGAGATGTTCACCTTCACATCTGCAGTAAAAGCTGCCGCAGCAATGAAACGTCCATTTGGGGATATAGTAGCCATGGTGTTTTTCAATTGATTTGTATCGACATTCCCCAAAACCTTTCCTGTCTTTCCATGCCAAATTTTGATATCAGTACCTGGAAAGTAAAATAAAAAAAAAATATAATAAGTGTTGCTTTCTGAAACCTAAGAAAGAAAAACAATTACAAAAGAAGTGTAAATCAAAGAGTTTGGATTTTTCTGCTCCAAGTAATCAGTTTGATAATTTAAAATTGCAAATTTGATGGGCAACTCTTTTAAGATTAATGGTGTTATGCAGTTGCTATAATGTAATGGAAAAAAAAAATCATTATATCACTCTCCAAGTAGTAGATTGGCCACCAGAATCCACAAAGCATGTATAGACACTCGCGGAGTCTGGTCCTTAACTAATATATGTTCTGAAGGCAGCTAATCAGACAGAAAACGGTTTGGAAAGTCTTGGATTATATCCATGTTAAAATCATGGACATTCATTGCTGAAACCATGTGAGATGCAAGGGATGGACAATTAAGGTTGAATGCATGGATGGATGAAACTGTTTTCAATTTTGTAAGGCAAAAGAAAAAAAGGAGTTGGTTTCAAATATACCAAAATCCAAAACATCAGAAACCACTAAAGTCAATTATCTGATCATTTTGTGTTTTTGCTGACAATTAACTTTTATCCAACCATCGATCCTCATAAGAACTACTTCTGAGGCAAGCTTCAAGTTTCAAATCCATAACTATTCTACAATCACATAGTTTGCAACCATAATCCAAATTTTAGGCGACCTTTCCTAGTCTAACAAGGTTAGTAAAATGTTAGAATCAAAGCATTCAAACCATTTCAATAATGTGCCAAAAATTTACATCAACTCATTGATGCTTATTTGAATGTTACTATTAGAACTCGAGGATTAAATATCTAACCCAGGAAAAGAAATCAGCATATACCTTCCGAACAAGAGGCCACAATTGTACTTCCATCACCACTTCCATAAGTAGAAGCAGTTCCAACCAGGGTCAAAACAGCCCGATTCTCATGAATTTTGTGATGTTCCCATTTGATATCAGGCAACGGAAGCTTTGGTTGCTGCTTAGAGTCATCAGCAGCTTTTACCTTTTCCTCTCCCCACATATATAAAGACGAACCAGACAGTGTTTGCGACGCTACTACTACAGATGATGCATCATCAGAAAACGCCACTGCTACCGGGTGACCTCCAGCTGGCACATTAATTCTCAAAAACCTGCAAATTAATTATCAGCACTAAGAAATAAAAAAAAAAGAGTGATCACATAATCTGAAAAAGAAAGGCTTCGGTTTCGTACTTGAAACTTTTACTCGAAGCATCATCCAATTTAAACACCCTCACCACTCCATCTGCACAAGCTGTTTTTTTTACAAAATAATAATAAAAAAATTATTAACTGAATCCGTAAGAATCAACGAGATATTATATTTTCATAAATATTTAACAATTGATAACAAAATCATCGTTGAAATAAATTACCGGTAGCCAAACTGCGTCCATCATAAGAGAAACACAGGCCGGTAACAGAATCACCGTGACCTTTCAAAGTATTCAAATCCAATGGATGATGTTTCTTATTATGATCCTGCACATTTCGCGATCTAAACAATAAAAACTCATATATAAGAAAAAATAATAATTCAAATTTACATTTTCTTTACCTTATCGGAGGAGACATGGGAGTGAGGTTTGGAGAGGGGCTTCTTGGATTGGTGGGTAGGTTTAGGAGGTTTCTTATGAAGATCCGAATGAAGTTCGGGTTTGGAGATGGATCCAATTTCGGATTTTCTTTTGAGGAAGTAGTTCTTGAAGAAAATAAGAGCGATTGCAGTACCAAGAAGGAGTGAGACCAGTGCAATCGGGAGGACCTGATCCATTTTTTCTGAATCTTTTAGGGTTTCGATTTTGGAGATAATGATGAGAAATGGCGGGGGAGCTATACGGGTCTCCTTTTTGCCTTTCACTCGTTCACTCTCTCTCCAGAACTAGAAAAAAATGGTGTAGAAACAGTTGAAAACCAGTTTGATTCTCTGTCGAGGAAAATCTTCCAGTTACAAGGATCCAGGCCCAGTTATGCCAGGGAAAATATCTAGACTTAAGCCCAAAGAAATATGACCCGGCCCCACAAAAGGAAGCTTGTTTGGATTATAGAAGACCCGAACAGAGTACCATCCAGACAGCGTAGTCTTTTCTCGAACAGATCCTACATTTACTTTCGGCTTTATAGCTCAGCATTGTGCTGTTAAATTGTGAAGTCCAATAAATTAAATGTTTAAGAAATTATATAACAAAAGTGGATAGAATTCTCTTTTTTTTTTTTTTGTGAAATATCCAGATGTAATTAACGTACAATGCCTTCCAAAGTTATCTATCTTTCTTTAAATCAGACACCTCGAGCCTCGACCATGCCTTCTAAACAATTTGAAACTCGATCATCTTTTATCATTATTATTTTTTAAAAATTATTCTCATATTTTTTTTTATGTTAATTCCTTTTTATTTGTGTCCGCAAATAATTATATTAGTGATAAGATCAATCAATGATAATTATCTATACTTATGCTTAAGTTGTTGCTTATAGTCGCTCCATGAGTTAAGAAGTTTTTTTTATTAGTATTCCAGCAATAAATGCTTCAAAAAGGTTGATATTTTCAGTTTTGATATTTTCAAAAAGTCTATGATATTTTTTAATTTGAGCTTTAATGTCTTTGTCATCAATAATTTCCCATTAATAAAATTTTTCAATGATAAATTTTTGTTTCCTCGCATCTTCGCCAACATATTTCGCTACCATATTGCTTCATATCTCCCTTGCTTCCTTGTAAATGCAATATACATCAAACAACTCATTATAGAGAGTGCTTAAAATGGAGTGTCTACAAACTTTATTTCCATGTGTCCATGCTTCGGTATTTTCATTATCCTTGTGATCGACAAGAACCCAAGACATGCAAGTCAAGAACGCTGAAAAATCTTTTTTGCCATCTTCGAAAGTTTTCTCCATAGAATACCTCAATTTTAAAGATTATAGGAAATGGCTTAGCCAATAATGGCAGTTGGAGGAGGGATGACAACAGCAAACTGACACAAACTGACAGCAGAAGCATTAGGGGCAGGGGCAATGTCAACATGAGTGTTTTCGTCATGTTGAAAATAAATATCCTTAAGATTATTGTAAAGAATGAAGATAAGGAACACAAATAGAAAACTTGAGGCGTGTTTGAGCACTGTCTTTAAGGATATTTCTCTAATAACAGAGTACCCTCCAAGATTCAATAATTTTTTTCTCAACAAAAGAGAGTAGCACAGAAACAATTTAAAAAAAAAAACGACCAGTAAACTAAAAGTGAAAAGTATTCTAGGTTGTTTCTTGTTTGAAAAAAATGCATGGTGTTTATAGGCAATCATAGTGTAATAGTCATGTTTAAATTTATTATGAAATTAAAATGGTTGTTACAACAATTTAAAATATCAATGTTAAGAAATTAAGTAATTATGACAGTTATAGCGGTTGAAAAAAAATAAACGAGAGCGACTATTAAAAATAAATTTTTAGCTGTTAAAAATATTATGGTAAAAAAGAAGACAAAAATATAAGAAAGTATAGGCATTACCTGACACACAGGAGGGGCAAATTAGAGGTTACCATTAATGAAATTTTTTTTTTTCAATGTGGGATAGTAAATCCTATATTTACTCTTTATACTCGAAAAGTTAGTTATGTTTTTCATCGTGAGATATACTTTTGAAATAGTTTTTAATATAACTTTTACAACATGAACACTCATTCTTTGGCAATTCACACTTGCTGAGTTTCTCAAGGAGCTCCCGGGGAGATATTATAAATACAATTTAATCGTATACATAATAACACAAGCATTTTTCCTTTTTCTTTAACATAATAACAATATATTTCATTATATATTGAAATTCCTGTAACAACTAACAACATTGGAATTCCCATTCATTTCTCATTGTATACCGATACGAATGAAAAGAAAACAGCTTTTTACAAATTCCAATGTTGTTGTTAAAAGAGCAATTTAATCTTATTTTTGGTGGTTAAAAGGGCTCAGAATTGAATCATTACGCACCTTCTATATTTTCACTCGAGAGAAATTCACTTTCTCAATGAGCATCAATCACACATAAAGCACCGCTTCCTTTCCTTCTGATACAACAATTACAGAAACGCGCACGCAAATAGAACCATGGCAGGAGTTACCGCTGTTCTAGTACTATTCCAACCAAGCTACCCAGAGTAATGTGTCCCAAACCGAACTAGAGAAAACCCTTTTCCTTGCAGCATTGAACGGCTCCATCGAACATTTCGTCAAGTCCATACCTAAATTTGAAACCAGAATCCAGAAGTTTCTTTGAGGATACATCAGAGCTTTTAGAGCCTTTAACATCCTTTAAATATCTGCCCAAAAAGAAACACGAACAGTACTCGGTTAGTTTTCAATTTTGAAGATGAAGTGAAGAATGCTGCAGAAAGGGATAGAAACTACTCACTCTAATGTTGGTATTGGGTACTCAGGGAACTTGGCAGAAAGAAATTTAGACATCTCTTCAATTGTTATCATGTGTGAAGAACAGATATATCTCCCTTTTGCTTCAGGATTTTGAAGGAGGAAAATATGTGCCCTAGCCACATCATCAATGTGTACCATGGATGTTTCGATGAGTGACCCGTACTGTTCCCGATTACCTGAAACGATATTGTCCGTTAGATGAACAGCTTTCAAAACATCATAAGAGAAAAACTCGAGTTAAACACCAATTAATGTTCAGAGCAGCAGAGAGCGCTGACCCAGAACCATCGCCAATGATGCGAGAACTGAACCAGGCATGTTCGGACAAATGAAGGGGCCAAGAACATAGGTTGGTATCAAAGTTACAAGGTCCAATCCATGTTCTTCTGCGAATTCAAGAGCTCTTTTCTCCGTTAAAGTTTTGGAAATAAAGTAAGAACGTAAGGATAAGTTTGAAGCTTTCAAATAATCAACGTTGCTCCAGTAACTTTCATCCATCATTTCCTCACCACTGTCATTAAAAACTACAGCTGCTGCACTGGAAGTGTACACAACTCGTTTCACAGTCTTTGAATTCAAGCAAGCCCTTAGGATTCCTAGCGTTCCATTTAGTGCTCGTTGGATAACTACCTCATCGGGTTCTCCTTTTCCAAAATCTAGAGGAATAGGGGTAGCTACATGAAAGACACCGATACATCCTTTAATGGCCGCAGCAAAGCCGTTGGGTTCACTTAAATCTGCATAGAAGATTTGTAGCCTCTCTGATCCTCCTGGAAGACTAGTCAGGAAGCTAACGTCCCTCTTGTGCTCTGGTCACATGTAGAGCACAAAGATAAAGAACATATTGAAAATTTAAAAACATCTGGTGAATGAGAAATTTTCAAAATTCAATGGATAGATAATACAAATACCACCCCTTGATCGAGTAAGGCCTGTTCTTGTTGTGATTTCAACTCCTTTAACTGTTGGTGTTATGATTTTAAACTACTGATCATATTAGAAAACTTAATTACCAGGGTGAGGTCTGACGGTGGTGTTAACAAGGTAGCCTTGCTCCAGGAGCTTCATGATCAACCACGAGGCCAAGTACCCAGTGCCACCTGTAACGCACACTCTGCCTCTCTCTCCTTCCATTTCTCTCTCCCTCTCTAAGATGAGTTCGGATAAGATTGTGGTGGCGAGCCTTCTTCCATGTCTAGGTGATCATATTTAGTCATGGAAAGAAACGTGTCAACTCTTCGTTGTTATTTTCAAAAATTTAGATACCACACGAGAATATTTCAATCAACAATCACTTTAATTTTTCTTTTTTCCTCCACTCGTATGGCTGTCGTTTTTTAAAATATTTCTTATTTTAAAAGTATTAGAAAATAATTGAGTTACATGTTTTTCGTGTGTATTAACAAAAGAAAAATAAATGCTAATTACGATTGCAGACAAACACTATTATATTATGAAAAATAAATTTCCAATATCATAAATCATCACACGATAAAATATTGATTACAATCAAACTTTTTAGCATGTAAAAAAAACATATCAAGTACATTTGATAAAAATAATCAGTCTGAACAAATTTTTTGTCAAGTAATGTTAAGAAAATTATTTATAAGATAATTTTACTAATCTAAAATAATACAATTTTATAGAAATAAGATAAAAAAAATAAAGACAAACTGCACTCGCAGATTTATGAGCAAACAAATGATAAAATTCATCAAAGATGAGTTATTTGCTTTTTGTAGCACACTGATTGATTCTTGGATTGCTTTAACTACTTGGACAAATATTTAATTGACAAATAATAAAACTATAATTGATAAAATCCACTACAAATGAGTTACTTGCTTTTTTTGACAGCAAACTGATTCATTGTTAGGTTTGTTTTAACAATTTGGCTAATATAACATCGAATGAGAAATCATTTAAATTATTATTCTCATTGTTATTATTATAATTGAAGGTAAAATAAAAAATATCAATAGCACAAAAAAAATATTATTTGATTTGAAGAATAAATAGAAATAATTAAAGGACAAAGATAAAATTAATATTATTATTATTATGAATATAATTATTATAATCGTTGGGATTATAATAAAATTACTAAATTATTTCGAAGAATAAGTTACTTGCTTTTTTTGACAGCAAACTGATTCATTGTTAGGTTTGTTTTAACTATTTGGCTAATATAACATCGAATGAGAAATCATTTAAATTATTATTCTCATTGTTATTATTATAATTGAAGGTAAAATAAAAAATATCAATAGCACAAAAAAAAATATTATTTGATTTGAAGAATAAATAGAAATAATTAAAGGACAAAGATAAAATTAATATTATTATCATTATGAATATAATTATTATAATCGTTGGGATTATAATAAAACTACTAAATTATTTCGAAGAATAAAAAAATATATCAGAAATATAAGCAAGAAAACAATTATAAGAAACTCAATCACTAAGATTATTATTATTATTATTATTATTATTGTGCAAACAATGAAGACCATAAAATAATCTTGAAGAATAAAAAAAACATAAGCCTTTAACAAAAGAGCAAATAAAAAAATGAAGATCATAAAATATTCTTGAAGAATAAAATAACCATCAACCTTTAACAAAAGAGCAAATAAAAACAATTAAAATAAATGAAAAAAACCAAATTAAATATTATTAGCACAAAAATTATTTGATTTGAAGAACAAATAAATAAACAAAAACTTTGGGATGGAAAAAATTACATGAATGAAAAACAAACCAAAAAACCTAAAAAACTTTAACAAAAGAGCGAATAAAAAAAATGACTTAACCAAAATAAATATTATTAGGATTATGAATATAATGATGACAATTGTTTATGCTATAATTGATATTTTTAATATTATTTCATGAGTTATTTTTAATTTAAGCATCACGACTATTATAATGAATTATTACTGTTATTATCATTAGTAATATCAATGTTATTATTATGATTATAACAACTAAAATTATAATTACTATCACTGTTTAAACAATAAAAATTATAAAACTATCATGAAGAAAAAAAAAGATCAAAGATTTTACAAAAAGAGAAAACAAGATAACAATTAAAAAGACAATTACTAAAATTATTACTATCAATGCATAAACAATGAAAGCTATAAAATTAACTCGAAGAATAAAACAAAAAATCCAAAACTTAAACAAAAAGCAAACAAAAAAATAACTTATATCTACTGAATGACTTCTTCTTGAATGACAGACAATTAGAAGGAACGAGGTTACTTGCCTGCGCGCTGTGCTGAGTTTTTTTTTTTATATAAGAAACTGATTGATTTTGTGCATGTTGTAATTGGTTATTTTAATATTTAATTAGTAAAAGTATAATAGATTAAATCTATTAAAAATGGATTTTTTTCGCCTAAAGAGAACAATTAAAAACCAAAATTAAGAGCGTATATATATAAACATGGACAAAAATAGAGACTATTTAGAAATATATCTAAAAAATAAAGGAATTGAAATTAAGAATTAAAAGTATATGGGCCGAAATGAAAACAAAATATGTAAATAATTTAAACGAAAAGATTAAATAAAAAAAATTAAAAATGTTGCAAGGAAAAAATAAATAATTCTTTTATTTCTTGATTTAGTTTCAACTAGTTAGATTGCCCGCACTACGTTGCGGGCAATATATAATTTTTATAATGGTTGGATTTGAAGTAATTTATAGATTTTACTAATGTAAAAATAAAATATAATATCTATACATGCAAAATTTCATATGATACAACACATCAATACACCCTACCGCAATAATAATATCGAAGCTTTAACATCAAAGAGACGGAAATAGGTAATTGCCTCGAAAGTTTTTCAACAAAAAAATAAGGGAAAATATAGTTTTTTTCCAACATTTACATCAACCTTTGTGATGTTGTCAGTTTGCACTATGTCGTAGGTCGAGTAAACAATTTTTATAACTATTGAGATTACAATATAATATTTATACATGTAAAGTTTAATATAATGAAATAAATGAATATACTTTATTATAACAACAGTAACATCGAAATTTTAACATTTAAAATTATCATCACTATCACCGCCAAAATAATAAAATTAATAAATTACCCCGAGGAAAAAATACAAAAAAATTTAACAGAAAAACAAATAAGAACAAAAATTAAAATTATTATTATCATTAATATTATTATTGCGCCAATAATGAAAAATGTAAAATTAAATCAAAGACCAAAAAAAGCATAAAAACTTTAATAAAAGAGAAAATAAAAAAATATAATAGATGATAAAACAAAAATAAAAATTATTAGCTGAAAAAACTCATTTAACTTGAAAATTTTAAAAATCACATGTTCTACTTTGCGGGCTGAGCAAACAATTTTTATAAGATTTGATGGATCAAAATTAAAATATAATATTTATATATGCAAACTTTAATATAATGAAATAGATCAACACACCCTATTATAACAATAGCAACATCGGAGTCGTAACATCTAAAATTATCATTGCTATTACTATCAAAACAATAAAAATTATCAAATTATTCCGAGAAAAAAATATTAACAAAATAGTAAGCAAGAAAAACAATTAAAATATTATTATTATTAAAGAAAAAATAAATAAATGACAGACTAAAAAAATCCTAAAAACTTTAACAAAAGATCAAACAAAAAAATAAAATAAAAATAAAAGTTATCATTGTTATTACGGTCAAAACATTAAAAAATATCAAATTATCCCGAGGAAAAAAACCTAAATTTTTTTAACAAAAGAGTAAGCAAGAAAAACAATTAAATTATTATTATTATTGTTGTTGTTGTTGTTGTGTTAATAATGAAAGAAAAAAATGAAAGACTAAAAAAATCATAAAAACTTTAACAAAAGATCAAACAAAGAAATAAAATAAAAATAAAAATTGTCATTACTATTACTTTCACAACAATAAAAAATTATCAAATTATCCCAAGTGAAAAAAAACCTAAAAAACATTAACAAAAGAGTAAGCAAGAAAAACCATCAAATTATTATTATTATTATTATTATTATTATTATTATTATTATTATTATTATTATTATTATTATTATTATTATTATTATTATTATCATTATTATTATTATTATTATTATTATCATTATTATTATTATTATTATTATTATTATTATTATGAAAAAAATAAAATAAATGAAAGACTCAAAAAATCCTAAAAACTTTAACAAAGATCAAACAAAAAAATAAAATAAAAATAAAAATTATCATTATTATTACTGTCACAACAATAAAAATTATCAAATTATCCCAAGTGAAAAAAAAACCTAAAAAACATTAACAAAAGAGTAAGCAAGAAAAACAATTAAATTATTATTATTATTATTATTATTATTATTATTATTATTATTATTATTATTATTATTATTATTATTATTATTATTATTGTGTTAATAATGAAAAAATAAATAAATGAAAGACTCAAATTTTTTAAAAAACTTTAAGAAAAGGTCAAACAAAAAAATAAAATAAAAATTATCTGGTAAATAAAGTCATTTGACTTGAAAATAAAAATAAAGAAAAACAAATAAAGAAACTAAAAGAAAGAACAAAGGGAGAAAAAAAAATAGAAATATCAATTTTCAAATCATAAATACAAAATAAAATTTAAGTGCTAATTGTTTTGAAAAAAATATCACCTCAACAAATAAGAAAATACCAAAAATTAAAAATCAAAGCTAAGAGCACACTTATATATACATGGACAAAAGTAAGGATTATTCTAGAAATATAAAGAAATAAAGGGATTAAAATAAAAAATTAAAAGTATAAGGGCTGAAATAAAAATGAAATATAAAGGGATTAAAATCAAAAATTAAAAGTATAAGGGCCTAAATTAAAATTAAATATATTATCAATTTCAATCAAACAAAATTGAAAAAATTGAAATTGATGTACCGAATTTAATTAATCGTTTTAAACTCAATTCGGAAATTAAAAGAAGGAGGACTGAAGTGAAACATTAACACTGAATTAATTTCAATCGAAGGACCCAATCGAACTAAATCAAAACTTATATAACAAAAATCAGAAACATAAACAAAATTAAAAGTACAGGGACCGAAGTGAAACATCACCAAATCCAAGGGACTCGCCTGCACTTTGACGTGCAGGAGAGAGAGAAAGGGCTGCAGCGACTTTTAACCGGGCACCGCCGCGTCCACGGCAGTCGGAGGCCAAAACGCGCCGCACTAGGAGGAAGACCACTCAGCGTCACACCGAAAGGGATGCCGGTAGCCCATCTACGGACACCATAAAAGCTCTCACGCGCTACCTAAACAGAGCGTGAGGCAGAATACTGTCGGTCGCGTGTGACACACGCGCCGATAGTATAAAGAAAAAAATAAAAAAGTATGGTCAATTACCGCTATATCCCTGTGTCTAAGTGAGCAATTTTGTCTTATTAGAGGCTGTATTCGTATCGTAATTAGCCATTTTCAAAAAAAATATAAAATAATAAAGAGGTAGGTCTGGTCCGGAATTGTGCAATTACCACGGAGCACCCATAACCGTTTTTTTTGTCTTTTTCAAGGGCTAAAAACGCTATTTTACTGTGCAAATAATGATAAAAAAATCGACAAACCGGTAAACCAACCGAACCGAGAACCGACCCGACCCAAAAATACACTATTACAATCCACAGTGAAAACACTCACAATCTATTGTGTTTTCCTGACCTCTTTTAGTTTATTGTATAATCCCTTTATTTTTTCAATAATATTGGTATAATTTTAAATACTTGTATTTTAAATAAAAGTTCAAGAAATGCAGTCCTTCATCTCCTTCCATGTCTCTGTTTGTTCGTGTCTCTCCCTCTCACTTTCTCAATGAGCATCAATCACACATAAAGCACCGCTTCCTTTCCTTCTGATACAACAATTACAGAAACGCGCACGTACGCAAATACAATCCATGGCAGGAGTTACCGCTGTTCTAGTACTATTCCAACCAAGCTACCCAGAGTAATGTGTCCCCAACCGAACTAGAGAAAACCTTTTTCCTTGCAGCATTGAATGGCTCCATCGAACATTTCGTCAAGTCCATACCTAAATTTGAAACCAGAATCCAGAAGTTTCTTTGAGGATACATCAGAGCTTTTAGAGCCTTTAACATCCTTTAAATATCTGCCCAAAAAGAAACACGAACAGTACTCGGTTAGTTTTCAATTTTGAAGATGAAGTGAAGAATGCTGCAGAAAGGGATAGAAACTACTCACTCTAATGTTGGTATTGGGTACTCCGGGAACTTGGCAGAAAGAAATTTAGACATCTCTTCAATTGTTATCATGTGTGAAGAACAGATATATCTCCCTTTTGCTTCAGGATTTTGAAGTAGGAAAATATGTGCCCTAGCCACATCATCAATGTGTACCATGGATGTTTCGATGAGTGACCCGTACTGTTCCCGATTACCTGAAACGATATTGTCCGTTAGATGAACAGCTTTCAAAACATCATAAGAGAAAAACTCGAGTTAAACACCAATTAATGTTCAGAGCAGCAGAGAGCGCTGACCCAGAACCATCGCCAATGAAGCGAGAACTGAACCAGGCATGTTCGGACAAATGAAGGGACCAAGAACATAGGATGGTATCAATGTTACAAGGTCCAATCCATGTTCTTCTGCGAATTCAAGAGCTCTTTTCTCCGTTAAAGTCTTGGAAATAAAGTAAGGACGTAAGGATAAGTTTGAAGCTTTCAAATAATCAACGTTGCTCCAGTAACTTTCATCCATCATTTCCTCGCCACTGTCATTAAAAACTACCGCTGATGCACTGGAAGTGTACACAACTCGTTTCACAGTCTTTGAATTCAAGCAAGCCCTCAGGATTCCTAGCGTCCCATTTATTGCTCGTTGGATAACTACCTCATCGGGTTCTCCTTTTCCAAAATCTAGAGGAAGAGGGGTAGCTACATGAAAGACACCGGTACATCCTTTAAGAGCCGCAGCAAAGCCGTTGGGTTCACTTAAATCTGCATAGAAGATTTGTAGTCTCTCTGATCCTCCAGGAAGACTAGTCAGGAAGCTAACGTCCCTCTTGTGCTCTGGTCACATATACAGCACAAAGATAAAGAACATATTGAAAATTTAAAAACATCTGGTGAATGAGAAATTTTCAAAATTCAATGGATAGATAATACAAATACCACCCCTTGATCGAGTAAGGCCTGTTCTTGTTGTGATTTCAACTCCTTTAACCGTTGGTGTTATGATTTTAAACTACTGATCATATTAGAAAACTTAATTACCAGGGTGAGGTCTGACGGTGGTGTTAACAAGGTAGCCTTGCTCCAGGAGCTTCATGATCAGCCACGAGGCCACGTACCCAGTGCCACCTGTAACGCACACTCTGCCTCTCTCTCCTTCCATTTCTCTCTCCCTCTCTAGGATGAGTTCGGATAAGATTGTGGTGGCGAGCCTTCTTCCATGTCTAGGTGATCATATTTAGTCATGGAAAGAAACGTGTCAACTCTTCGTTGTTATTTTCAAAAATTTAGATACCACACGAGAATATTTCAATCAACAATCACTTTAATTTTTCTTTTTTCCTCCACTCGTATGGCTGTCGTTTTTTAAAATATTTCTTATTTTAAAAGTATTAGAAAATAATTGAGTTACATGTTTTTCGTGTGTATTAACAAAAGAAAAATAAATGCTAATTACGATTGCAGACAAACACTATTATATTATGAAAAATAAATTTCCAATATCATAAATCATCACACGATAAAATATTGATTACAATGAGGTATTTGTCCTGCGCTTCACTCACGTTGAATCAAACTTTTTAACATGTAAAAAAAACATATCAAGTACATTTGATAAAAATAATCAGTCTGAACAAAATTTTTGTTAAGTAATGTTAAGAAAATTATTTATAAGATAATTTTAATATTCTAAAATAATACAATTTTATAGAAATAAGATAAAAAAAATAAAGACAAACTGCACTCGCAGATTTATGAGCAAACAAATGATAAAATTCATCAAAGATGAGTTATTTGCTTTTTGTAGCACACTGATTGATTCTTGGACTTGCTTTAACTACTTGGACAAATATTTAATTGACAAATAATAAAACTATAATTGATAAAATCCACTACAAATGAGTTACTTGCTTTTTTTGACAGCAAACTGATTCATTGTTGGGTTTGTTTTAACTATTTGGCTAATATAACATCGAATGAGAAATCATTTAAATTATTATTCTCATTGTTATTATTATAATTGAAGGCAAAATAAAAAATATCAATAACACAAAAAAAATATTATTTGATTTGAAGAATAAATAGAAATAATTAAAGAACAAAGATAAAATTAATATTATTATCATTATGAATATAATTATTATAATCGTTTGGATTATAATAAAATTACTAAATTATTTCGAAGAATAAAAAAATATATCAGAAATGTCAGCAAGAAAACAATTATAAAAAACTCAATCACTAAGATTATTATTATTATTATTATTATTATTATTATTATTATTATTATTGTGCAAACAATGAAGACCATAAAATAATCTTGAAGAATAAAATAACCACAAACCTTTAACAAAAGAGCAAATAAAAACAATTAAAATAAATGAAAAAAACCAAATTAAATATTATTAGCATAAAAATATTTTATTTGAAGAACAAATAAATAAACAAAAAATTAAAATAAAAAGGGGCGGAATGAAAAAAAAAATCAATTTCAATTGAAGGACAAAATTGAAACACATTAAAACCTCAAAATCAAAACAAAATACAGGAATGGAAAAAAAATCAAATAAATACAAAATTAAAAAATAAAACCCCAACAAAAGAGCAAATGATAAAAAAAAAAACCAAAACTAAGAGTATAGTTATATTAATACAAATAAAAAAATATAGTAACCACTCTAGAATGACCAAAAAATTAAAGGAATCAAAACAAAAACAAAAACTAAAAAAATAAGGGCAGAAATGAATAACACAATATATGATTAATTTTAAATGAAGGATAAAAGAGAAGCAAATCAAAACTTTGGGATGGAAAAAATTACATGAATGAAAAACAAACCAAAAAACCTAAAAAACTTTAACAAAAGAGCGAATAAAAAAAATGACTTAACCAAAATAAATATTATTAGGATTATGAATATAATGACGACAATTGTTTATGCTATCATTGATATTTTTAATATTATTTCATGAGTTATTTTTAATTTAAGCATCACAACTATTATAATGAATTATTACTGTTATTATCATTAGTAATATCACTGTTATTATTATGATTATAACAACTAAAATTATAATTACTATCACTGTTTAAACAATAAAAATTATAAAACTATCATGAAGAAAGAAAAAAAAAGATCAAAGATTTTACAAAAAGAGAAAACAAGATAACAATTAAAAAGACAATTACTAAAATTATTACTATCAATGCATAAACAATGAAAGCTATAAAATTAACTCGAATAATAAAACAAAAAATCCAAAACTTAAACAAAAAGCAAACAAAAAAATAACTTATATCTACTGAATGACTTCTTCTTGAATGACAGACAATTAGAAGGAACGGGGTTACTTGCCTGCGCGCTGTGCTGAGCTTTTTTTTATATAAGAAACTGATTGATTTTGTGCATGTTGTAATTGGTTATTTTAATATTTAATTAGTAAAAGTATAATAGATTAAATCTATTAAAAATGGATTTTTTTCGCCTAAAGAGAACAATTAAAAACCAAAATTAAGAGCGTATATATATAAACATGGACAAAAATAGAGACTATTTAAAAATATATCTAAAAAATAAAGGAATTGAAATAAAGAATTAAAAGTATATGGGCCGAAATGAAAACAAAATATGTAAATAATTTAAACGGAAAGATTAAATAAAAAAAATTAAAAATGTTGCAAGGAAAAAATAAATAATTCTTTTATTTCTTGATTTAGTTTCAACTAGTTAGATTGCCCGCACTACGTGGCGGGCAATATATATTTTTTATAATGGTTGGATTTGAAGTAATTTATAGATTTTACTAATGTAAAAATAAAATATAATATCTATACATGCAAAATTTCATATGATACAACACATCAATACACCCTACCGCAATAATAATATCGAAGCTTTAACATCAAAAAGACGGAAATAGGTAATTGCCTCGAAAGTTTTTCAACAAAAAAATAAGGGAAAATATAGTTTTTTTCCAACATTTACATCAACCTTTGTGATGTTGTCAGCTTGCACTATGTCGTAGGTCGAGTAAATAATTTTTATAACTGTTGAGATTACAATATAATATTTATACATGTAAAGTTTAATATAATGAAATAAATGAACATACTTTATTATAACAGCAGTAACATTGAAGTTTTAACATTTAAAATTATCATCACTATCACCGCCAAAATAATAAAATTAATAAATTACCCTGAGGAAAAAATACAAAAAAATTTAACAGAAAAACAAATAAGAACAAAAATTAAAATTATTATTATCATTAATATTATTATTGCGCCAATAATGAAAAATGTAAAATTAAATCAAAGACCAAAAAAAGCATAAAATTTTTAATAAAAGAGAAAATAAAAAAATATAATAGATGATAAAACAAAAATAAAAATTATTAGCTGAAAAAACTTATTTAACTTGAAAATTTAAAAAATCACATGTTCTACTTTGCGGGCTGAGCAAACAATTTTTATAAGATTTGATGGATCAAAATTAAAATATAATATTTATATATGCAAACTTTAATATAATGAAATAGATCAGCACACCCTATTATAACAATAGCAACATCGGAGTCGTAACATCTAAAATTATCATTGCTATTACTATCAAAACAATAAAAAATATCAAATTATTCCGAGAATTTTTTTTTAACAAAATAGTAAGCAAGAAAAACAATTAAAATATTGTTATTATTAAAGAAAAAATAAATAAATGAAAGACTAAAAAAATCCTAAAAACTTTAACAAAAGATCAAACAAAAAAATAAAATAAAAATAAAAATTATCATTGTTATTACTGTCAAAACATTAAAAAATATCAAATTATCCTGAGGAAAAAAACCTAAAAAATATTAACAAAAGAGTAAGCAAGAAAAACAATTAAATTATTATTATTGTTGTTGTTGTTGTTGTTGTGTTAATAATGAAAGAAAAAAAAAATGAAAGACTAAAAAAATCATAAGAACTTTAACAAAAGATCAAACAAAAAAATAAAATAAAAATAAAAATTGTCATTACTATTACTGTCACAACAATAAAAATTATCAAATTATCCCAAGTGAAAAAAAACCTAAAAAAGATTAACAAAAGAGTAAGCAAGAAAAACCATCAAATTATTATTATTATTATTATTATTATTATTATTATTATTATTATTATTATTATTATTATTATTATTATTATTATTATTATTGTTGTTGTTGTGTTAATAATGAAAAAAATAAAATAAATGAAAGACTCAAAAAATCCTAAAAACTTTAACAAAGATCAAACAAAAAAATAAAACAAAAATAAAAATTATCATTATTATTACTGTCACAACAATAAAAATTATCAAATTATCCCAAGTGAAAAAAAAACCTAAAAAACATTAACAAAAGAGTAAGCAAGAAAAACAATTAAATTATTATTATTATTATTATTATTATTATTATTATTATTATTATTATTGTGTTAATAATGAAAAAATAAATAAATGAAAAACTTTAAGAAAAGGTCAAACAAAAAAATAAAAAAAAAATTATCTGGTAAATAAAGTCATTTGACTTGAAAATAAAAATAAAGAAACAAATAAAAAAACTAAAAGAAAGAACAAAGGGAGAAAAAAAATAGAAATATTAATTTTCAAATCATAAATACAAAATAAAATTTAAGTGCTAATTGTTTTGAAAAAAATATCACCTCAACAAATAAGAAAATACAAAAAATTAAAAATCAAAGCTAAGAGCACACTTATATATACATGGACAAAAGTAAGGATTATTCTAGAAATATAAAGAAATAAAGGGATTAAAATAAAAAAATTAAAAGTATAAGGGCTGAAATAAAAATGAAATATAAAGGGATTAAAATAAAAAATTAAAAGTATAAGGGCCTAAATTAAAATTAAAGATATTATCAATTTCAATCAAAGCACAAAATTGAAAAAATTGAAATTGATGTACCGAATTTAATTAATCGTTTTAAACTCAATTCGGAAATTAAAAGAAGGAGGACTGAAGTGAAACATTGACACTGAATTTATTTCAATCGAAAGACCCAATCGAACTAAATCAAAACTTATATAACAAAAATCAGGAACATAAACAAAATTAAAAGTACAGGGACCGAAGTGAAACATCACCAAATCCAAGGGACTCGCCTGCACTTTGACGTGCAGGAGAGAGAGAAACGGCTGCAGCGAATTTTAACCAGGCACCGTCGCGTCCACGGCAGTCGGAGGCCAAAACGCGCCGCACTAGGAGGAAGACCACTTGGCGTCACACCGAAAGGGACGCCGGTAGCCCATCTACGGACACCATAAAAGCTCTCACGCACTACCTAAACAGAGCGTGAGGCAGAATACTGTCGGTCGCGTGTGACACACGCGCCGACAGTATAAAGAAAAAAATAAAAAAGTATGGTCAATTAACGGTATATCCCCGTGCCTAAGTGAGCAATTTTGTCTTATTAGAGGCTGTATTCGTAATTAGCCATTTTCAAAAAAATATAAAATAATAAAAAGGTAGGTCCGGTTCGGAATTGTGCAATTACCGCGGAGCACCCATAACCGTTTTTTTTTTGTCTTTTTCAAGTGCTAAAAACGTTATTTTACTGTGCAAATAATGATAAAAAAATTGAAAAACCGGTAAACCAATCGAATCGAATGAACCGAGAACCGAACCGACCCAAAAATACACTATTACAATCCACAGTGAAAACACTCACAATCTACCGTGTTTTCCTGACGTCTTTTAGTTTATTGTATAATCCCTTTATTTTTTCAGTAATATTGGTATGATTTTAAATACTTGTATTTTAAATAAAAGTTCAAGAAATGCAGTCCTTCATCTCCTTCCATGTCTCTGTTTGTGCGTGTCTCCCTCTCACTTTCTCAATGAGAATCAATCACACATAAAGCACCGCTTCCTTTCCTTCTGATACAACAATTACTGAAACGCGCACGCAAATACAATCCATGGCAGGAGTTACAGGTGTTCTAGTACTATTCCAACCAAGCTACCCAGAGCAATGTGTCCCAAACCGAACTAGAGAAAACCCTTTTCCTTGCAGCATTGAACGGCTCCATCGAACATTTCGTCAAGTCCATACCTAAATTTGAAACCAGAATCCAGAAGTTTCTTCGAGGATACATCAGAGCTTTTAGAGCCTTTAACATCCTTTAAATATCTGCCCAAAAAGAAACACGAACAGTACTCGGTTAGTTTTCAATTTTGAAGATTAAGTGAAGAATGCTGCAGAAAGGGATCGAAACTACTCACTCTAATGTTGGTATTGGGTACTCAGGGAACTTGGCAGAAAGAAATTTAGACATCTCTTCAATTGTTATCATGTGTGAAGAACAGATATATCTCCCTTTTGCTTCAGGATTTTGAAGGAGGAAAATATGTGCCCTAGCCACATCATCAATGTGTACCATGGATGTTTCGATGAGTGACCCGTACTGTTCCCGATTACCTGAAACGATATTGTCCGTTAGATGAACAGCTTTCAAAACATCATAAGTCGAGTTAAACACTAATGTTCAGAGCAGCAGAGAGCGCTGACCCAGAACCATCGCCAATGATGCGAGAACTGAAGCAGGCATGTTCGGACAAATGAAGGGACCAAGAACATAGGATGGTATCAAAGTTACAAGGTCCAATCCATGTTCTTCTGCGAATTCAAGAGCTCTTTTCTCCGTTAAAGTCTTAGAAATAAAGTAAGGACGTAGGGATAAGTTTGAAGCTTTCAAATAATCAACGTTGCTCCAGTAACTTTCATCCATCATTTCCTCACCACTGTCATTAAAAACTACAGCTGATGCACTGGAAGTGTACACAACTCGTTTCACTGTCTTTGAATTCAAGCAAGCCCTCAGGATTCCTAGCGTCCCATTTATTGCTCGTTGGATAACTACCTCCTCGGGTTCTCCTTTTCCAAAATCTAGTGGAAGAGGGGTAGCTACATGAAAGACACCGGTACATCCTTTAAGAGCCGCATCAAAACCACTGGGATCACTTAAATCTGCATAGAAGATTTGTAGTCTCTCTGATCCTCCTGGAAGACTTGTCAGGAAGCTAACGTCCCTCTTGTGCTCTGGTCACATATACAGCACAAAGATAAAGAACATATTGAAAATTTAAAAACATCTGGTGAATGAGAACTTTTCAAAATTCAATGGATAGATAATACAAATACCACCCGTTGATCGAGTAAGGCCTGTTCATATTATGATTTAACTGTTGGTGTTATGATTTTAAACTACTGATCATATTAGAAAACTTAATTACCAGGGTGAGGTCTGACGGTGGTGTTAACAAGGTAGCCTTGCTCCAGGAGCTTCATGATCAGCCACGAGGCCACGTACCCAGTGCCCCCTGTAACACACACTCTGCCTCTCTCTCCTTCCATTTCTCTCTCCCTCTCTAAGATGAGTTCGGATAAGATTGTGGTGGCGAGCCTTCTTCCATGTCTAGCTCATATTTAGTCATGGAAAGAAACGTGTCAACTCTTCCTTGTTATTTTCAAAAAGTTGATCATTGCTATATAATGACATTTAGGTACCAAACAAAAGGATATTTTACTCAAGCAAAGTAAAAAAAAAAAATATCAACACCATAAAAAAATATTATCTGATTTAAATAATAAATAAAAATAATGAAAGGACAAAAAAATAGTATTATTATCATTATAAATATAATTATTATAATCTTTTAGATTATAATAAAATTGCTAATTATTCCTAAGAATAAAAAAAAATTGTAATAGAAGAGTAAGTAAGAAAACAATTATAAAAAACACAATCACTAAGATTATTATTATTATTATTATTATTGTGCAAACAATGTATAAAATTATTTTGAAGAATAAAAAAATCAAAAATATTTAACAAAAGAGCAATTAAAAACAATTAAAATAAATGACAAAACCAAAATAAATATTATTAGCATAAAATATTTATTGGATTTGAAGAACAAATAAACAAACAAAAAATTAAAAGAATAAGTGGTCAAATAAAAAATAAAATATATAATCAATTTCAATTGAAGAGCAAAATTGAAACACATTAAAACCTCAAAATCAAAAAAGTTACAAGAATAAAAAAAAAATCAAATAAATACGAGACAAAAAAATAAAACCCCAAAAAGAGAAAATGATAAAAACAAAAAACTAAAACTATGAGTATAATTACATAAATACAAATAAAAAATAGAGACTACCCTAGAATGACCGAAAAAAATAAAGGAATAAAAAAAGCAAGAATTAAAAAAATAAAGGCCGAAATGAATAACACAATATATGATTAATTTTAATTGAAGGATAAAATTAAATAAATCACTCTGGGATGGAAAAATTACATGAATGAAAATCAAACCAAAAAAACTAAAACAATTCAACAAAAAAGCGAATAAAAAATGACTAAACCAAAATAAATATTATTAGCATTATGAATATAACAATCGTTTTTGTTATTATTGATATTTTTAATATTATTTTATAAGTTATTGTTAATTTAAGCACCACAACTATTATAATGAATTATTATTGTTATTATCATTATCATTAGTAATACAATGTTATTATCATGATTATAACATCTAAAATTATAATTTCTATTATTGTAAAAACAATAAAAATTATTACATTATCAAGAAGAAAAAAAAAACCAAAAAATTTAACAAAAGAACAAACAAAAAGTTTGATTAAAACCGCAACTTTGCACTGTTGATCAACCATCTAGCAAAAAAAGGCCAATTGAATAAAAACATGTACTTTTTTTGAAGAAAAGAAAAGTCATTTGGTTCCTCGGATTTAAACCTTTAAATTGAATGGACTTTTTAATTATCTACGACCTAAACGAATTTTTCTTGAGGCATTTACAATATACATTAAGATCACAAACAACATAAAAAAGACAGTGGAGGGAGTATGATGTAATAAATTGTGTGTGTTTATATATATTTATTACAAAAAAAAGAAGCAAAATAAATGTTAATTGCGATTGCAGACAAACAATATATATAGTATGAAAAATAAATGTTATGAATCAATACCGTAAGCTTACACAAATTGGCTGAATTTCCTCTCGGTTTATTGAAACATTGATTCGGCTGAAGCAACCTTTACACAAACGGGAAAATAGCTGACGACTAAGCAACGTGATAAATCTAACACAGACTAATTCAAATAACAACAACCCTAAAGACTAGGATTTTAATTTATTTTATTTTAGATGTGAAGAAACTCCACCACCAGAAAATATACTTTATAGACCTAAATAAGTGAGTAAAATCTCAGTTATTTTAGATACTTATAAAGAGTGCATGTCCTGACTCGCACCCGAGATTTGTTGTGCGAATCACAAATTATAGGAACAACCTGGATTTTATAGTAACAGAAGAAACCAGGAAAAGCAGCCTAAGGTTAAGCAATCAACTTCACTATGCACGCGAAAATGAATCTAAAGAAATCCCTTCTCCTTGCATGACTGAATTGCCCCATCAAACATGTCTACAAGACCGTGCTCAAATTTGAATCCACAATCCAAGAGCTTCTTGGGCGAGAGGCTACGCATTTTGAAACCTTTAATGTCCTTCAAGGAACTACGTCCAAATATATAAGTTAGAAACACATGGAAGAAAAAAAACCCTACAAAACAAAATATATAGATAGGAGTTTTTAATATTCTTTTTTGACAATTCCTGTTTTACTCAAATGCTTGTGCCCATATTCAGTTGTATACCCGTGTTGTCAATTTCGTACTTGTATCTGTGTTTTCAATTTCGACCTTATTCTTTGAATTTCATCTAATTTCATCCAATCGACCGTGTTTTCCTTAAATCTTGTGTCAAATTAACTAGCATAGAAATCTAATTAAATTTACTAATCAATTAATTTTTCTGGAGAATACGAGCGAGGGAATATGCAACTCACTCTTTTGTGGGAGTCTGAAATTCTGGGTATCTAGCGGAAAGAAATTCAGACATCTCATTGATGGATATTTCTTCCCATGAACAAATATACCTTCCTTTTGCATGAGGGCATTCAAGCAGGAATATATATGTCATGGCTACATCATCTGTGTGTACCACGTTTAGCTTGACAAGGAGATGATACAGTCGTTTCTCACCTGCGTAGATAAAACAAAGTCATTAAACGTGGTTCGTAATCTAAGTGGTGGGTCACAAGAATTAACCTAAATCAGTTCAAAACCATGTTCTTTTTGTGTTTATTTTGATTTTCCTTCTTAAAAAATAATCAATCAAGGTTCTGATTAGGTTGACTCTGTCAAGAATACTATAATAAAGAACCATCTTACCTAAAAATTTAGGTTGTTAGGTGAGATCCATGAATATAATTTATATTATTTTTTAACATATTTTCTTAAGTAAAAGCTTTTTGGGCTTGAAACTTGCACACAAGTTCACACTATCTTGTGCTTAATTTTTATCAAATAAAATAAGGATGACGAGATTCAAACTCGTGATCACTAAATTAACAAAACCCTAATATCATGTCAATAAATCATCTCATCTAAAAGTTTTACATGTTAATCTGTATCGAAAGGTTTAATGACACTACGTAAAATGTTAAAAAGCTTTTAACATATGTCATAAGATGAAATTCATGTTCAAAGTCCCAATTAAAGTTAAACCAAAGCAAATAATTAGCTCACCAAAAATCAAAGATAGTGCCCATCGGATCGATTCAGGGATGCGAGGACATATGAAAGGACCAACGATTAGCGGAGGTATCAAGAACACAAGGTCCAATCCATACTGTTCAGCAAAATCAAGAGCTGCCCTTTCAGTCTTATTCTTAGCAACCAAGTAAGAAGTGCCGAAACGATTCAGGCTTCTATAATAATCTATGTTGGTCCACGAACTCTCATCCGCCACCTTCCCATCGCCGTCACCGCCATATATAACGGTGGCTTGACTGGAAGCACAGACAACTCTCTTCACCGTCTTTGCATTTACACATGCTCTCAAAACCCCTAAAGTGCCATCTACGGCTCTTTTGGTGATCACTTCTTCTGGTTCTCTCTCAGCGAAGTCAAGGGGGAACGCGAGATGAAAGACTCCCATGCATCCTCCAATGGCCTCATTGAAACTGTCTGGATCGTCAAGATCAGCGTTAAAGAATTGGAGTTTCTCTGCCGCTCTTGGTAGGTTTGTGAGGTAGCTTATGTCCTTGCTAGTTCCTGGCGATTGATTTTGTACAAAAAAAAGATTATCAGGGCCATATCATGTTGACTGATGTTTTTCAGCATTCAGCAAATTATTAATACATGCATGTCCACATGATTTCGAAAGAGATTTATTTAATATGAGAGAGAGCTCCTTGAAAAAGAAAAAAAGAAGCATTAGTTGAGCTACGATTACTTTTGGCTATTAGTTGAGCCATACTAATTAGGAATGGGAAATACAAGAATTTTCAAGATCAAAGGGAAAGCACATATGATCACCTGGGCTAGATCTAATTGTGGTTCTGACAGTGTAACCATGTTCAAGAAGCCTCATTATCAGCCATGAAGCAACAAAACCAGTTCCACCAGTTACACAGACCAAGCCTTTTCCTTCTTCCATTTGCTCTCTCTTCCTTAATTTCTTTGTGTTAGGAATTTAGGATCATTCACCTTTTATAATTAAACAAATATGCCTCTTTTGACATGTTTTTAATGATGCAAAGTGGCATTTAATTTTTTTTTATTTAATTCAGGACACACCTTATTTGTATAAGTGGGACACAATTCTGCAAAGCTATTGGATGCCACACCCCAATTCAGTGCATTGATAACGATTCAGTGAATTACAAGAAAGAGTTAGGTGGAATGCAGAATAGTAATTAAATTAAACAAATACTAAAAGGGATCGATTATGAATTTAGATAGTGTATTGAACATTTTATTTTTCATTGCACTTAACAATGTATTGCTGGGTTGCCAGCAAATAAATAATCTAGTATATTACCATTACGTTTTTTTTATATAAAATTAGATGTTAATGTCAATTTTACATCGAATTCCTTCATTGCTACGTCCATATTCAATAACAATGTGCTGTCGGAAAACCATATCGTGTTGAGGTGTTGCTGTATTCTCTCCTGCTGAGGTGTCGGTGGCCAATGGTGGTGGTGGTCTTGTTTATCATCAATTAGCTTCTTTTCTCTTTATCGTACAAAAAATATAACTTAACTCTATTTATTGTTCATATTTCAATTTTAGTTTTTTAGTTTTTTATTTTTGTTGTTAGATCATTTTGTATAAATTGTTTTTTTGTTTTCAATCTTAGATGCCCCACTAATTATTTTCTAAGTTACACGTTTGTCATTCTAACTTAGATTAACTCGAGCTTATTTGTTTTGTTTTGTTTTTTTTATCTAGTTTCATATTTTTTGTATTTAAGAGTTGAAAATTAAGCTACATCATTTATTCTCAATTAAAAAAATATATTTTTCTCAAGTTATCGGCAACATTTTTTTATTTAATTTGGTTCATTTGTTGTTATCATCTTTTTTTATCATTTTATTAAAATAAAAGCAACTTATTTCTGGTCTATAACTCAAGTCATATTTTTTTATTTCTTAAAATCATATTTGTGGTACCAAAACATTATTGTTTGCTCAAAAATATTATTGACTTCAAGGCATAGCGCAACACTTGTGCTAGCCAAAACTATCTATTTAGTTTCTTAAGCCAAAGGGACCGAGTAATTTAATGTATGTTTAGTATGATTTATAAAAAAACATATTTTTTTTATTTTAAATCATAAATTAAGATTTTTTTATAAATAAATTAGGATAAAAATAAGTTAAAATGATTTTAGGTTATGAATAAATTTAATAAAAATAACTCAAATTAATTTTTAAAATGAAAAAAAATTAAATAAGTCAGAATTCATAAGTTGAAAATTTTAATTTCCTATAAGTTTTAATCTAAATTTGTAACAAGCTTTTGATTTAAATCAAATTTTATTTCTAAATAAGTATATTTATTATAGTTATATGAATCAGAAGTTAAAGAAAAAATAAAATTAATTTTCTAAAATCATTCAAAACGAAATCTAAGATACAAAGTTTTATTGAACTATAAATCAATAGTACCACCGACAAACGGCTTGGTTCACTTTACACTTTCAATTGAATGATTTATCTGACGTAACTTGTCACCTGCACCATTATTTACTTTGTTTTGGTGACAATGATAGACACTTGTTACATAATATCATTCTAAATATTTTAAAAAAATAAAAAATATTATTTTCTCAATCATACTATCAAACAGTTTAGACCTATTTGAAAATATGGTTAAAATTATTTTTCAAAATGCTTTTTGTTTAGAAAAATATCAGAATAATATTTTTTTTATTTTTAAAAATTATTTTTGACATCAGCACATCAAAATAATCTAAAAACAATAAAAAAATTAATTTAAAATAAAAAAATCATTTTTTTTCAAAAATATATTTGAAACGCAGTGTCAAATAGACATTGGTAATGTTGCACAGTGTGTGTTTTTTTAATTAAAAAAATATTTTTTTATCAGGATAAAAAATAATAATTTATATTTTTTAGATTTTTAATAACTTAAAAAGCATTTAAAAAATTTGAACCGCATGTTACCAGTGACGCATATTTTAAGGATATATTTTCTATTATAAAAAATATATATTTTAATGAATTTTTAATTGAAAAACACATTACACCATATGACCAAATACATATTTGTGACTTGCAATCAAAATGATAATATATATTTTTTGATGATATATATATATATATATATATATATATATATATATATATATATATATATATATATATATCCTTCTCCTTGTAGGATTGTATAGCTCCATCAAACATGTCTCCAAGACCATTGTTAAATTTGAATCCACATTCGAGGAGCTTCTTGGATGAGAGGCTACCAATTTTAAAACCTTTAATGCCCTTCAAGGATGAAATGGATCTGCATCCAAGAGATAGATGTAAGGTCCACAAAATAACTTTCTTTGAAGATTAATGGGAAAATGTATGCTCTAGCTACTGTCAAGGAGTCATTTCACCTAAAAACTTAAGCTATTAATTGAGGTTCCAGAATATGATTTATATTATTTTCTAACACACCCCTCAAGTGAAAGCTCTTTGGGCTTGAAACTTGCACACAGACTTACACTATCTTGTGCTTGATTTTTATCAAATAAAATAAGGAATAATTTTTCTATGTGGAGAGGTGCTAGCCGTGGAGGCCATCAGCACCAGCATCAGCACAATGCATCATGGCAGCCGATGATGACACAGCAGCAACAATGGGCTCTTCCACCTTGGGCTGGGCCATGGCAACCTTGGGCCACGCCTCCATGCCCATACCCAACAGCAACCCATCAGTCCACTACTCAGCGCCATCCCGAATTACTTGGGCCTAGGCCTCCGCAGGCCCACATGGCAGCAACAACACCGCAGGCCCAAACATCTTATGCTCCGATCGATATTCAAGCAACTATGCATACACTCTCAATGGTTCCCCCTGATGATCAATGGTACATGGATACCGGAGCCACATCTCACATGACCGCACACGGAGGTAATCTTACGTCTTATTTCAATATGAGCAATAATCGTAATATTATTGTTGATAGTGGCCATACTATTTCTACTATTGGTTGTGGAAATGCATTATTACCTAACCCCAATTCTTCCCTCACTTTGAACAATGTCTTGCATGCCCCGAACTTGATTAAAAATCTTGTGTCTGTGAGAAAATTCATCATTGACAATAATGCCTCTGTTGAATTTGATCCTTTCGGTTTTTCTGTGAAGGATTTTCCAACGGGGATGTCTTTAATGAGATGTAACAGCTCCAGTGACCTATATCCAATTACCACCAGACCTCCTATTGGATTTTCAACACAATCTGCTTTTACCGCTTTATCTCCTGAATTATGGCATAGTCGTTTAGGACATCCAGGAGCTCCTGTTTTAAGCTCCCTTCGTAAGAACAATTTAATTATTTTCAACAAATTCCCGGATAATTTTTTTTGTCATTCATGTACTCTTGGGAAGCAAGTTACATTACCTTTTTATGACTCTCTATCATGCACCTCTTTTCCTTTTGATATTATGCATAGTGATCTTTGGACATCACCTACGCTTAGTTCGGGTGGTCATCGGTATTATGTTTTATTTCTTGATGATTTCACGAATTTTCTATGGACTTCTCCAATTGCCACTAAATCTCAAGTGCATTCCATTTTTCTATCTTTTCGTACTCATATTCAAACTCAATTTGAAAGGGAAATTAAATGTTTCCAATGTGACAATGGAAAAGAGTATGACAATGGACCATTTCACAAATTTTGTCAAACTCATGGAATGACTTTTCGATTCTCTTGCCCTCATACATCATCTCAAAATGGAAAAGCTGAAAGAAAAATTCGTACCATCAATAATATCATTCGAACTCTTCTTGCTCATGCCTCTCTACCACCCTGTTTTTGGCATCATGCACTTCAAATGGCTACTTATCTCCTTAACATACTCCCCAACAAAAAGCTTGCATTCCACACACCAACAAAAATTCTATATAAAAAAGATTCGTCCTACTCTCACCTTCGTGTTTTTGGGTGTTTATGCTATCCTCTTCTTCCGTCTACTTCTAGAAACAAATTGCAAGCTCGGTCAACACCGTGTGTGTTTTTGGGGTATCCATCCAATCATAAAGGTTATAAGTGCTATGATTTATCGAGTCGTAAAATTCTTGTTTCAAGGCAAGTAATGTTTGATGAAAATGTTTTCCTTTTTTCTAAATTACATGCTCCTACATCTCCCTCTTATGATTTTCTGGATACAGGTCTTACACCATTCCCTCCCTCACCTGCTCAGCCCACTCCTTCTACTGCTTAAGTTTATCCTACCAAAACCCCCCAGTCTCAGTCGGCCGAACAATCACCACTACTCACCCACTCTACTCAGACTCCCTTCAGTCCTCATTCTCCAGTTCGGCCACCCTCACCTCTCCCATTAATTTCCCCTAACCAAGCACTACCCAGCTCTTCAAATTCCTCCACCGAACAACCCAATTCTCCCAACCCCTCTCCACCAATGGAAACAGCCCAAGCTCTTCCTTTTGCTCATCCACCTCACTCTTCACAAATGACAACTAGATCCCAGCATGGTATTTTTAAGCCCTGAAAGTTCCTTAATCTTCGTACTTCGGCCGCAAAATCTATTTCTCCTTCACCCACTAATCCCATTAATGCATTACATGATCATAATTGGAAAATGGCCATGAAAGACGAATACGATGCTCTTATTGAAAATAAGACGTGGGACTTAGTACCCCGTCCGTTTAATGCTAATATCATTCGCAGTTTATGGATTTTCAGGCATAAGAAGAAATCTTATGGTTCTTTTGAGCGGTATAAAGCATGCCTTGTAGGTGATGGTGCAGGTCAGCAAACAGGTATCTATTGTGGGGAGACTTTTATTCCGGTGGTCAAACCAGCTACCATTTGAACGGTGCTCAGTATTGCTTTATCTCAATCTTGGTGTCTTCATCAATTAGATGTAAAAAATGCCTTTTTGCATGGGAATCTCGATGAAACAGTCTACATGCATCAACCTCCTGGCTTCTGAAATTCTGAACACCCAGATTATGTCTGCTTGCTTAAGAAGTCCCTTTATGGGCATAAGCAAGCCCCTCATGCTTGGTATCAACATTTTGCTACTAGCAATGTGGTCTGTCGTGGTTGATGTAGCATTAGATAAATGGCTTAATTTATAGTGGTCTGTCGTGGTTGCCCTTGTGCTCCTTTTACAAGTTACAGCATGGTCTGAGTGCCGGTGTTGCTGCTAGCAATGCCTTCCATTAGTCAAGGTTTTCCCACGGCTTACTTTTAGTATGTGATCTAATATATATATGAAACATACGAGACATAGAAAAATTATCATTATCTAGGAAGGACATCTGTTAATAATTATTTAAATTAAGTTTAAATATTATCTATATCAAGGTGTTTCCGATGAGTGAAGGGAGAAATTAGATGACAAGTCAAAAATATATATCTTAATATTTGTTATAGTAGTAAGAAAAGGTTACAAACTATACAGTCCATAAATCAAAAAGATAATTCCAAGTCAAGATATTACTTTTGATGAAGATAGGATTTGGGAATGGTCAACTAAGAAAGCAAAATCTTTTTCATTGTCAGTCGAAGTTAACAGTGATGTGCCAATGAAAAATCAAACCATCAACACCTATTCATGCATAGTTTTTTAGTCATCACAACATTAACATCAGTGTCATTAGAATATACAATAAGATCCCAGCCACCTCATCAATCTCATTCATGACATTTTTTGCGATGACACGGATGTTTCAGTTTTGATGCGAGAGAAAGAATGTCATGAATGAGATTGATGACATTTGCTTCTTCCAGTTCCACCAGTTACACAGACCAAGCCTTTTCCTTCTTCCATTTGCTCTCTCTTCCTTAATTTCTTTGTGTTAGGAATTTAGGATCATTCACCTTTTATAATTAAACAAATATGCCTCTTTTGACATGTTTTTAATGATGCAAAGTGGCATTTAATTTTTTTTTATTTAATTCAGGACACACCTTATTTGTATAAGTGGGACACAATTCTGCAAAGCTATTGGATGCCACACCCCAATTCAGTGCATTGATAACGATTCAGTGAATTACAAGAAAGAGTTAGGTGGAATGCAGAATAGTAATTAAATTAAACAAATACTAAAAGGGATCGATTATGAATTTAGATAGTGTATTGAACATTTTATTTTTCATTGCACTTAACAATGTATTGCTGGGTTGCCAGCAAATAAATAATCTAGTATATTACCATTACGTTTTTTTTATATAAAATTAGATGTTAATGTCAATTTTACATCGAATTCCTTCATTGCTACGTCCATATTCAATAACAATGTGCTGTCGGAAAACCATATCGTGTTGAGGTGTTGCTGTATTCTCTCCTGCTGAGGTGTCGGTGGCCAATGGTGGTGGTGGTCTTGTTCATCATCAATTAGCTTCTTTTCTCTTTATCGTACAAAAAATATAACTTAACTCTATTTATTGTTCATATTTCAATTTTAGTTTTTTAGTTTTTTATTTTTGTTGTTAGATCATTTTGTATAAAAAAAATTTTGTTTTCAATCTTAGATGCCCCACTAATTATTTTCTAAGTTACACGTTTGTCATTCTAACTTAGATTAACTCGAGCTTATTTGTTTTGTTTTGTTTTTTTTTATCTAGTTTCATATTTTTTGTATTTAAGAGTTGAAAATTAAGCTACATCATTTATTCTCAATTAAAAAAATATATTTTTCTCAAGTTATCGGTATCATTTTTTTATTTAATTTGGTTCATTTGTTGTTATCATCTTTTTTTATCATTTTATTAAAATAAAAGCAACTTATTTCTGGTCTATAATTCAAGTCATATTTTTTTATTTCTTAAAATCATATTTGTGGTACCAAAACATTATTGTTTGCTCAAAAATATTATTGACTTCAAGGCATAGCGCAACACTTGTGCTAGCCAAAACTATCTATTTAGTTTCTTAAGCCAAAGGGACCGAGTAATTTAATGTATGTTTAGTATGATTTATAAAAAAAACATATTTTTTTATTTTAAATCATAAATTAAGATTTTTTTATAAATAAATTAGGATAAAAATAAGTTAAAATGATTTTAGGTTATGAATAATTTTAATAAAAATAACTCAAATTAATTTTTAAAATGAAAAAAAATAATATAAGTCAGAATTCATAAGTTGAAAATTTTAATTTCCTATAAGTTTTAATCTAAATTTGTAACAAGCTTTTGATTTAAATCAAATTTCATTTCTAAATAAGTATATTTATTATAGTTATATGAATCAGAAGTTAAAGAAAAAATAAAATTAATTTTCTAAAATCATACAAAACGAAATCTAAGATACAAAGTTTTATTGAACTATAAATCAATAGTACCACCGACAAACGGCTTGGTTCACTTTACACTTGCAATTGAATGATTTATCTGACATAACTTGTCACCTGCACCATTATTTACTTTGTTTTGGTGACAATGATAGGAAACTTGTTACATAATATCATTCTAAATATTTTTAAAAATAAAAAATATTATTTTCTCAATCACATTATCAAATAGTCTAGACCTATTTGAAAATATAGTTAAAATTATTTTTCAAAATGCTTTTTGTTTAGAAAAATATCAGAATAATATTTTTTTTATTTTTAAAAATTATTTTTGACATCAGCACATCAAAATAATCTAAAAACAGCAAAAAAAAATCAATTTAAAATAAAAAAATTTTTTTTTCAAAAATATATTTGAAACGCAGTGTCAAATAGATATTGGTAATGTTGCATAGTGTGTGTTTTTTAAATTAAAATAATATTTTTTTATCAGGATAAAAAAAAATTTATTTTTTTTAGATTTTTAATAACTTAAAAAGCATTTAAAAAATTTGAACCGCATGTTACCAGTGACGCATATTTTAAGGATATATTTTCTATTATAAAAATATATATTTTAATGAATTTTTAATTGAAAAACACATTACACCATATGACCAAATACATATTTGTGACTTGCAATCAAAATGATAATATATATTTTTTGATGATATATATATATATATATATATATATATATATATATATATATATATATATATATATAAAATCCTTCTCCTTGTAGGATTGTACGAGCGGTTAATCCGCGCGATGCGGCGGGTTTTTTTTATCTATGTAGAAAATTGATTGTTTTTTTATGTATTGTATTTTATTATTTTAATATTTAGTTAGTATAATTATATTTAAGAATACTAATATGAATTTTTGTCCTTCAAAAAATCTAAAGTCATTTTTCCTCTCTCTCAATATATTTTTAGGCGATAATATTCAATAAATATCAGACATATTAGAAATAAAAATATTGTAATTTATGTTTAAAACATAAACTTAATTTTTTTGTGTGCTATAATTATTTATTTGCCGTCTAAAAACAACAGTCTAATGGAAACGGAAAATGACTTGTATAGTTTTTTAATTTGACTTGTAGATAATGCAGGTAAATTTGTCAATATATTTGTTGTGAGATTTTTTTTTTCCAGTAATATTAGATCTAAAATATTAAAAATGAAAACATTGGAAATTCCCTGCAAGCACTTTCAGATGACTGACTAAATCAAATAGGACAGGCGGGCGGGAACGACGGAAGCGGAGTTGCAAACTGCTACTAAGCACATGCTAATGAATCGAGAGATAAATTCATAAACCTACTTAAATAAAAGAAGACAAAATTAAATTTTGAAGCCAATTTTTTTTATATAAGATTTATTAATCATATTATTATATTAAATATATTTAAGAAAACATGATATGAATTTTTGTCCTTCAAAAAATCTTAGGTCATTTTTCCTCTCTCTTAATATATTTTTAGGCGATAATATTCAATAAATATTCAAACGTATAATTAGTTTTACATATTTTAATTTGACATAAATATACAAATATAAAAATATTTTTTATAAGATTTATTAATTATATTATTACATTAAATGTATTTAAGATTATTGATATTAATTTTTTTTAAGGAAAAAATCCTAGGTCATTTTTTTCCGCTCTCTATATATCTATAGGCGATAATATTCAATAATTTTTTTTATGTTATTCGATTAATTCATTATATTATTAAATAAAATGTATTTAAGAATACTGATATTAATTTGTTTTTTCCAAAAAATGCTAGGTCATGTTTTCTTCTCCCTATATATATTCCTATGCGATAATGTTTGAACATATAATTAATGATAGACTAAAAATATTCAAGAAAATTTAACCAAAAGATACAACAAAAAAATAAAATAAAAATAAAGATTAGCATTGCTATTACTGTCAAAACAATAAAAAAATTTAAATTATCCGGAGGGAAAAAATATAAACAGAAGAGTAAGCAAGAAAAACAATTAAATTATTATTATTATTATTATTATTATTATTATTATTATTATTATTATTATTATTATTATTATCATCATGTTAAGTACAAAATTAAAATTCGAAAACAATTTTTTTCTATGTTATTCGATTTATTCATTATATCATTATATTAAATGTATTTAAGAATACTGATATTAAATTTTTTTTGTTCAAAAAATCGTAGGTCATGTTTTCTTCTCCCTATATACATTCCTATGAGATAATATTTAATAAATATTAGAACATATAATTAATGAAAGACTAAAAATATCCTAGAAACTTTAAGAAAAGAAAAAAAATAAATATCATTGCAATTACTGTCAAAACAATAAAAATTATTAAATTACATGGAGAAAAAAAAACATTAATAAAAGAGTAAGCAAGAAAAAAAATTAAATTATTATTATTATTATTATTATTATTATTATTATTATTATTATTATTATTATTATTATTATTATTATTATTATTATTATTATTGTGTTAAGTACAAAATTAAAATTAGAAGAATTTTTTTTTTTTTATGTTATCCGATTTATTCATTATATGATTATATTAAATGTATTTAAGAATACTGATATTAAATTTTTTTTATTCAAAAAATCCTAGGTCATGTTTTCTTCTCCCTATATAAATTCCTATGAGATAATATTCAATAAATATTAGAACATATAATTAATGAAAGACTAAAAATATCCTAGAAACTTTAACAAAAGAAAAAAAAAGAAATATCATTGTCATTACTGCCAAAACAATAAAAATTATTAAATTATACGGAGAAAAAAAAAACATTAACAAAAGAGCAAGCAAGAAAAACAATTAAATTATTATTATTATTATTATTATTATTATTATTATTATTATTATTATTATTATTATTATTGTGTCAAGCACAAAATTAAAATTCGAAGACAAATTTTTTTTATGTTATCCGATTTATTGATTATATCATTACATTAAATATATTTAAGAATACTGATATTAATTTTTTTTATTCAAAAAATCCTAGGTCATGTTTTCTTCTCCCTATATATATATTCCTATGAGATAGAACATATAATTAATGAAAGACTAAAAATATCCTAGAAACTTTAACAAAAGAAAGAAAAAATCATTGCCATTACTATCAAAACAATAATAATTATTAAATTACACTGAGAAAAAAAAACATTAACAAAAGAGTAAGCAAGAAAAATAAACAAATTATTATTATTATTATTATTATTATTATTATTATTATTATTATTATTATTATTGTGTTAAGTACACTTATATATACATGGACAAAGTAGGGAATATTCTAGAAATATAAAAAAAATAAAAGTATAAGGGCTGAAATGAAAATCAAATATAAAGGGATCAAATTGAAAAATTAAAAGTCCAAGGGCTGAAATGGAAACCACATTTAATATCAATTTCAATCAAAGGACAAAGTTGAAAAAATCAAAACTTGTGGACCGAATATATTGAGTTATTTACAGCCAAACCGGAAATTAAAAGTAGGAGGACCGAATCGAAACTATATATTCTACTGATTTTCAATTTAAGGATGCAATTGAAACAAATCAAAACTAATATAATTGAAATAAGGGCCAGAACAACAAATTCGGGCGTTCAGGGACTGAAATGAACTTTGGCAAAAAACACTGACTCGCTGACGTCATCATGCGCAGGAGGAGAGAGAAATGAAGGGGGGGAATTCAAACGCCCATTAACACGTACCTGGGCATAACATGTCTACACGCGCCGCCCCATGTGGAAGAGAGCATGGCGAAAAATCGTTCTAGACGCCGGTTGATAATTTTTGGACGCCGTATGACGTCGCACGCGCCTCCCGAAAGACGCGTGCGCGCGGAAATGGATGGCGCGTGAACGGACGCTCCAACAGTAACCCGGGCGAAAAATAATTAAAAAATTGGCTAATTACCGTTTCAGCCCTCCCACACTGTGCGTGATTTTGTCGTTATCGAGGGCTAAAACGGTGACTGCACTGTTTGAAATAATATTTAAAAAAAAAATAAACCGCTCGGTCGAACCGGGCCGGACCGGTCCGGAATGGTCAATTACACCCGTGCCCCTCAGCGTAAACCGTGTTTTTGTCTTATTATCAGGGACGAAATCGGTAAAACACTGTTCATAGGCGGAAAAAACAAAAAAAAAAGGGTGGACGAACTCGCGCGACGCACGGAGGACAAAACTCGCGTCCACAGTGACATGAGTCTGTGTGAACAGTATTGTTCACTGTTCATTTCATCGTTTTACTTTAGTTATTTGTTAATAGCTCCATCAAACATGTCTCCAAGACCATAGTTAAATTTGAATCCACATTCGAGGAGCTTCTTGGATGAGAGGCTACCAATTTTAAAACCCTTAATGCCCTTCAAGGATGAAATGGATCTGCATCCAAGAGAGAGATGTAAGGTCCACAAAATAACTTTCTTTGAAGATTAATGGAAAAATGTATGCCCTAGCCACTGTCAACGAGTCATTTCACCTAAAAATTTAAGTTATTAGTTGAGATTCTAGAACATGATTTATATTATTTTCTAACACACCCCTCAAGTGAAAGCTCTTTGGGCTTGAAACTTGCACACAGACTCGCATTATCTTGTGCTTGATTTTTATCAAATAAAATGAGGGTGGTGAGATTCGAGCTCGTGACCGCTAGGGCAATAAGATTCTGATACCATGTCAAGGAGTCATCTCACCTAAAAGCTTAAGTTAATAGGTGAGGTCCTAGAATATGCTTTATATTATTCTCTAACAACTACATCATCTATGTGTACCATATTCGACTTGGTAAGGAGTCAATATTGGTTCCTGTTGCCTGGACATTTGAAGCTGTCAAAATAACTTCTGATAAAAATGATTGATCACACATACAATTATGTAAGAGCTGCACGTACAAGGTTGACTATCATCAGATTTTTCCCTTTTCTTTTGAATGATCTTTCTTTGCGTTGCATCATCAATTTATTACTTTAGGAATCAACGCCAAATGACTACCGGCTTAATTTAAATAGCACTATCTAAAAGGCCATATTTTTTTTTGGATGTGAGGAAACTTTATTTCCAAGAAAATATATTTTATAGATCTAGATAATCAAGTAAAACCTGTTTATCTTAGACTCTTTTAAAAATTGTATGTTCTAACTCAAATTTAAGATCATAAACTCTTTATGTTACGTAACTTGAAGACCAAAACGCCACAATGCTGGAATGGCAAACACCACTTGCCATGCGAGTGGTCATAACTGTAGAAATGTGGTGTTTCTTAAAAGAGAATGTCTAATACGAGTTTTTCTAGTTCTATTAGTAACTTGAAAAGGATCTCTTTGATCATGGGCTCCTCGGATCATGTAAACCTTGCAGACTTCATAAATAATATATATTTTTTGTTAGAAATTCAAGGGTTCCACCATGACGTTGCCACTTGTGACTGAGGACACCCACAAGTTCATCAATTTGAAATGCTACAGTAGCAGCATAGCTATTCACTTGTGCTTAAAGCTGTAATCAATATACTAAATTAAAGAACTTTTTTGAATATCTTAATATGTTTTGAAAATCCCATGGATATCGTTTAATGGACAGTAACACAATTTGGAAATCATGAACTCGTTGAATGAAAAGACTGGAGGAGAAGACTTGAAGAGAGGCCAAGGATGAAAGCAATGTTAAGCAGCAGCCTGTAAGAAAGTTATGCACGATTATTTTCTCGGATTTCTTCTGCTCTCTTAAAATCCTTCCTTCTGTTTTCTTTTGCTTTTCCTAAACTAATTAGCACTCGTTTTAACTTCCGAAGACTTCTCTTTTATATATAAAGATCCATCTTGCGAGTGTCATGACATTCAAAACTCGATCCATAGTGACCATAATGCATGTGGCTTGAATTACCATGGTTAAACCATAGAGAGACCAGGCATCAGGGAATTTAATGTTCCAACTGACCTCGATCCTGGCTGCAAGATTAAGATTGATGATTGAACAATAAGTGCGAATGTTAAAGATTCAAGGCCACACCACCCACCATAAGTTTCTCTCGCATCTTTTCTTTCTTTTTTTTAGTACACCAGATTAAGTAAAACTGAAACTAGGTACATCTAAAGGCTATCCCCATAGCATCAACTCGAAGATGAATCCATGAACATTAGGAGATTCCCAAACTTTCCGGATATCCAGATTGCTAGTTCTAACACCAGCTATAAAACCAGCACATTGGTTACTCTCCCTTAGAACACGCAGAACTCTATGCAGCAAGTCCATAATGAGAAAGAATGTCATGAATGAGATTGATGAGGTGTCATTAGATTCAGATAATAGCCGACTAGACTTCATGACACCAACATCCCAGCTGCCTAGACAGATACATCACGACTAAACGCTAGTTTCCCCATACGGTCTCATACCAAACACCCCCACCCAAGGAGGACGCCCTTGGTCAGCAAACGAGCTGCTATCAACATTCAATTTCAACCACACTATAAAAGGATGCAAGGTTGCTGCAAATCCCCATTTCCCCAGTACCACCAAAGCATCATAATCATCCTTCAAAAGCAGTTGAGCTAGGTGGATTTGGACAATTTTTTTGTTTCCTACAACCACCACCATAAGCTAGTACATGATTTTTCCTTTGTCACTTGTCCGCAGCACATATCTCACACCAATTCCCATCAAGCTACTATACATATTCTAGTGTCTATGACCACGTTATGCTAATAAGGATTCCCAGCTATCAAGTCCTACACTTGCTACACTAATCATAGATCATGAGATTTCAGAAGGGTGCTATGATAATCACTAAGTATTTCAGAGGGAGCAGGAAAAAAAACATATGCAGCAATCAAATTTGATATTTGATAAGCACAAATGATTTAACAGATACAAAACACAAACGTTACATTTGATATTTGATAACATGTACAAAGTTACTTATGTTTCTTCTTAGCTTGTAGAGATTGAACTTGAGGACCTGGTCTCTTCTTTGCAAATGTACTGGTTCTGCTTTCTAATTCCCCGTCACTGTCATCATCCTCGTTACAATCTCTAGTTGGTACGATAGAATCCTCAATGATTTTAGCAGCTCTTCTCTTTCCAGCTTCCAACTTGGCATGTAATCTCCTTTCGACAGGGTCATTGGACAGTCTAGCTTTAGATTGGCGTGGAACTTCTTTTGCACCAAGTCCAAGCCTAAGGAAAATATGCAAAGATTTCTTATAAACAGCTCGTAATGACACAGCGAAATCCTCTATTGAAAATGTAAAGATGGCTATACTACCTAGAAGGCCGGCCCTCTGATTCTACTTTTGCTGGTTCATCTTCTACAGCCTTGCTCATGTTATTGACCCATTGTCCAGCCTGCACACGGCAATGTTAAGAAACAAAAGGAAGAACAAAACACAAAAGAGGTAAAGTTTCTGCTGCGCTTCCACTAGATTTCATTTTAACTATACTCCACTTCTACCCAGATCTACAATGTCATTTTCTATTTTCTTATGAACAGTATAGGGTTACTAAAAAAATCATCACCAAACCTTATGATTCATGGACGATATGGAGTTGTTTCACTGACTATAGCGGACTACACGTTCAAAAACTTCCCTTAAACAGCAACATGAAATTGGTAAACCTGATAGCTACTAATAATTGAATCACAGCATTGAAGCCTGTCTCACTTATGATTTCTAGGGTGTTGAAAAACTAACCAGTGTGAGGGAAGAAAGGGGGAAAAATCTCACAAATATATGCAGAACCATAGCATAAAAAATAAAACATGAAAAGAGAAGGATTTTGTTACCAATTTGAAGGCATTGTCTAATCTGACAATTTGTGCAGAGTTTTTTTGCTGCGCTGCCTCCATGATCATTGCTATTTGCTATAATTAAAAAAACACAAGTATCTTCAAAATGTGAAAATGGCATTAAGAAGCACAAAGTTCTAAATTTGTACATAGAAAACTATAAAGTTTCAATGTTTGCAAAGAAATACCATATTTGCAGCACCTTCCCTGAATCAGCTCATTCTTAGGGTCTATGTTAGTGTATCTAAATGTCCAAAATGCACCATAGTAATTCTAAAGTATCAATAAGGACCATATTTCAATTCTAGAAAAGGTCTCGTGCATCATAAAACTAAAACTCAAATTTCTATTACAATATGTTTATAATACAAATGCACTTGTAACAGATTATGATCTCTTATATAGAAGTTTGAAACATTCCATAATCTAATTCGTAAAATGGAAACAAAAAACCCCTTATGGCATTAGTATTAACACAACCAAAAAACTTTATGATATGCACCAGACAATTCTAAACGGTCTTATTGTGTGAACTAACCTATTTCTTAAAACATTGAGGAAGACAATTTTTCGCAGGGTATATCTCAACGAGCTATTATGTAAAAAGGTAAAAATACAAATAATAAATTGCCATGTAGTTTTATGATCATCAGAAACACAAACTAGTATTTCAAATATTCTAGTTACTCTAAAATAACCTACAATGTAAGTTGGTTCGTGCTCATTTTTAATGATAAAATATTCCTATTGTACTTGTATGCCAAGGTAGCAAAGTTTCAACTTCTATGGAATAGAACCCTTTTAAAGATTATACTACTCATAGATTGATTCTTTCATGAAAAAACAAACTCATTTTACACATTTCGAAATTTCATATTTACCAAAAAAAAATCGGGGCCAAGAATAGGTTATGACAAAGTGGTTTACTATTGGGGTCAAAACAATAAAAAGTTGGACCATTCCTCCCATACCTAAACAAACTAACAATGTGCGTCCAAGAACATCTTCTTTACAGAGAAATTAAAATAATCTAGCATACCCACACGCGGTGCAACAGAAAAACATTTATGAATGTTCATAACTCAACCTTAAGACGACTATTAGAAGCCTAGCATTAAAGCATGACAATTCAAAATCTAGAACCAGCCTAGACAGCTCGTTTACAAGAGAAAAAAAAATTATCTTTTCATCATCATAATAGTCCATTCTCACTTCTCCTCTAAACACTTTTTGCTTGATCCGATTACATTACATAAGAACAACAAGTCTAGGCGCACAAAATACAAGAGACAAGATTAGCTGCACAAGCACACAAAAACACTCGCAGGCAGCACTAAGTGCAAAGTAAATAAAAACACCCGTTTGAAAAAGCACCCGTATAGGAAAGCATTCGTCAAGATTTAATATTTTAACGAAACGAGGAAGCAGTTGGTGAATAAGGAAACAAAAAAGAAAAGCTAAAAGAATCACAATAAGCAAATACGTATACAAGTAAAATTATCAGATTGAGAGTTTGATAAAAAGGAAATTAAAGGGAACATATTGGAGTTTTGAGGATTACTATAGCATTAATGAAAAGAAGAAGAAGGTGGTGGTGGAGTACTGCTGGTGCTGAAGAAGAGGAGCTGCGACTGAGAGAGCTTGCTGCTGGTGCGGCTGTGGGTGTCGCTGCTGGAGAGACCTGGTGGATTAGTGGATCGGTGACCAGAGCTGGGGAGAAATTTATGGGTGATTGGAGCTGCTGTGATAACAGAAACCATGAGAGAGGCGGATGACTTTAATGTTTAAGGCAGTAGGATTTCTGTCAAACAAAGGATACGGTTGAGAGAGAAGGAATCACGGCTGGGTATTTTTTTTCATCCTGCTAAAATAAATTGTGCCGAGAGCTAAAATAAATTGTGCCGTTGCAATATTACCGTTGATTCTCAACATTAAAACACAACACAGACACAACACAGACGAATTGAATCAACTCCAAAAAACACATCAAATACCAATATTTTCCAGCCAACAGAACACTCAGAAACACAACATTGTTTGCCAGCCAATAACAACTCAAAAAAACACAGCAAATAAGGGGATCAAATTCATCAAGCCCACTGCATTTTCGGTTCCTGTCAAGTGAAAACCTGCTGCCCACTTCATATTCGGTTTGTTTTCTAAACTTAATCTAATTTTTACTGTCAATTGAACCCATGTAATAGAAACTTGAGAGAAAATAAGAGCAGAAGCTTTCATATATAGAACCCCAAAACATGAAACAAAAGTATTATCAACAGCGTACCGGAGGTGTCTCGGGTTGATTTGGGTCGGACTGATTCACTTCAACTTGGGGATGGGTGGTTTGGGGTTTTGAGTGAGTCAACAAGGACTTGGGTTTGGGAGAGCGAGCGAGCAGTTGAGAGAGAGAGAGAGAGAGAGAGAGAGAGAGAGAGCTTGTACACTGATTTTAGATGGGGCTTTGCACCGTGAGAGGAGAGTGAGATTGTCGGCGTGAGAGGAGTGAGGTCGTCGGTCGTCGGCGTGAGAGGAGAGTGAGAGCAGAGTGTGAGAGTGGGTTATGAAAAATGAAGTAGGGTTTCGGGTTTTTGTGTGTGGGTGGGTGGGTGGGTGGGGTGGGTGTAATATTATTTAGAAAAAAAAAATTAAAGGGTAATTAATAATATATTTAGGAAAAAAAAACGTAATGTTTTAATAATATTTAGTAAAAAAATAATTATGTGAAATTGAAAATTTATGATTTGTTTGATCAATTAGATTAATTATATTTTTTAAATTTACAGTTAGATTTAAGAACTGTGTAAATGTAGCTTTTAGAACTGTTGTGAAGGTAATTAATAATATATGTAGGAAAAAAAACGTAATGTTTTAATAATATTTAGTAAAAAAATAATTATGTAAAATTGAAAATTTATGATTTGTTTGATCAATTAGATTAATTACATGTTTTAAATTTACAGTTAGATTTAAGAACCGTGTAAATGTAGCTTTTAGAACTGTTGTGGAGGTAATTAATAATACATTTAGGAAAAAAACGTAATGTTTTAATAATATTTAGTAAAAAAATAATTATGTGAAATTGAAAATTTACAATTTGTTTGATCAATTAGATTAATTACATGTTTTAAATTTACAGTTAGATTTAAGAACCGTGTAAATGTAGCTTTTAGAACTGTTGTGGAGGTAATTAATAATATATTTAGGAAAAAAAGCGTAATGTTTTAATAATATTTAGTAAAAAAATAATTATGTGAAATTGAAAATTTACGATTTGTTTGATCAATTAGATTAATTACATGTTTTAAATTTACAGTTAGATTTAAGAACTGTGTAAATTTACAGTTATAATGATGTTATTTTCCTTGTATTAAATATATGTTTTTATAACTTTATTAATACTTTGAGTTTAATAAAATTTGATTTAGATAGAATGTAACATAGGTTAATCACACAATTTATTTTTTTATGCGGATGGACTCAAATTTGCCGGACTCATTCACCAATTTTCTTATAAGTGAGTCTGAACATTTTGTTTCTCAACAAAGTGATTCTAATCAACTTTCTTATGACTCCATAGACTCCAATTTAAATGTTCATAGAACTAAAAAAGCACAAAGAAGTAAAAACTTCTCACCGGAGAAAGATTATTTACTTGTATCTGCATGGTTAAATACTAGCAAAGATCCAATCACTGGAATCGATCAACAAACAAGACAATTTTGGACTCGAGTACATGCTTACTTTGTCGAAAATGGAGGAAACCTGAATAATCGTTCTCAAATAATCATATCAAATAGATGGCAAGAAATAAATAGAGAAGTTGGAAAATTTGTTGGCTTTGTTACCCAAATTAAAAACCGTCAACAAAGTGGAACGACTGAAGAATTAAGGGTACTGTTTTTTTTATCATTTTCATATTAAATTATTTGTTTAACATATTTATTATATAACATAGTTTTATTTATTAATTTGATTTACCAGATTAATGATGCTAGACAAATGTATGCTCCAGTCGTTGGCAAACGATTTCAACTGGAACATTGTAAGGTTATCTTAAAAAAAGAACCCACGTGGCAATTTGAACGAGCAAGTCTTCAGCAGAAGTCAAACAAGAAACAAAAAAATCATGGAAATGCAAGTCCAGCTTCTTCAAATCCATCACCGCTGATTTTGTTAGTTTAGGAGAAGACAATGACGCAATTGTTTACCAAAATAGACCAATTGGTCAGAAAGCTGCAAAGGAACGACTTAAACGCAGACAAGGAAAAGAGAAAGTTGGGGAGAGAAGTGTAGCCAATGTCTTACAACAAATGAAGGATAGCTTTGATGAAATTGAGGTAGAAAAAAAACACGACAGAAAAATTATGTTAGAGCAACAAGCTTTATTGATTAAACAAAAGCAAGAGAAACAAGAAATGGAGATTATGAAGATGGATACTTCTACAATGGATCCAATTTCTGCAGCGTATTTTGAAGATAAAAAGTTGGAAATTATGGCAAAAAGGAGTACTAATTTGTAATCAATTTGATTGAATTATTTGTAATGGAATGTATGTTAATTAATTATGTAAGAACTTATTGCTTATTTGTTAATGTGTTAAATTTATTTTTAACTTTTCCTAACACTCAAAATTTCAAATATTCCGGATCTTTTAATTATAATTAAATTCATTTTATTTTTATTTTTTTAATTTAAAATAAAAATAAAAATAATAATTTTATTGCTGGCGGGTTTCTCAAAAGCAATTATTTAATTATATAACTTACTCCTATTAATTGTATAATTAATTGTATAATTAAACTATATACAAAATAATTTAACTTTATTTAAAATAAGATTAAAAAAAAAATGGCTCTCCAAAATGGCTCTTTACCATTGAACAACACACCAACTCAAAAGCCATTTGCACACTATTCAAAGAGCCATTTTTATGATCTGGCTCTCCAAAATGGCTCTTGTCATTGGACTGTGGATTTCAATAATGCACAGACAATTTTAACCTTGATGACCCGGTTGTATTTGATGTTGGCTGGGGGCGGTTTTGGTTTTTCATTCTTTTTTGTTTCTATTTTGGGTTCTTGGTAGCGCATTTCTCTTTCTATCTAGCTCACGAACATTGACAACCCTGGCGGAGGGACCGTTTTATGTGAAGCCGGCAACAATGGAGGCTGGCTCCCATCGCAACTTACCGGTGATAGTTGCAGCACTTGGAGCTTTCAAGGGAGGAGTTTCAAATTTCCAGGCAAGCAACTCCTCTATATCTATAAAAGGCTGAAATTTTTAAAGATGAAAAGAAGAATTGAGCCTTTCTCCCCTGAGGAATCCTCATTTTGTTTCTACTGAGTTTACCATTTCAAAACCAAATTATTTAGTCATTTAGATTAACCATTTACTAGATTCCTTTTGGAGAAAACAAGCTACACATCAAAGCAGCAAGATGGATAACACTGAGACAATGATAGATAAAAGGGAAAATAACTTAGGTGAAAGAAAATCCAAAACAAAAAATCACTTAATAACTCTTGCGCATGCTAACCAACAGGCAATAGCTATCCACTAGCTAAAAAAAGTAGAGATTAAAACTCTCAGCAGATCCAAAAAATTCTTGGTAAAGCAAGCAAAATAGAATACAATGGTCACCCGGATTCTGGGTTACTTATAAAAATACAAAATAGAAACTGAAGGGATACGAGAGACTAGAGAGACACATGTTAGAGAGAGGCGCTGCCATTTATGAGAGCAGAAGAGGAAGAGAGAGGCGGAAGAGGAAGGGTGTAGGGTTTTTTAGGGTTAGATTTTCCCCCTTAAAAAATATAAAAGGTGTGGTTGTTTTCCTGTATATTACACTGTAGCCTATGAGGTAATGCACTGTGGATTTCAATAGTGCACAGACAATTTTAACCTTGATGACCCGGTTGTATTTGATGTTGGCTGGGGGCGGTTTTGGTTTTTCATTCTTTTTTGTTTCTATTTTGGGTTCTTGGTAGCGCATTTCTCTTTCTATCTAGCTCACGGACATTGGCAACCCTGGCGGAGGGACCGTTTTGTGTGAAGCCGGCAACAATGGAGGCTGGCTCCCACCGCAACTTACCGGTGATAGTTGCAGCACTTGGAGCTTTCAAGGGAGGAGTTTCAAATTTCCAGACAAGCAACTCCTCTATATCTATAAAAGGCTGAAATTTTTAAAGATGAAAAGAAGAATTGAGCCTTTCTCCCCTGAGGAATCCTCATTTTGTTTCTACTGAGTTTACCATTTCAAAACCAAATTATTTAGTCATTTAGATTAACCATTTACTAGATTCCTTTTGGAGAAAACAAGCTACACATCAAAGCAGCAAGATGGATAACACTGAGACAATGATGGATAAAAGGGAAAATAACTTAGGTGAAAGAAAATCCAAAACAAAAAATCACTTAATAACTCTTACGCAGGCTAACCAACAGGCAATAGCTATCCACTAGCTAAAAAAAGTAGAGCTTAAAACTCTCAGTAGATCCAAAAAAATTCTTGGTAAAGCAAGCAAAATAGAATACAATGGTCACCCGGATTCTGGGTTACTTATAAAAATACAAAATAGAAACTGAAGGGATACGAGAGACTAGAGAGACACATGTTAGAGAGAGGCGCTGCCATTTATGAGAGCAGAAGAGGAAGAGAGAGGCGGAAGAGGAAGGGTGTAGGGTTTTTTAGGGTTAGATTTCCCCCCTTAAATGTGACAAAGCCCAGTATAAGTCGGCCCAACACCACTAACCAGACCCATATTATTGTATATTATGTAGATTGAGCGAGTATTTGATATTTTAAGAAAAAAAAAAAAAATTCTATATGCATCTGCAAGGTGCTAGGTCGTGGCTAGCTTGGTGAGCGTAGACTAGGTTGTCTAAACATTCAGGTATTGCCAGGACTTCTAGCTGGTTTAGTTTAACCCAATCAATTAAATATTTTTTTCAATAAGTCAACAATTTATAGAAAAGAAATATAATGTGATTATAAAAAAATAAAGATATTAACTAAATAATAAAAGAAATAGATGTTTTACTGTTTAGTGTACTGTCAAGTGTGAGGTGATATATTGTGGATTTCAACCGTGCACTGACTATTTTATAGGAAACTCATATATTTTATTGGAAACTCGACTCCATAAGAATTTTGTATCGATTTATTATTTTTCTCAAATTTATATTATAATAAAAAAAATTCATATAATTAATATTTTTATGTTAAAAAAAATATGGTCCTGGCCGCGACGAGGCGCGGGTAAACAGCTAGTATGTTTATATAGAGAAACCAATTTTGTTACCGACCGGCTTGCTAATAAAATTTCTGACTTTAAGATTGGCCTCCATGTCCTCTCAAGCTGCCTAAGCCTCTTTTTTAAGAGGCATTTGTGGGTTTTTCCTTCCCCAATTAGTGTTCTTGTTCGTAATATTTTATGGAGATTCTCCACGTGGCGTCCTAATAGGCGGCTGAGACTAAAGAAAACTGTAGTCTTACATGTACAGCTATGATTCCGTGCATTGGGATTGCCATTGTTTGCCGATTCAAGAATAATCGTAGAATTGAGTTTTTAACGAATTTCTTAAAATCTCCCTCAAATCTTGAGACAAATTATATTCACAAATTGGATTTTTTACAGTCAAGGTATAATTGAATTGTGCTCTATGCTCTATTAATTTATGGTCCAATCTTTTTTTTTTTGAATGAGATGAAACTTCACTCCTACAAAAATATATTTTATGGGGTCAAGTAAACGAGTAAAATCCTGATTGTTTCAGATTTTTATAAGAGGTACACGTCCTCACTCGAACTCGAAACTTGTTATGCAGATTACACGTCTTCTACCATAACATTACGCCCTCTTGATGACAACAAGTCCAACCTCCTCCTTATGATGAAAGGAAAATACTTCTCTTCTACTCTAATGGAGATTAGCTTACAAACAATGTTAAATGTCAGGTTAAAGTAACAATGGAATGGCTTTGTTATCATGAATTTAAGGGACAACCCCAGACCCACTATTAGGAAAATAAGTATATACTTGTTTTTGACTTAATAAATGAAAAAAGATCAGGGGGAAGTAAAGAAATATAAGGAGTAATTTAGATATAGATTATAGATGTATTGAAAAGAACCTAAATGAAAATTTAGTTTTTACCTTAATTGTAAAATATACTTTTATATTTTATAAATTCTTGTTTATCATCAACAAATAAAACCTAGAAATAGTCATTTTATTTTTTATACCATTACCAAATACAATTTGGTCTTCATAATCGTGTCCTATTTTTAATGGTCTTTTATGTTCTAATTATCTATGTTTTTCTGTTACAGAACTCTATAAATTATATTTTGAAACATCACTTAATAACTTAAACTCTTAGATTAAAATGATTTTTTGACATAATATCAAAATATTATTGACTAAACAATCATGGATTTCAATCTCACCATCTTTGTTTTTATTTGATAAAAAATCAGTATATAATACTACACTTGAAATTTACCATTCCTACAATACTAATGGATCCTTAGCTTGTAAAGTTAATTATCATGAATGGAATTTTAGTTATTCAAGCGAAATATGGAGTTGAATGTGATCAAGAACTTAACTTATAAAGTAAAAATAAAACAAGCCAGCAGGAATACTGCTGGACGTAAGTGATCGAGCTGCCGAAATAGTATATAATAACAAGCTAGAATCAAACCAGTGAGAAACCAAACTTGCTATTCAAATAACTCTGCCCGTTTTAGTGCCACCAATTTTATAAACTCACGCTTAGCTAGATGATCATTATCTTATCAAGGCAGACTCCTCTTCCTCATTCATCTTGCAAGCAATAACCAGAGCAAATATGGCAGGAAACTCTCTGAAGTCTGTTTTGGTGACCCTCTTCGTCTTCGCTATGGTTCTGTCTCCGATATTGCCATCAGCTGAAGCAGCCCGTCTGAATCATCGAGGTAATTAATTTGCTTAAACGTAGCTCTCTCGAATTCTTTTTTTTTTTCTCATTCATGTGTGTGCGCTGACAGGTCTCCAATCTCCATTTCTGTTCCACTACGAGATGAACGAGGCTTAGATCTCCTCTATTCCTTAGTTAGCACATGTTTATGTAAGCATCAGCGCGAAGAAAACAACGTCGAGTGACTTTAATGGGTGTTTGTCACTCCGTTTCAAAAATGTTTTTGAAAAAAAATTAAAAATTTTATTTTTATTTTTATTTAATTTTTTTATCATTTTCATGTGCTATGTCAAAAATAATTTTTAAAAAATAAAAAAGATAATTTTAATATATTTCTAGACAAAAATTAATTTCAAAATCAATCTTAATTACACTATCAAACAAGCGTTAAATAATACACTCATATGTCTTGGTGGAAGGTATTGGAAACGAGTAAAAATAATGTCAGGACAAAATTCAACTGTAATCCATGATTGTATGTCCTTCTGAGAAAAATACTCTAGGCGAGTGAACGGATACACGTTTGGATTTCCCTGAAGTTTTTTTTTTTTTTTTTTTTTTCTAAACCTGGATGTTTGGGCTAGTTTATATATATTTTGATTAATCTTACGGGTTATAAAGTTAAAAACTACTTAAAACTTTCAATGATCCTGACTAACGTGAGACTCGAATGGGTGACTTGTAGGAAATAAACTCGGGGTCTAGCCTGTCGAGACACGCCTGGTTGATTTCTTAAGTATATTTTAGTTGAGATTTTTTTAAGCTATTTTTTAATTAATTTTTGTTTATTAAAACTAAATTCCTCTCATAAGTTATTAAATATTCATTATATTATCTATCAAAATAATTAACTCCGAAATGTATAGGATAATATTAATTATATTATTTTTCTCAAATAAATATCCAAACCGACAAAGTTAGAAGGTAAGTCACACCCGAAATGTATAGGATATGCTCATAATAATATTTACCATTGATATAATTATCCAAACATGGGTTTTTTCACAACTATATTAAATGTTTCCTTTTGCATGTAGCAAACGAAGCATAGTGGGAGGCGGTCCGACGGACGCCAGAGGTTGCCGGAGGCCGCGGGCTTTGGACTTGAGAATTTGTATATTATATGATTGTGTGCTTGGACCGAACCCCTTTGATGCAATCAATTTTAAAGAAAACTCTCGATGTCTTACGAAAACCGTGCTGGATAGGTAATGAAAAAGTTTCTTAATTCGATATATTAAAAATATAATTACCTAGCTTCTAATAAGAAAATAAATACCAATTTATGAATATATATCCATTTTTCATCCTTTCCCCGTTTGGTTTTTTCTTAAGAATTAGATATTTTTAGATCAACTTTTCTGAATTGAGATCAACTCCTCTTTTCTGAATATATATCCAAACTTTTCTGAATTGAGATCAACTTTTCAAAGTATATTAAGGTATTTATAATAAAATTTCATTTTTATTTATTTAATACTTATCCACTCTAATTAAGTCTAAATATTTTTAGATTGAAATCCTAACCTCGATGAGGATGCTAAAATAAATTTATGACTTGAATACTTTCTTTTTCCAGAAAAAAAACTTATTTTCAGAAAATAAAATAAAATAATTAAACTATAGTAGATGGAAAAGCCTAAAATAAAAATATTAAAAAAATACTTAATTTAATTATTTATTGTAATGATATTTATTCAGAAAAAGCCTAAACTGAACTCATATTCGATATATTTTATTTTTTATAAACTTCAACTTTTTTAAAAATATTTCTATAAAAAATAATAAATATGTAGTATTTTAGAAAAAATAATTTTTGTATTAATTTATATTCTTTTAGTATAGTAAATTATAGGAGTTGAGATTTAGTTTTGTATAACTTTTAAAGATTAAATTTAATTTTAGTTTTAAGTATTTTCTGTCCCCCTTCTCCCTCACATAACACAACCATCTTTTGTCCTATGAAATATGGATTCCACTTCTTACCTGTACAAGGAATCCTCAAGATCTCAAATTCGATAAACCATATAACAATTCACAAAAAAATCACATGAAAACTCCAAAACCCACAAGCCAAAAAAAAAAACCTTCTTTTTGTTTCCTGTCTAGATTTATCCTTTAAGTAAATTTCACTTAAAATTCAGTGTGCTAAAACCCATCAAAGAGAACTTGAAAAGTTTGAATCTTTTTTTATATTTATTATTAGTATGCATAGATCTAGAGCTGTTATGGCTTGGAATGTGTTCAAGTTTTGTACGGCCTTAAGGGGTTTAGGGTCGATCATGATCTTGTTGGTGCTTGGTGTTGTTGCTGTCGCATATTATGCTGTTGTTTTGAATAATTATGGCCCTGCTCTGTATGATGGTGGCATTGATTCTCTCGTTTCTCTTGCTGTCTTGATCCCATTCCATTCTTTGGTAAGATTTTATAAGGAAAAGTGATATACATGTTTGTTTTTGCAGAGTTCTTTTGCTTCGTAGATTTGTGCTTTTTTCCCCTAATTGTCTGAATTTCGAAAAAATGGGTTTTCAAGGATGCTAGGATTTCTTTTTCTTTTTTAATTTTAAGTTCAGAGAATTGAGATAGAGCTAAAAAAGAGGTCTCTTGAGAAACTTGGAGAGAGAAAAGGTTAAATCTTCTGCTTAAAATAGTGTAAAACAGCAATTTGTTCGTTATATCTGTTGCATATGTGAGTATTCTGTCTGAATTTTACAGCTAGTGATGCTGTTATGGAGCTACTTCGCTGTTGTTTTAACTGATCCTGGTAGTGTGCCTCCTAATTGGAGGCCTGGTAATGATGAGGAAAGAGGGGAGGCCGACCCGTTCAATGGGTCGGAATTTAGTGGAGTGCAGTCTGACCAATTAAATCAAAGAACCCGGTATTGCAGGAAGTGCAACCAGCTGAAACCACCTCGGTGCCATCATTGTTCTGTTTGTGAGTTTCTATGCTATGATTTCTTCTGTAGCATTCTTTAGCTTTGGTTGGTATTTTCACTAAAGAAGATGATTTGACGTTCTGTGTCATTTCAGGTGAGAGGTGTGTGCTAAAGATGGACCATCATTGTGTATGGGTTGTAAATTGTGTTGGGGCGTTAAATTATAAGTATTTTCTTCTATTTTTGGTAAGTTGGCTTTACTGCCTCACCCCCACAGAAGTTTCCTATTTCAAAATTCTTGTTTAACTGAAACAATGTGCTTTTCTTCTTTCAATGCCTTTTGGCAAAATGTTGGGGTTGTTTTCATTGATTAGTGATGTATCCCTTAGGTTATGAGGGAGCTGTTTATTTTAATGAAGATAGGCTCTTGTGTTTGTTTAAATGGTAACCATAAATGTGGTTTGGAGTTGATTGATGTTCTGTTTCATGTCCCAATATGTAGCAGAGGGAGATATCTGTGGTTCCAGGTTTTCATCAGGGGCTCATCATATGAAGCTGAAAATATGCTGTCTTACCATATCATATTGTCCACCATATAGAAAGTTTGGGACTTAACCAGTGACAAATATCTTACCATACCGTATTGTAGCTGTCTAGTTATGCTCCTGGTGCATTGAGTTTTGACAAAGTTTGAACTGCCTGCCTGTATATATGTTTGCACACAATCTATGCTTATTTTAGTGAGAAATTATGTGATTAGACCAACAACGTGCTCCTTTCCTGTATAACTTGGATGATATAGCCTAGGCTGTTTGACAATGCTCCAATTTAAAGTATGGTTTAACCTACACAACAAGATTTTCTGTGGACAGCCAAATACCAGCATCATTAATCTCAGTGTCTACCTTTTGAACCTGATGACTAAGTGGTCATTATATATGAGTGTGTTGTTTTCATTTTTCACTTCTTTCTTTCTTTCTTTTTTCTTTTTCCACTTGAAATTTAAAGGTGAAGAAATTGTCTGGATTTTAAAACATTGTTCACCTTTTAAAGCTTTGATAAATATATGATCAGATAGAAATGCCTGCTATAAGAAATAGTTTCTAGCACAAGGAAAGAGACTTGGCTTTGAGTATATGTTCCTTTTTATTTGTGAGGTTGTACCAAATTGTCGGTAGTTCAACTTAGAATATCCTAATTAATTTCCATCTTAAATCTTCTCTGCAGTTCTATACATTTCTTGAGACAAGTCTTGTAACTTTATCTCTTCTACCACACTTTATAGCATTCTTTAGTGATGGAGAAATTCCTGGCACTCCAGGCACTCTTGCAACCACATTTCTTGCCTTTGGTAAGTTATACTGAGCTTAGCATTCTAATCTACTTAATGGTGAAGTCTGAAGTTTTCTAAAACTATTATTGTTTTTTTACAGTCTTAAATCTTGCGTTTGCATTGAGTGTTCTGGGATTTCTGATCATGCACATATCTCTGGTATCAGCCAATACAACAACTATTGAGGTATTTTTTTTTCCACCTAAGTTTGTGTATTTAGACCAGATGTCAATTTGTCAGCTTATGCTTTTTGGTTCTGTGGCATTTGGCCTGCTTTGTGGATGTGGTATAAGAAACCACAATGGCTCTTTATGTAGTGTCAATGTCTAATAAAAACCTTTCCATGCTTTGTGGACGTGGCATAAGAAACCATGATGACTCTTTATGCAGTGTCATTGTCTAATAAAAATTTGTAGACAAGCCGGTATTTGTGGAATAGTTTAATACTGCACTGGAGGGTCTTCATATCACATCAATGTGTTGCTTTGCCCCATGCTTGTGAATGTTCACAGTTCTGGTCTTTTATACTCAATTTCCTTGGTTTTGTGTGGATCTCTTGATACACAGAATAGTTGAAAGTATGCTATAGAATTCCTGCCATCTCTGCAAAAGATCTGCTGATTGAGCTGCTATTGACTTGTTTTCAGGCATATGAGAAGAAGACCACCCCAAAATGGCGCTATGACCTTGGTCGAAAGAAGAATTTTGAGCAGGCTAGTACTTTCAACAAATTATTTTTTATGTTTGTTTCTTTTCTTTCATGCCTGTATGAAAGCTGAGAAAGAGTACAAATTAATGCTGTTGCTGCTTTAATGAAGATGTTATTTCGTTTTGAACTTTTTATATGGCAGATAAATGTGCGAAAGGTGTGAATACTCATAGCAAACTCATCAATAGAATACAAATTAAAACAATCTCGCTACTCTTGGCAGGATGGCTATAAAATAGAATACTCATAGCATACTCAACAATCTCGCTACATTGTCAAAAATCAATATCATATCTTTCTTTCACTTTAAATCAGAAAAACATCATAATAGCATGCCAGTGTTATGTAGCCATGATAAAGGCCTATTAGCTTTAAGGAAATTGTTCCCGGTGTGCTTGATATTTATCTCTTTAACGTGCATATTGTGAAGCTGCGTTGAAAAGGCATTCATGTGGCCTAATAAATTGTTGAAGTGGGATGTCAAGTTGTTGCAATCATCTTCCATTTGATTTCAAGATGTATTGCCAGCTTATCTAGCTCAGCATGCCCAACTGTGCCCCTCTTTTTTCCCTCCCGCGGTTTCCTGTCTATCTGCTGAATATTCTTGAATGTGTTTTGCCTTTGTTTCAGGTGTTTGGAGCGGATAAGCGATACTGGTTCATTCCAGCTTATTCCGATGAAGATATAAGGCGAATGCCTGCACTTCAGGGTCTTGAATATCCATCGAAACCTGATTTCGATTCCCAAGAATTCTAGGCAGCAGTTGTGCATCCATGAACCAGGGTTTTTTTCTGTAACAATAGATGAAGAGCCCCACAAAATGTTGGATCGCAAACTAACTAGTATACAACCTGCAGCTTCTAATTTGCCGCTAACCATTCATTCCCACGGACATACTGCAGAAATAACCAGAGAGAAAAGGGGTGGGGGGGAGGGCATTGCATTGAGAAGCTGATCAGGTGCAGCAATACCTAGGTTGCTTGTATAGTGGGGATGGCATGAATGGCTGATGTTGTATATCTTGTTCTGATTATCAGGAGCTTGAGAATTGTAAGATAAGGAATGTGAATTTTCTAGGGCGTTGCTGATGTTTCTGCAAGTTTTGTTGTAGCATTTGAATGGAAATATATAAACTAGTCTGGTATGCGTTGCCGTATCTTTCCATGCTTTGTTTTAAATGGAAAATATATTTCAACGCTGTGCTTGTGTGCCATGAGCCATAAACTAGGCCTTGTTAAAGGAGGATCAATGATTTATCATTGGTTTGACAGAGAGTGTCTAACCCGACTCTTTAAGAGTGACCATTGACCTATAAAATCATCAGCATGAAAATGCTGGTTGATGGTTCCATCTTTGGCTACAACAATTTGTAAAAAAACAAAAAACAAACAAGAGAACTGTGATTCAAAAACTTACCGCTGGATGGCTAAGCTATTTGCTTTATTCATCATGCTTCTCTTTTGTTATAGTTCATAGTTCTGGTCGTGAAGAAGAAAATAATATCCACCATAGGGAGATAAATAAATATATATATATATATATATATATATATATATGTTACAAAGATTTGATGTAATAATAACATAGGAACAAGGATTTAGTATTAAATTTTGTATCATAGGGTGTGAATAACAGCTTGTTCTTGATTTCAAACATTGAGATTTAAAGTTTCCAGGATATCTAAAGATCGTCTAGGAAAAACTTACTTCTGATGATTATATTTTGATCCGAGAACATCATAACTATTAAAATTATAAATAAATAAAAAATCCGTAGTATGACAGAAATGAAAAGAAAAGAAGGGATAAAAAAGAACAAAGGCAAAAAAAATTATCGAAGAGGCTGGAAAATTCGCAATTCAAAATTCAGACAGATGGGCAGAACATTCTAAGTTGTTGGAAGCATAGTTTTAAAACTCAGTTTGATCTGATAGGTGATTGGGAATGCTACTAATGAAAGATTAGAACTAGACTAGGTTTAAAAAATAAAAAGTTAAAAACACGATATCCAATTAAAAACTTGATTTCAATTTATTAACTATTTATTTTTTTAATAAAAACAAATTATTTTAATTTATAGAAAACAAATGAAGTCAACCGGATGACCAGGTCAACCTGATGTTCTGATTAAAACCCATAACCCGGTCTTGGGCACTACTGGACGAGATTAAAAACTGTGGGTGGAAGAAAACGGAAACTAAAAATTTGATGTGCACGTGTCAAGCACGTAACCCTTTCTTTTTGAATTACACGTGTCCAGTTCTCGTTAGTTATAATTTCTCACCGCGAAAACACAGAACCCAGACCTCCTTGACTCCCTCTCCCACTCTGGTTCAAAAAATCTAAATCGCTTCATTTCCAGGCCTCTCTCTCTCACACACACACGCACACACTCTCTCTCTCTCCTCTCTCACACACACACACACTCTGTCTCCTCCACTTTCCTTCAATTTCCCTCCTGCCAAACAGTGTAAAACGTCCTTGCACTAGTCACTGAAATTATAGCAATGATTAAGCGGGAAACAGTTTTTCCTTTGCCTTTCATTTTGTTATTTTGATGATGTACTTCTGTGATCAGATCATTTGAAGTTCCATTGTTCTTCCTTTTTATGCTACAAAATGGAGTATGAAAGTCTCTTATAATTATCTTCCCCAGAAAGTCGTTTCTTCCCTGTTTTTTCAATCCTTCGCATATTACTTTAGTAATGTTGTGAAGGCATTTGACGATGCATTATCCATATGCTTCTCTTCCTATCTTCTCATCCCAGATATATTAAAAAATGGCTTTCTTTAAGTGAGTTTGAAAGTGCTAAATGATTGTTGACATTTCTTTCTGTAATTCGAGAGTTGTTATATTGGCAATAGCATCGAAGCGTATTTGGCATAAGAGGTTTGATGGTTTAAGATGGTTTGTGCTTTGAATGATTAATTCTTTTTCCTTTTAAAAATGGATCTTTGATTGGCATAAAATTGTTGAAACTCTTTCTGACAGGAAGGGTCTGTTTTCAAGGTTTAGCATTCATTGATACTTCCAAGTGTCCTGCTGCATTTGCGTGTGTTTCAAATTTACTTTCAACTCAAGTTTACATTATGAATCTGAATGGATCTTAAAAAAATGGAATCAATCATCTGGTTAATGTTTGTATTTAGCTTTAAATGTAGTATTGTTATTGGATCTGCTGTCACCTCTTGTTGGTCCTTCATACGCAGAGAGAGCTAAGATAGGTAAGTATTGAAGTACAACTATATTTTATTCCCGTAATTTCATTTAATATTTATCACGATATAGATGTTCCTCGCCGGAATGTTGATCGACATGCTTAATCCAACGGCTAGGACCCCCTTTTGAACTCTCACAACTCCCACCATGACTCCCTATATGAGCCATATCCAATCCTTGCCCAACAGGCAAATACACGGTTTTTACAACACGTGTCCCTCTCTCAAGCACCCCATGCCATTTAAACCCAGAAACGAACTGTTGAAAGGCATTCTTGCACGCCAACACGGCACCTTTATTGCTCAACTTAGCAAACCTTAAAATCCTAACAAAATCCCTCCGCCTACAATCCGCCACCAGAAAATCCACCCCCACAAGCCCTGCCATCACCTCTTCCGCTTCTCCTACCAGCACCTCTGTCTCCCTCATGCCGGCGGCATGCATGGCTTTTACGTACTCCGATCTTGACCCCTCATCTGGGACTTCACACACGTGTCTTCCACACGTATGTTTAGCCGCCACGGCTAGGCCGATGCTCGTCGCTATCGGGCCACCCTTCGACCAGGATTCAACTATTAGCTTTGTGTTCCACCCGGCAGCCATGGCCGAGAGAAATTCAGCTACACTGGATTCTTTTGAATTCCCACACTGCAATAAAAGTAAAAAGAAAACCAAGAATAAATAAATTAAAAATGAAATTAATAGACAATAAACATTAAAAAAAGGAGTTGTGCGTTTAAGGGCGGGATTTTCTTACTGTTTTGACAGTACAAACATAAGCTTTTAAAGCTGTATCTGTATCTGGGGTCCAAACCAGCTTCATGATCTCTAATTTACTCTGATCTCCTACTATTTCTTTCAGCTTTTCTCTTCTGTTTTTGGTGTTCTTTCTGTGGGATGTTGAGATTTGAGACTGTTTTTGGTAGAGGCGTGAGGTCTTAAAAGGGTCTGAGAAAAATTTGTCAGTATCTAAAAACCGTCCACGTTTGCTGATGCATAGGTTAGGCTTATGCATGCAATCGCATTTGAATTTAACCCCAAAAACACAAAATTAGTATTACATAATCCAACAATATAAAATAAAATTCCCACTTTTGGCAATTGCTTAAATGTTAGCAAATGCGCTGAATTAATAATAAAAAAAAAACTATGATTATTATTATTATCTTGCATCCTTGTAACTAATAAGGATCACTGCATGCTAGCTTACGGCAGTTGCTGAGACTAGTGGGATAAGACTGTTTTTTTTTTACTTGCTGATTAAGCAACGAAATGGAGATAATTGTCACCGCCGATGTTACAGTCATCCTCGCAGAGTATAGCCACGTGTAACAAGCTAACCTCACCACGAAATTATTTATTTGCTTTTCAACATTGTACTAGAGGATCGATAATGGTGGCAATCCTACGCTTCTTTTCTTTTCTAAGTATATTCTTCTTAGATACACGTATAAGAATATCCTTTGAAGACAATAGATACTAAATAAAATAATACGATAACATGTATTTATACAAGGTTTTGGGGGTTGTAATGAGATATGATGTCGTTAACAAGAAGAAGAGATGGGTGAGAGAGATGGGTTATTGAACTGACAGAAGATATAAGATTGCCGCCATTAATGATCTGTGACATGGATTTGAAGGCAAAGAAAAATGCATGCAAGGGTTTCTCAACTCTCGTGCGCTACAATAAACCTGCAAAAACTTTGAATGCAACTGAAATAAACTTAGTCTTGCTTTTCAAGAAAACAGATACTCACTTGTTACATGAGTACATTCATTTCAGACAACCCCCTGAGATCTTGGCTCGAAGGTCACAGATACGACGACGTTCACGGGAACTTGAGTCCTCAGGACAACACGGTGCAGTTAGATATTAGTGAAAGAGTTTCGACATCAGCTAGCGGTTAGTGACGCATCTACTAGAGCTTCCATCTTGTTGTTCAGAAGTTGAGACAAAAAAAAATACCATAATTTCAAATAAATTAAGCAGCGACAATAGATTCGCTTAGTTCTTGCATCACAGTTTCAGCGGTTGGCCTGTGAATAGGAGATTCATTGGTGCAACGAAGAGCTATTCTTCCAAGCTTGTCTGCCTCTGATTCTGAAAAGTTTCCTCCAAGATTTGCATCGATAAAATCTTCATACCTGCATGACTCAGCTGCATGGCGAATCAATTGGGTGATGTTACGTTTTCCACTGAGGATTTGAAGCACAATCATGCCAAATGCATAAACATCACTCTTTTCTGTGAAACGGCCAGTGGTTGTGTATTCAGGAGCCAAATATCCCATGGCAGCACTGGCTTTGAGCATGGAGAAGACGATGTCATCTGCAAGGAGTTTGTGCAGGCCTGAATCTGAGATCAAGGGATTATACGGTGATCTGTTGATGAACACTTTCTCGGCCGATATATTTTGATGAACTAGAGCATGTTTATTTCCTTTACTTCCATGCAAGTATGCAATACCTGGATAGGAAGGAGAAAAAACAGAAAGTTTATGCAGAAATCATTTGTAATGGCCACTAGAATGATCATTAACTGGATCTAGATGACAATAATTAAAATAAAAGTAAGTGCAGCTTCAACAAATGCATGTCTCAACAAGGTTTGCGATCTATCTCAATGGATGATCACAGCCTCCATAATCCATGTCAATCATATGGTAATATAACTCAGCCTTTGCCTCGATTGCCTCCGAGGTCCAAACCCACCTGAAATCCTCGTATGCCATAATAGCATGCTTGAAAAGACATTAGTAATGGCCATTTCTAAAACTTTAGCAGGAAGTCAAGCTTACATCGAGATAAAATGAAGGAAACAAAGAGAAAACAAAACAAATGCAGCAACTTCTTCAAGCAAGAAGATACACTTGCCTTTAGCGATGCCATTTATGATAGAAATTCTAGCCGGCCATTCAAGAACCTTCCCGCTGCCACCCTTTACATCGAGATACTGCACTAAATTTCCATTTGGAACAAAATCATAGATGAGGAAACACTCCCCTCTTCCTTTTGAGCAGCAGAAACCTCTCAATCTCACCAGATTTTCATGCTTCAATGAGGTCAATATCTTCAACCCCTTCAAAACATCAGCTTCATCAGACTTGCAACTTGTTTTGGTGATGCATTTTATAGCAACAACTGACCCATCTCTCAGGATCCCTTTGTAGGTAGCTGAGAAACTACTCTTCCCCAACAAATTCACCTCTGAGAAGCATTGAGTTGCACGCTCCACCTCTTCTAAATTAAACATGAAGCTCTCAAGAATTTCTTGAGACAACCCACTTTTGTTTCGACCAATGGCCAAGGGGTCCCACCCATTGGAATATTCTAGGCTAATAAGCGGGGAGGCACTCTTCCTGCAAACCTCCCTGGCCTGGTCAGTGCTAAGCCGGCTATCCAAAGTGTCAGAAGCGCTTCCAATTTTCTGTTTACGGCGACGGTACCATGAGAACATCAGAAACCCAGAGACAGACAAGGCAATGAGAACTCCAATCACCCCGAATATGATACCATATCTTGGGGGTTTTGTCAGATCTGAACAGTCGCTTTTACTGCAATTAGAAGGGTTTGCAGACTCTGGGATGTCCTTTGGCACAGCAACATTAGGTTTGGAAGGTTCAGGTCTATTAGGATCAGAAGGCACACATGTTTCAAGGTTAGAGAACCCAACTCCACATAAGTCAGGGTTGTTTCCATATTGAAATTCAGTAGTTAGACTCTTCAAAGCTTCATTTTTAGCCACAAAAACAGAAAAAACAAGTCAAACTTTGACATCAACAAACAAGTAATAGGAAGCACACATTAGGATATGCTATAGTTGAAGAAACCATTTTACCTGGAGGTACATTCCCGGAGAGACTATTGTTACGAATGTCTAGAGTTTGTAGCCGAGGAGCTCTAGCTAATTTTACAGGTATCGGACCAAAAAGACCATTAAAGCTCAAATCCAACCTTGACAAGAACTCCAAATCCCCCAAGCTCGCAGGAATAGCACCAGTTAGTTGATTATATTGCAGAGCAAGGACACTGAGCTTCTCCAGGGATCCCAGTTGTGTTGGTATACTCCCAGTCAACTTATTGTAGCAAAGCTGCAAAACTGTACGCAGAGAGCAAAATTGACACTCAGTTGCAAAGAATCCCCATTTGGTAGCAGTAGCAGTATTTTAAATTCCACAAGGTAGCTTATGATAAGATGAGCTAAAGCAATAAATCAAGAAACAAACTCGAAGTTTTCTACAAGCTATAGCGGTGTTAGAACAAAGATTCCAGGTTCGGGTGCACTGTTTCAAAAACACAGACCCCACCATACGCCACAGGAATGAATCTTTAGAAAGGAGAGAAGCAATAACTTCTGACCATCTCTCTCACTCTCTCTCCAGCTATCAAAGTAATCATTTACATATAAATGGAAGGGGGACTATTTTTTTTTGGCTATTTGCTTTCTGTTATTGATAAAGGAGGACATTGACGTGTTGTTGAATTCAAAAAATAAAAAAAGCCATAATCAGATATCAATACCAAACATTTGTTTCATTTTAATTAAGAAAGTAAGAAAATCTATATGCCCAAAAATGGACACCCAATGGAAGTAAGTTATATATTTCAGAGAGAAGGAGCAGTCAAGATGTTAGCTTTCAAGGAAGTAGATTCAATCTTTGAAATGCTGAGATAAAAATAACCTTGAAAACAATTAAATTACGGGGGGAAAGAGAGAGAGGGAGAGAGAGAAATGAAAATGGAATGAATTATACTACAAGATTGAAGCTTTTCACACAATAAATACTCCCAGTATATTTCCATTAATAAAAAAACTTCTAAACTTACCTTGAAGATTAGGCATGTTACCAATCTGGGGTGGAATCTCTCCAGACAAACTGTTGACATTGAGATACAAATCACTGAGTTCACTCAACTCGGCAATCTCTTTTGGTATCACTCCGTTCAATGCATTATAATGCAAGAACAGGCCACTCAGACTCTTTAGGCCACCTAAAGCTGGTGGTATTTGGCCTGAAAGACCCTTCCCTTGAAGGGAAATGTTAGTAACGTGGCCTTGTTCATTGCATACCACACCTTCAAAGGCCCCACTACATGGGTCTGCGCTAGGCTGCCATGAAGTCAATAATCTGTTCTGTGGGTCTAAAGAAACCTTGATTTGCATTAGGAGTTCATGTTCTGTTGGTGAAGAGAGAGTTTGTGAGAGGGAGAGGGAGAGAAGAAGGAGATAGAAGAAGAGCCGCATGTTTGGTTTGGGAGAAAGTGAGGGAAAGTCCGGTGATTTTGAAGTGGGGTGAAAAAGAGAGAGAAAGTGAAGGGGTTAGGATCTTAGTTGCTATTTGAAGTGACAAAGGTACTCGAAATCTTTCATTCTTTTTAGTGAAATCATTTTGCAGGCGAGGTTTATTTTTTATAAAATATATTTTAGTCCTTCTAGTTGCAATGTGTTTCATTCATGCCCTTGAAGTTAAAAAACTTGTCAATACTCTACAATTATTAGAGTTCCACCATCATCCTTTTCCGTCAGAAATGACTTCCAACGCAATTAACGAATTGATTCACGGAGTTTTATTATTTTAGAAGTATTTTTAAAAAGATTATAAAAATTTTATTTTATTATTTTCTCTAATTTAATATCTTTGATGTTTTTATATCTTTTTGATATGATGGTATTAAAAATAATAATAATAATAATAATATTTGAAGTGAAACATATTTTGAAAAATAATTACTTCTGCATGCCAAACTGTCTATAAACACAAAGAATTGTATCTTTACAACAATATATGTCAATTTCTTTATTTTTTATTTTTCACAATATTGATTCTTTACCGCTTCAAGAACCGAAATGAGATATTGCAGAATCTACATATATATTAAGGTTTTTCTTAGGGCAAGCGTTTTACTGAAAGGGCGGGTTAGCATCCAGTGGATATTAACCGTTGGATGAGTGTAGAAAAATGAGTCATCAGATTCAGATTCGGCTTCATTGTGAACTCAAAGCGCCGTGATTCATTCGAGTAGACCCTCATCTCTTGATTGCCCGGCCGGGACCGGTCTAAAGAACCGCCAGAGACCAGAGAAATTTCAAGATTTCTGGCTGGAGAAAGGACATGTACCAGAAATTGCTAGATTCTTATGGAAAGCAATTGTTTTTTCCATGTACGACGTAACGGTGGGTGATGGCAAATTGAAGTTCTTGTCACTGGACAGACAACTCTAGGTTTGAAAATAATGTCACCCTATATTTTTTATTTTATTTTTTAATCGAACAAACCAATTATTCAAAACAGTTAGGGAAATCAACAGTCAACATGTTTTTCAACGTTTTTTTTTAAAAAATGGATTCTTTTTTAGATTAAGTGCTTTTCAATTATTTTCATATATTGATTTTCAAAAATATTTTAAAAAAATAATTTTCATGTATTTTTAAATAAATATCAGCTTCAAAAGCAATTTCAGCCATATTCTCAAACATTCACTAAGCTAGTGTTTTTAAAGTTATTTTTTAAAGTGTTTTTTACTTAGAAATACATCAAAATGATATTTTTTTATTTTTTATACCAGCACATAAAAATAATCTAAAAACATAAAAAAAATCAGTTTAAAGTAAAAAAAAATTCAAAAACATTTTTTTAATACAATGTCAAACATTACTTTACTGTGCTCGTCAAATATTTATTTTCCCAGTTTAATGTTTGAACTGTTCCGTATAATTAATGATCTAGGTCTAGTAAAATTGGGTTCTAAAGGTATAAACTGAAATACAAGTTTAGCATCTTAGAAGGGAAAGAGAAAAGGAAAATAAAATATATTGACTGAACAAAACCTTTATTGCTTGTCCTAAAGCATCCCCAAAGAATGAAGTCACTCGAGTTAATCAAATTATAAAATTATGAATGCAGGTGATGGGGTTATATATATGAATTGATGAAAGTGAGTTTGTTTTTTTTTATAAAAAAAAGGACAGAACAATGAATTGATGAATATAAAAACAAAAATAATAGTCATAAATAGACAAGATATAGAAAGATAAATAGATCCAAGTGGAAAATGATAGTTTTAAAAAAAATATATAAAGAAAAAATTACAAACAACTAATGAATGAAAATAAGAAAAAAAATGATAAATAGACCAAGCCTAAAGTGATACACACACATAAAAAAATTATAAATTTACCATTGCTATAGTAAGAAAAAAACTTACAGGATCATTATTTTTACTGTAAAAAAGTTTTCATAAAATTTATTTAAAAGTTAAAACACAAAAATACAGCTGCTGCACCGACAAATTCTTGCTCGCTTCTGCATCGAATTGTGACATTAAAGTAGTAGTTGTCATGAAATCCACGTAGGCGCATCAACAAAAGTCAATGATTTGTTTTGTTGTAAACCATCCATCGGGATATTTTATTTTATCACGTTTTCCGCAACCCAATACCTAATTCGTCCCTAACCAAAATTTTAAAATAAATTTTTTATACCTGTAGTGTTAGGCGAATCAAAAATAAATTTTAAAATAAGTGTTTTTTATTTATTTATAAATGTATTAAGTTTGATAACAAAATAATTTAAAACAATAAAAAAAATCATTTTTTTTTCAAAAATATTTTAAAAAAACAGTACATGAAATTATTAACTCAGTGCTTCTGGAGCACTCTAATCATACAGATCCGTGGAGTATTTCAGACCACCATCCCAGGTGTTAAAAATAAGAATTCTGATGCCTCTGTTAAAGACTGACACCCCGCAGAGGCAGGACATACTTGTACTACTATTAATTTTGGCAAGAACCAAGGAGATCAAAACTTCCACGAAGAACACGAGTTTTTTTTAACATAGCTTCGAATTAACGATTCAATATGCTATATATACTAATAATATATATAATTTATTTATTTATTTATTTATTTAAAACAACTTCTAACGTTAAAATATCAACACTAAGTGATATTATGATTATTGAATCTATTATCTCATGTGAACTGGCTGGGTGGACACCCTTGACTATGGACTCAAACAAGAGCGGCATGTGAATTTAGTGTTCATGGTTTTTTTTGTCTTGATTTGAAGAACGAAGGACCCAGTCTCCTTCCATCAGAGCATGTGAAACCATTTCGGAACACACAGTCGGATGGGACAGGTGTGTACCTCGTCGCTAGATCATGCCATGGCAGAAATTAAGGTAAAAGATTGCAGCATAATGTTTACAAAAATTAATGAAATTCCAAGGATAGTCCCAAATTTACGTGTAGATCGAATGCTGACTATTTTTGCTGATAAAATTGCTTGTTATATCTGAAAAAAGAGAGCATAAATGAGGAGCAGTGATTGCCCTTCGTGTCTGCTGAATATTTGGAATTCTTCTCTATGATTTAGCCATTAAATCTGATTTGTTAATAAAAATGATACCAACTAAATTAGCTATTGTTATTTTTCTCATGCTTAATCTAAATATTAAATTTAAAATAAAATAAAATAAAAAAACACGGAAAAGCTCGGAGTCTCGGTGCTCAACCATCTACAATTATTTTTATGCTATGATCACTACCTATATATTCCCTTCAAGATCAGACATAGCTAGCGACGATAGTCTAGCGACCTCCATGCAGAACAATCTCCTTACCGACCGCATAAAACAATTGGTTATCGGCAAAAATATCTAGTAGATGATTTAGTGGTAAGAGATTGAGATTAAAGAGTTTATTTTTTTTGTTATTTTAGATTTGAATATTGTAGTTGTTAATATGCTAGCCACTAGAGACTTATATTATCGTTAATTTTAGGATCTGTAAGATTAGTCGAGATACGCACAAACTAACACGGACATACACGTTAATAAAAAGAAAGAGAAAAAGGATCGACAGCCATTATTTGATTCGTGACTCGGGGGTGTGATAAAATCATAACAATCCTTGTTTGATGCTTTTCAATTCATACAATTCATGTTTTTTTTTTTATGAAGAAACCAGTGAGCTACGCTTCTTCGACATCCTAGCTGGAATATTGCTCACTTGGTCCCATCGGGAACCATTTCTCTTTGTCTCCATCATTTTTTATTTCTCTGCATCGCAACTCTCATAAAAGGGGAAAAAAAAAAAAAAAAGATGATAACTCGTCATGGAGTTGTAGGGCTAAGGGTTTGGATCCCATTCCACACACAAAACGCATAGGTGAGACAAATTAATGCGCTTTAAATTTTTCAATATTTTGGAATAGTAAGCCAGACTTCTTAGGTTGAATCAAATAATGTTTGGTGTCGCCTGCCCTTCACCTTCTCTTTTTATACTCCCGATGGACCATAATATATTACCAAAAAAACAAAACAAGGGGCAAATTCATTATTACTATAGACATGTTTTATTATTCACGAATATAGTGCAATTAGATTTTTATCATTTTGTGCTGAAAAATGAAATCGTATGTGCTAGTAATTTTTATTGCATTCAAGATGTTGACAAAACTATTCTGTCGTTTTTTTCTTTTTCAATGTGTATTTATTATTATTATTATTATTATTATTATTATTATTTTTATTATTATTATTATTATTATTATTCAACTCTAATGTCTATAATTTTAAATATTGATCAATGAATAACACAAACTATCCCTTTTCACAACTCTAAGGGACCATGACCCGTTTCATGCATAAATTTAAATAAAAAGCACCTTTTATTTTAAAATATAAAAATTAAGTTTTGTATCAAACCATGTAAATTTTTCCTCAACAAAATAGAATTATATATCTTGAATTGTTGCATTTATACAAGTGACACATGAACATGGAAATTTTTTTGTAACTATATTTATCCTTATTTAAATTTATCTTTTAAATATTCGTTGACTTTTCCAAGTTATTGTATTAAAAAACGCATAATAATTCTTATCACACATGAAGATATTTAACTTAAATATATTTCAAAATTCAAAAACATACCGAGCTATATATTTATATATATAAAGTCAAACCCACCTCAAATTATTAGCGAAATGTGTCGGGGAGAGAAAAATCTAACCCGATTCATGACTCCCCGATCCCACGTCTAATTTTTGTATTAACGTGCCAGATTTTTCCTCCACTAAATACAAAAAAAGGTGCCAAATTTTGGCAGAGCACCGCTCCCGCATTTGTAGTCTCGGTCCAGTGAAGCCTGGCCCAACTAAACATGGGCCTGGACCAGCCCAAAAGGGTCCGCAACACAAAAAACGAACTCCCATGGATAAACGGAACTATAAAACCCTACCCACACCCTTTCTTCTTTCGCTAGGGCTTCACAGAGACACCGGGGAGCTGCGCTTAACTGACTGCAATAGAAGCAGCAAACCTCCAAAGTCCGTCGCCATGGGTCGTATGCACAGTAAAGGGTGTGCTTCAATAGCTTGACTTATTCCCTCAGACAATGTCATGATCACCACTTTGAAACTTAACTCAATAATCCATTTGATTTATTTGTTTATTGCAGTAAGGGTATTTCAGCGTCTGCTTTGCCATACAAGAGAACCCCACCTAGTTGGCTAAAGATTTCTCCTCAAGATGTGAGTAACCCTCATCAACACTGCAATATTCGTTTGTTCTTTGATTGTTTCTTATTGGATTTTTGAAAAGTATGGCTTCCTCGCATTCAGTAAATCGATGGGATTTCATGTTTTTGGGGTTTTATATTATATCGTATTACTAATTGAGATTAAATTTGTGTTCTTGCAATCCCATTTTCTTTTTACTATAACAACTGTTTTTTTTTCTGAAAATAGAATCGTGCTACTTGGTGATCTGTTCAAGTGTTGTGTGACAATAGTATTACGATAAATATGAAAAAACTAAATTAATAGTTCCAAGTTTTTAGCCTTGGTCATCAGTTGGTTGCGATTGGATTTATATAGTTGTCATTCAGGCATGTACTCAGTGTTCTTTTAAGTCTCTCAGGTTGACGACAACATCTGTAAGTTTGCCAAGAAAGGTTTGACACCATCTCAAATTGGTGTTATTCTTCGTGATTCTCATGGTATTGCTCAGGTGAGAGCTGTCACTGGCAACCAGATTTTGAGGATATTGAAGGCACATGGTACATATTTACTTATACTCTCTATCATAGCAAGACACTAATGTATGATGAGAAATGTTTTGACATTATTTTTTAACAGCTGATTGCTTATCATCCTTTTGTCAGGCCTTGCCCCTGAAATTCCTGAGGATTTGTATCACCTCATCAAGAAAGCAGTTGCTATTAGGAAGCATCTAGAGAGGAACAGGAAGGATAAAGATTCCAAGTTCAGGTTGATTTTGGTTGAGAGCAGGATTCACCGCCTTGCTCGCTACTACAAGAAGACCAAGAAGCTTGCACCAGTCTGGAAATAGTGAGTACATGCCTTCTTTTTTCATTTATAATAAATGTTGGTAATATTGGTATTAGTCCTTATTTGTTATTTGTTATCATGGATTCACCTAGCACAATAATTTGGGTCCTAACATATGCAAGTAGGTGGATATGTCAATCACTTACATGATTTGTTTTGGTAATAGCATAGCATGTATCCAATTCAAGGAGGCAGTCATTATTTTTCCCCCTCTAAATTTCAATTTGGAGTAGTGCTGCCCTCTTCTAAACTGGCTTGAGTTTATATGCAACTATCTGGGTGAATTATGCTTTATGCCCTTATTGAATGTGATAATGGGATTGTGCAAACAATTGGGCACTATCTCTGTTTTTGGTTATCACAGTTGGTTACTAGCTTATAAATGCTACTGCATGCATGGAAAGATATGACTGGTTATCACAGTTGGTTACTAGCTCATAAATGCTATTACATGCATGGAAAGATGTGGCTGAATGCCACATTTCTGTAAGATCAATTTTTTTCCTTCAAGAATGACAACGTAAATCATTGATATTCAGATTGATTTTATGTAGTCCAGCGAGCTGCAATTACCTAGTAATAAAAGTAGCTTGCATGATTGAAGTTTGGAGAAATAATTAGTGCTATTGTCATTTTTGTTCACAAAAGTCCTTTTGGTAAACTTGGGGGTTGGATTAGCTTATAAACAACACTTACAGTGTAGTATTTGTAGCTTCATTATCTTCGTCTGAATTGCTGATTAAGCTTTTCTTTTCCTGCAGTGAATCCTCCACCGCCAGCACTCTTGTGGCTTAAGCAAGATATATTTGGTTCTAGTTGTCGGGACTTCCTTGAAGTTAATCTTTGATGAACTGATCTCAGCTTTTTGATATTTGTTATTCCCATTTTTTAGAACTTGCTCATGAAATATTGTGAGATGCTTTGACAGTCAGAGAATGTTACCTTTTATGTTTCGTAACTTCAGCTTTTGGTTTGGTGTTTTTGATGCTGCAAGTTATGTCGGGATTCTGAATTTGAATAGATGCTGAATTAAGTTAACCCTTGTCAACATGTGCGGAATCTGAAACCTGCCTGTATTAGCCTATTAAGGTTTGGATCTACAGAACTGGCCCGTTAACTTAATGAAGTGAACTACATTTCAGGCAAACGTGTATTTCTTATATATGAAATTGAAAATAAAATAAAATAATTTTAAGTAAAATAAGTAGTTATAAAAAAGAATGAAGAGATAATACTTGATATTTATTAAAGTTATTGAAACTAGTACATATATTTTTTTATTTTTATGAAAGGAAGTCATTCTCGTAAGTTGAGTTGAAGGTATAATTAGAACTAACATGTAGATATTTGTGATGATAAATGTACATTTAATTGACTCGTGAAAATTTTATACGAAAATATCACATTTTATATGAAAATTTAAGTGATGGTTGTGTAAACAATCTTTATATTTTAAATAATTAAGTGTTATGTTTTGATCATGTTAAATGTTATTTCAGTAAAAATAAAAAAATATTTGATATAATATAAACTATATAAAATTATTTGAGTGATCAATAAATAATTTTTTATCTTATGTGAATTAAGAAAAACACTTTTGCCTGAAAGGTATATAGATTTTTCTTTAATTAGAAATCATTTTTCTTCAACCAACTTTTCAAAAAATAAACAAATAAAAAATATTTTTATTATTTTCACTAAATATTTATGGGTATTTAAAAAAAATGCATATTAGATCTATATAAAAATTTATATTTTGATTATATTACCATAGAAAAATTATTCTTATATGAAAAGTATGTTATGATTGGATATATTTTGAAATCTCATTAAAAAAAAATTACAAAAAAAATATTATATTTTGAAATAAAAAGTAAGTAAAAAAAAACGAATTACAACGAGTCAACTGACCTTGAAGGCCATGCTCATAGGCCAAGTCTTCTTAAATAAAATTTAGAAGTGAGCCTAATTTCAAGCCTAAAAATCACATTTTACATAAAAACACCCAGAAAACATCTCCTAAAAACTCTACAACCCAAATCACCCATTAATGCGTCTAAAGACTTCAATTCAATTTAAAATATAAACTTTCCATGCTAAAATTTATGTTTGTAGATGTTTGATATTGTAATTCAAAAATATTTTTTTAAATACATACACACACAGATATACATACACAGCAGACGCCCCCTTCCTCCGCCGGCAACCGTCCCCTCACACTCTCTCTGCAACTGCATCCGAGCCGGTCGATTTTTTCTCCTCTGCAACCATCACCCCTCAACCCCGGTAAGTTTACTCCTCTGCTGTTAAAACTTCTTCATCTAGTATTGTATTCAGGCTACAGAGACTAATTGTGTTTCTTTAAAGTATACGCCTCAATTGCTCTCTATTGTGCGATTAGGCTTAAAAGATTTTGATTTGAAATTATAGTCAAGATTTTTATCTATGTTTGGTGGGTTCAGACAATTTCTCATAGTTTTGCTTTGTTCAGTTTGTTAAAAGATTGTTTAGAAGACAAGTTTTTTTAAATTTAGATGAGGCTCCCGCTGTGATGTGCTTCTATATATACAAACAAAAGACTAGGCAACACCATGGGCAAAACCGGCAGCACACTGCCACAGTCTACAGTGCATTTACTCACAATGCACAATGACTCAAACACAAAAACACCAACAACGTTTATTTTATAGTTAATATATATATATATATATATATATATATATATATATATATATTGTGAATTTACTAAATTCTTAAAATATATATTTTTAAAATATATTTTAAATATTTTCATTTGGCAATTATAAAAAAGCCCACTACAAAGCCTATAAAAAAGCACAATCTATCAGAAAGCCCAATAAAAAACGCCCATATGAAATGTCTAAAAAATAATTTTGGTCACCTCTTAATTTTTTAACATAAAACCAAACCGAAAATAATCAGTTTTTAGAAAATTCGGTTCAATTCGATTTATTTTTAAAAAAAATTATAATTTTGATTTGATTGATAAAAATCAAACCAAACAGAAAATGCTTACCTCTACTCCCCCCCCGGCCGCTCTCTTCTCTTATAAAACAACAAATCGCTGTCTCTCTCCATAATAATCTAATGAGACTACAATCTTTTGGGTATTCTAGCGAAAAGTTCAAGACGAACCCTCAAAACTCAAACGCTTCGTCAATGGGTTTGCCTTCGTCTTTCCTTTTTTTACTGTATGAGGGAAGCTTATAAAAACTGTGTTAAGCTAAACATTTCAGTTTATCTCTGTTCAGCTAAAATTGTAACTAGAACATATGTCGAAATGAAATGACAAATAAAGAAGAAGTCTTTTCTAACTTAATTTTAATGAAAAAAAGGAATTAGTTTTAGTTTTATTTTTAGTATTTAGCTAAATTGGCATCCTACATTATCCATTTTCTTTGCAGCCCAGGTTCAGCATCCCTCACGGCAAATATTTATTTGATTAATCCAATTGTTGTCTTTAATTTTATGGATATAATTGTATTGAATTGTATTTTAAGTTATTTAAATCTTTTTTTCTAATATTTTTTTCATTTTCATTTTAATTGTGGTATATTATTATTTAATAATTGACTAGAATTATCATATACTAGTCAAATGCCCGCACTACGTTGCGGGCGTAGTGCGGACGGAACTAATAATTTTTACCAATATTGAAATTAAAATATAATATTTAAACATGTAAAATTTGATATAATGAAAAAGATCAACATACTCTATCATAACAACAGTAACATCGAAGTCTTAACTTCTAAAATTATCATCACTATTACTGTCAAAATAATAAACATTATTAAACAAACCTGAGAAAAAAAATGAATAAAAAAACATGTAAGAACAAAAACTAAAATTATTATTATTATTATTCTTAATATCAATATTATTATTGCTTTAATAACGTGAAAAAACGAAATTAAATCAAAGGCCGAAAAGAAGCCTAAAAACATTAACAAAAGAGCAAATAAAAAAAAATGATAAATACAATAAAAATTATTGATTGACAAAAAAAATATACCTGGGAAGAAAAAATCATGGTGCGTGTAAACTGACCCGGACACCTCGGTTAAAGAAAAAAAAAAGTGGCAAAACAAAATAGGGAAAAAAATGTAAAAAAAAAAATGGATCCGGAGATTAGTCGTGGTGCGCGTAAGTTGGCCCGGACACCTCAGTTATTAATTTTTTTTTTGTAAAAAAAAAAAACAACCAATTATTTAAAAAAAAAACCATTCATTTTTTTTTATAAAACAAAACAGTTCTTGAAAAAAAAAACAAATCAGAAACAACAACCAGTTATTAAAAAACAAAAGACCCTTAACTTCTAAAATTATCATCACTATTACTGTCAAAACAATAAACATTATTAAACAAACCTGAGAAAAAAATCAATAAAAAAACATGTAAGAACAAAAACTAAAATTATTATTATTATTCTTGATATTAATATTATTATTGCTTTAATAACGTGAAAAAAACAAAATTAAATCAAAGGCTAAAAAGACGTCTAAAAACATTAAAAAAAGAGCAAATAAAAAAATAAAATAAATGATAAATACAACAAAAATTATTGATTGAAAAAAAAATACCTGGGAAGAAAAAATCGTGGTGCGCGTAAATTGACCCGGACACCTCGGTTAAGAAAAAAAAATATAAGTGGCAAAACAAAATAGGGAAAAAATGGATCCGGAGATTAGTCGTGGTGTGCGTAAGTTGGCCCGAACACCTTAGTTATTAATTTTTTTTTTTTGTGAAAAAAAACAACAACCAGTTATTTAAAAAAAAAAACCATTCATTTTTTTAAAAGAAAATGGTTCTTGAAAGAAAAAAAAAACAAACCAAATCAGAAACAACAACCAGTTATTAAAAAAGAAAAGACCTGTTTTTTTTATAAAAAAAAACAGTTCTTTATATTATATATATAAAAAAAACAAATCCAAATCAGTTTTGCGGCCAGAGCAGTTCGAACTCGCGCACGCCAATGCTGGCAGCGTGCGGACAACCGCTCGGCCAACCGCTCGGCCACAGCCTTTGCTTTGTCTTTTCCACCATAAAAAATACAAAAAGAAGGCCTGTGTAAAAAAAAAAGCAAACGAACTCCTTCGAAGTACGGAGGAAAAACAACCAGTCTACAGTGCTGACGTCAGATCCTCCTTTAGTATATGTTAATAAGAGCAACTACAATGGAGAATGCTATATGAAGAGATATAAATAAAATAATATATTTTTAGCATTTTTTATTACTGTATACGCTCCAGCGGAGAGCTATACATGCAGCTAAAAATAGCTGGTACTCAACATAATGCTATATATGGCTGCAGATAAAAGAGAAGGCAAAGGACATTTATTACCGTTGCAACCCATTTGAGATAAATCACCCCGGAGAGAAGCTCAATTGAAACCGAAGAGAACAACCATTTTTGTTTTCAAGGACTTGTTGATCAGTGAAGAAGAAGAAGAGCAGAAGGTGAACAAAAAGGTTAGTTTTTGAAACCTTTTCTAATTTCGAACAACCATTTCATGGATTGCTTGAGTGTTTCATGTACGCATGCAACTTGATATTTCTGGGTAATTTCTTTCCACATGTTGTGGGGTTTTAATTTAAGTTCAGAAAGGTGATTTTTTAGGGGAATTTTGTAAAGTTTTTTGTGTTTTTGGTTGAGTTTTGGGGATTTTGATGACTGAGAAAAATTAAGGTTAGGGTGATTGAAGTTTGGGTTTTGAGCTTGCGGTGTTGTGAAAATGGGTTCTTTGAAAAACGAAGAAGAAATGGTAAATTCGAACGGAAGCGTGATTATCTTGTACACAAAGTGTGAGTGTTTGGGTTCTGCAAGACATGTGTTTGATGAAATGCATGAGAGAAATGTTGTTTCTTGGACTGTAATGATTTCGGGTTATTCTCAAAGAGGGTTTGCATCTGAGACATTGCATCTTTTTGAATAGATGTTAAGATCAGGTGATGTATATTTATTCTTTCACTGTCAAGAATTTTATCTGTGCATTTAAGGATGCCTTAAACATGTTGGGTTTGATGCAAAGCCATGGCATTCCACCCCATATAGATCCGTTTTTTGAGTTTGTATCAAAGTCTGGGACAGGTGATGATGCCATTGCTTTTTTGAATTCTATGACCACTAAGAAGTTTCCATCTATATCTGTTGCTCTTCGTTTGTTTAAAGCACTTTTCAAGGCCCAAAGGCATGACGAAGCACAAGATTTCTTGTCTAAATGCCCTATATACATTCGGAACTGTGCTGATGTTTTGAATCTCTTCTGTTCCAAGAAGTTTAGTAAAGATACTACTACTACAACTGTATCCATGTAATCTTATGTTGGAGTGTATGATGCGGTGTATTCTGTGATGTCAATGCAGAATGGAAAATAAGATTTAGTGATTCATGTTTCTGAAGTATTTCTTGGCTCTTCTTATCCTGCTGTTTTGTTTCATGCTTGCATATAACATATGTTGCACCTTGCATTTGAACTTCTGGAGTTATGGTCAAGTAGTTATGTTTTAAAATTTTACTTGCCCTTGAATAGCTGTGCAAGTGCTGGCTATGCTACTGAAGGATGTAAATTTGTTTAGTTCATTCCTGTTATGCATCTGATGTTGTGGCATCTATTTTTAGTTATCTTGAACTTTTTAAATAACTTTTCTGAAGGATGTAAATTAATTATTTTTGATTTGCTTTAAATATATTGTATCGTGTTATAAAATTGATATCAATTCAATTTGTTTCTTAAAGTTCTTCTAACACTCAACGACAATAAGTTGGTGGCAAATGAAATTTTGGAGGAATTTTTCAATATTTTAGAATTTCAAATTTAAATTGTTGCGGGGTTTTTAATTTTAAATTCTTTTTTCAATTTAAATATAATTGCAAAGCTATTATTTAATTATATAACTTATTCCTATTAATTGTATAATTAATTATTTTGATATAATTAATTAAATGGTCAACAAACATGATTCATTCCTATTAATTGTATAATTAATTATATAATTAAATTACATACAAAATAATTGCATTATATTTAAAATAATATATAAAAAAATGGCTCTCCAAAATGGCTTTTACCATTGGAGCACACATCACTAAAAAAGCCATATATACACTATTCAAAGAGTTATTTTAGAGATTTGGCTCTCTAAAATGGCTCATGCCATTGGAGATGCTCTAAACAACAACAAAATATTTTATTTATGATTTTTATATTATATTTTCATTTCATGTTAAAAAGGTGATTTTGAGAACATTGCTTCCAGAGTTCCATATGATATGTGGGCTTCTATAAGCGGTATTCGAATTCTAGACCACTGTCGTATCTATCTTGCAACCTCCTCTACGATCCATAAGCGGTCTCCTTGTTTTGCTCTTGCTGCTTCCATAAAAAACAATACAAACAGCAACATGAGCTCTCCTTTTTCTCATTCCAGTAGAGGGTACGTTTCTTGTTCTTCTTTCCTGATGTAATTTCTTCTTTTCACTTGGTTTTGTTTGATTTTTTTTTCTGAAATACAAAATTGGGCATGGGTGGCAGAGGAAGAGGTTTGGAGATGCAAAACGATAGAGAAAGGTCTAGAGGCCGAGGCCGCGGTGGAGGGGGATCCAGTAAGGATAGAATTGATGCACTTGGCAGATTACTGTAAGCACAACCTTGAACGTTACACTCTCTTTTTTTTTATTTGTCGTTGTTCTGTTTTGAATTTTGTTGAGATTAATAATTTTTAGTGGAAGCAAATTATGAATAAGTGAAGCAATTTTGTTGATTTTGTGTATAATTTGTTAGAAAATAATATAAAGCTTTTGGACTTGTGTTGTTTTTTTTGACATATTATTTGAGCCTTGCTAGTATTAACATGGGCAAATTTCAAGTCTAAAAAGAGATGGATTAAAAAATAATATAAATTATATCTTATGATCTGATCTAACCATTTAAGTGTTTGGGTTAAGATGATTTTTTCACATAATTGAACATTTTCAGGACACGGATCTTGCGTCATATGGCTTCAGAGTTGAACTTGAATATGCGGACTGATGGGTTTGTCAAAGTTGAGGATTTACTAAAGCTCAACATGAAAACATTTGCTAATGTTCCATTAAGATCACATACTGTTGATGATGTTAAAGAGGTTGGTCCAGTAAATACATTTTTTTACATACATCTGCATCTTTGGTCCTGTTAGGCAAATGATTTGTGAAGAGATTGATGAAAATTTACTTTGATGTTTCGAAGAGTGTCTGGCAGAGATTGACGAATGATTGCCAAGGATGTTGGTAAATTCCTAGGAGATCTTATAACTATACTTAATTTTTTAGACTTTGTTTTTTACCATACTTCTTTTGGAATACAAAATTTTCAACCATAAGAGCACCATTAAATAGTAAGTTCTTATGTTTGGGAGCATGTTTATTTACTTTCCTACTCCCATAATGTTGATGGCTACTGTATGTCTATGTACAAGGAAAGAACATTTATGATGGATAAAGGATACATGTATTTTTATTCTGTTTCACCAGATTCTTATCCGGTTGTTAATGAAATATGATTTTTACTACTGCTAAATTTATAGGTTTGGCTTCTCTGTAAAACTTACCTAACACCTGGAGCTCATATTCTTGAAACTTGTCATATTCGCACAATGAAGTTCTATACCTTCATTTATATTTGTTTTTGAATAAACTGCCTAGAGATAACATATTTTTTTTATTGCAAATTCAGGCTGTTAGAAAAGATAATAAGCAGCGATTTAGCCTCCTGGAAGAAGGTGAGGAGCTTCTGATACGTGCTAACCAAGGCCACACGATAAAGGTGAGACATTTTCTGTGAAACAGCAATCTATTCATCCCAGTATGTTATCTTTGTGATTACCTTGTGATTATGAGTAATACTTGGACATTCAACTATGTGTCTTAAAGAGTGAGATTTTGCAATAATAACACAACAAAATTGGTTCTCAGTGCTTTTGCTGCCTCAGCATCTTTGATAATTCTTAATATATTTATGCCTTTATTGATTGCTTAGTGCACTAGTAGCAAAGCAAAATAATTAGCTTAAGTTATCTGGAAAATATCTGAAAATCAATCTGGATGAAAATGTTGATCCTGCCAAGTTAGAACTTTGGATGTATTTGTAATATTCACTTCAGGATTAAAGAAATAGACAATGAGAAGATTTTATGCTGTTTATGAAATTTATGTTTATTTACAAATTTTATGCTTTAACTTTGACATGTGTTCGTCACGCTTTGTGACCATCAAACTGTTTGTTTCTGAACTACTCAGGTCTCACTATTTTTCTTTGTACCTCTTGAATTTATGTTGAAACTAGTTTACGTCTCAGTTCTCTGTATATTAGGGTGTTAGGGTCATTCATTATGGTGTTTTCTCAAAAGAAGGATGCGCATTAGTTTAGTCTGAACGGTCTGCTTATGCATGTGCAGACAGTTGAATCTGAAAATCTGTTAAAAGCAATTCTTTTGCCTGATGAAATTACAGGTAAAAGTAACTACTATGCTATATATCCATCCTCGCAAATAGGACTTTTCCATTTCCCCTCATTTTCAGGTTATTATTTGGTTCATTACCTCCTTCCCCTTATGCAGTGTGTGTACATGGGACCTATAAGAAGAATCTGGACTCAATTTTGGAATCTGGTTTAAAGAGAATGCAAAGATTGCACGTTCACTTCTCCAGTGGTTTGCCAACAGATGGTCAAGTGATTAGCGGTAAGTTACATGAGGAAACTTGCTTTTTAAGCTGTTCTTTTGACATTCATGGCTTCGTTCTAGGGTGGGGATCTGTTTAGGATGAACTCTTCCTAAAATAGCAAGCCTTTACCAAAATTTTGCGGATCTGAATTTTACTGGCCAGCATCTACATGACTAAAAAGGAAAATTGCCCGTGGTAACAAATGGCAGGTCATATCAATAGATTATACTTAGTGCTCCAATGTTTACAAGAATACCCTTTTGTAGCCTTAATTTGAAAGAAAGCCAGTGATGGAAGAAGGGAGGGAGTACTTTAGTTGCTAGCTGGGAGTATGTTTTGTTTGTGCCTGTTGCAATTGTTTCTCAAATCTGAACCTTGATTAGCCCATGTTCAATGAAGCAAGGCTATCTAATTGATAAATCACTTAGCATAATTTTAAGATAGTTGATGGCTTTGTATGATATATTTGACTTTTCATCTCAGGTATGAGACGGGATGTTAATGTTTTGATATTTCTTGATGTCAGAAAAGCACTTGAAGGTATAACATCCACACCTCTGAACTTTTCAACCAGATAACAAGTTAGATAAAATTTGCTTACAAAATTTAGTATCATGGCGTGCAAGCATGGATGCTAACTGATTCTTTGTTCCGTGTTTGCAATCATGTTTGATTTCAGAGGGAATGAAGCTTTACATTTCAGACAATAGGGTGATTTTGACAGAAGGTTTTGACGGCGTCATACCTGTCAAGTATTTTGAAAGAATAGAATCCTGGCCTGACAGACGGTCTATACCCTTCCAGACGACCTAAATTTTATTGGCGGTGGTCCTCTTTTTGACCCTTGAGATGGCAGTTTACATTTGACAAGGCTTAGATCTTCAGCTGCCATGGCATGCAAACTTGGCATATATTCAGATGATGCTGTTTTAAGTTAATATGTTGTATCAAACAAAAGGAAGGTGATGGAAAAAATCTAGCCGAACCTTTCATCTGGATGGGATGTTATGTTCGTTTATATTTGCTTGTCAATGGTATGAAAATGCGATGAATGATTTACCAAAATTTTCAAGGCAAAACAGGAATTGAAAAACCTCAAACGACGCTTTGATTAACATGTTATATAAATATGGTGAGAGAGAGAGAGAGAGAGAACACCTTTTAGGCCTAATTTGAGTATTATTTAATTTTGACGGGTTACAACACTTTTAGATATGAAAATCATCTTGGTAAATTAAAAATTATACTTGTTTTGATCATATTAGTCACTTAACATGTTCAAACTTCTCATTAAACAATTAAAAATTATAGTTGTGTTGATCAAATTAGTCACTTAACATGTTCAAACTTCTCATTAAACTTTATTTTATGTATTTGATTTATAACATATTTACAAGATGTTCTATATCATCAAGGTTTGGCCAATCACCTGGAATGTTTGTTAGTTATTGATTTTTTTTTAATATATATAAAAGCTTTAATTTTTTATAAAATATTTTGTTCACATAATGTGTTTTCTTATAAGACAGTGCTGACATGAATGCTCTAAATAAAACCCTCTTGCCAAACTCCTAGATGGTATGTTTATATTAATGTTATTGTTATTTTTGTTGTACCTCTCATCATAAAATATAATTCATTATGATAATACTTTTTTTTCAATCAATGTTTTTTTTTTTATTAAATTTGTTTTTTATCAAGTCATTATATTTTCATGATACAAATCATAATTTGATGAGTTTACCTGGTTTGATATGTTAATTTGGTTGACTTGATTCTTTCTTTTTTCTTAATTAACTTTTAATTGTCTTTTTTAATTTCATCATTTAACATTGAGTTCGTTGTAAATTGAGCTTCATAATCTATTTTGATTTGTTTTTGTAGGGATATATTGATCGAATGATCAAGGTCATGAGTTTTGGTATCTTAACCTTGTTTAAATCAAGTTGTTTTTGTTTTTTTTGTAAAAAGTTATTTCAGTCTTATGACCCAAGTCACGAGTTCTTCAACATTGATTTTGCTTTTTATGGGGTTGTTTTCATCTCATGACTCGAATAATAAGGTTGACAATTTAATCTAATTGACTTTTTTTTTTACCTCTTTCTGCAATGTCATCATTTAATATTGTGTTTGATTAAAAATTAAATTTTATAATTTATTTTGGTTTTCTTTTTATTAGATTATCCTAGTTTTATAATCGAGAAATAATGCTAAACTGGTTAACCTGAGTTGATTTCATTTATTTTTTTGTATAATTTTTTAATTAATGTTATTACAAATCTCATTATTCAACATCGAGTCTCGAAAAAACGATTAAGAGTTAACCTTCATAATTTGTTTTGACTTACTCTCTATGTTGTTATCTTTATCTCATGAATAAAGTTGTAGATTTGTCAAGTTAATCCGTGTTAAATTTTATTTATTTATTTCTATGAGGTTATTTTGGTCTAATGATTCGGGGTCATGAGTTTGATGAAATGACTCAAGTTGCCTTTTTATGTTCTTTTTTTAATTATTTTTTGAATCTCTTGATTCAATATTGGGCTAATTGAGGATTAAAATTTGTAATTTATTTCAATTTGATTTCAACGAGATTATTTCATTCTGATGACCTGATTCACGAGTTTGACAAGTTAACTAAGTCATCATTTTATGTTCTTTTTTTTAATGTTATCATTCAACATTAAGTTGATTAGCAATTAAGTTTAATAATTTTATTTGATTTTCTTTCTATGAAGCTATTATAGTCTCATAATCCGGATAATAAATTCGACATATTAACACGGCTTGACTCAAATCAATACAATATATCATTATCTTATTATTAAGAAAGGATTTCATATTGACATTATATTTTAGTCAAACTATATTCTTACAAGTTGTATGGGTTGTTTTTGGATCTACAAAGTCAACCAGATTATATCAGGTCAACACACTATTCTTTTTGTTGGAAAATAAATATTATCAACAGCTGAAGATGAATGCTGTGTTTCATCATGTCGGGCTATTGGCGGGCTTGCTCTCTAGGTACCTACGACTCACTACTGATGAAAGCTCAAACACTCGTTCTGGTACAAATTCAGCTTTGTTGGCTGCAAATGCGACAGATAGGATGGAAACTGGAAATTGCAGATTTGCTGGTTTTGATTTTTCTCCTTCATTTAAACAGAGGACTGCTTGCTACCATAAATTCTGGCACTGCAGTATGCCACTCCTATCTAATTTATTGTTTCCAAAAAACCCGTACAACCATGTTGACAGAGCTACAAGAAAAAGTAATTACAATGTTTTCTATATATATAGAAATTTAGAACCTACAAGTATGGAAGATAATCCATGGAAGATGTAATCTGTCGAGTCTAATTTCACAACTGCAAATGCAATCTGATCACCTTTTTTTTGTGGAGAATCTTGGCTTCCTTGAGGAGACAATTTGTAGCAACAGCTGTAGTCTTCAAAAAGTGTTCTTGTTTTATTTGTGAAAGTACTATGATTCTACTGGTATTTAACTATGCTCCAGTACTTTTAGACTCACCAATTTGATTCAGCCCCCCACTTCATTGCCAGTTCGTTCTATCTATCCGAAGAGATCCTTTCGGAGATCCCAGTCTATGGTACAGTTGGATAAATTAAGAGTTGATTTTACCTCTTTATTTCATGAAGATCCAGTTGTTGATGAATTAAAGAAAAAAAGAGTAGCAGTCCTTTTAGCCACAGAGATGTAATTAAGTAGAAAAAAGAGTTGAAGAAGAGAAGAAAGGAGAGAATGAAGGAAGGAAAACCAAAAGTACTCAACTTTTCATCGATTCTTCGTCAACTATTCTAACATATAGAAAAAAATTACATATAAATACTAAAATTCTAATTAGAGATTCAGAATCAAACGTAAGCTTAAAATCTGTGCAAGAAAGAAAATATAAATTAAAGTTCTTTAATAAAACTAAATAATATCCAACTATAAAGTGAGTTGGGCTACTCTACATCTGTCTCTATACACAAGCGTCCTCTCTACTTGACTAATAAGAACATTCTCGAGGGAGGGGATCACTGTAGACACTGGCAATGATTTTAGCAATGATTCCACTATCACTTCAATGTATGTTGAATATGATGGCTGCCGGGGGAAAGGGATGCACCGTGGAGCAACTGCGAGGGTCTCTTCAATCTGAAAGCATTTTCTGATCTCATTGCTAATTCTTGGGCAAATGGTTGATCTTGCAACAATTACAAGACAATCAAGCAGGCGGATGGAACCAGTCAGTGGGGAGCAACACCCTCAATCTTAGCCAGTGATAAACTGCGAGCAACAGGAACTGTTCTTATATCCTGTGTAGATCACCGCCACCCTCCGTTCCAAGGTCACAGTTTGGAGATTGCCGCTTCCCTCATCCTCAGCCAATTATGCTCAGTGGGAAACACGAATCAGCCTATTATGTTGGTGATCAACAGTACATTCACCGAGACCATTAAAGTCCAGCGGGCAGCAGGGATCATAAAAGCCTTTATTTTTGTGATGAACAGTTATCCCACCCTCCACGAGCGATGCCCGTCAGCCCGCGAGCTCACAGCTATTCTCAGTCCCGGTCAATGATGGTGGCCAGCAGGCTGGACGGACTGGTCGTGTCCTTTGTCAATGGACTTGTGGATGGATCACCGTCACCAGCCCTGTTAAACCTTCATTCCAGGAGATAACTAAAGTTCGTTTAAGGTGTTAGTCAAGCAAGAAAACAAAAATATGATCAAAATATTTACTATTTTGATCATGGGCTGTCCCTGATGGCATCGTTCGTTGTTATTTTGATCTCCCGATTGGCTTCCTAGGTCTCCTCAGTTTGTGTTTTTACGTTGGTGGTCTGTTTTTATCTCCTGTTGCTAGTTTCAGTTCTTTTATTCTAGGTTCCTTCTCTGTTCTGGCAGGACAATCTAAACACAAGAAATTTTGTTCCCTTTATAGTTAAGTTTTCTTAATTCATGTTTTTCAATAATAAATTATAAAAAAATGGATTAAATGGCATAAAATATTGGAAAATATGGTTTTATGTATTATTATTGTTATTATTTTCTTTTAAAAAAATATATTTCGGAGTGGGAGAGGGCATTTATGAAAACCTAAAAAAATTCGAAACTTATATATAGTCTGTAAAACACAAAACCCTAATCACAAAACACATCGCTCTTTATTTACCGTCTCTGCTTTTACAGCAACACCAGCCGTTCAACCCTAGCAACAGCAGCTAAAATCATGGCTTTGGCTGCAATGAAACCTATGAAGCCTGGTTTAGAAGAATCTCATGATCAAATCCATCGTATTAGGATTACTCTTTCTTCCAAGAATGTCAAGAACCTTGAGAAAGGTTTTTTTTTTTACTGGTTAAGGTTTTATGATGTTTTGTTTGCTTATTCTTGTTTTATTGGGTGAATTTTTTGTTATTTTATGTAGTGTGTACCGATTTAATTCGTGGTGCTAAAGATAAAAACTTGAGAGTCAAGGGACCTGTGAGGATGCCAACCAAAATTCTCGTTATTACTACTAGAAAAGCTCCATGTGGTGAAGGTATTGATTCAAGATCTAGTTGATTAGTTTGTTCTCTAAATTAAATATTTGAGTTGATTTTAATTATTGTATGTTAATTGCTATTGAATCTTTTTTTAAAATTGATTTTTAGTATTCGATAATGATAGCATCAATGTGTATATGGATGTTCAATGATTTTATTTATTGATTTTCAGGAACAAACACCTGGGATAAATTAGAGCTCCGCATTCATAAACGAGTGATTGATCTTTTCAGCTCCGCTGATGTGGTGAAACAGATCACTTCCATTACCATTGAACCAGGCGTGGAGGTTGAGGTTACAATTGCAGATTAAAGGAATTTTTCTTTTTTCCTTTTCTTATGATCTTCTTATGAATTGCAGACTGAAGTCTAGGAAATTCTGGTTCTTGCAATGTTTTTTTATTTCTTTTTGGAACAGTTTTAATTAGCTATTTTGGATTTCAATTTCCTATATTTAACTGCTCTCTTCTATGAGCTATTTGGTGAATCTTGACCCCCCCCCTAATTATGTCATATTTCTGTTGATTTTATCAGCTTTGTTTATCATGATGAATGGAGTTTGACAGAAATTTTAAGGGTGCGTGTGGATGTATTTATATTTACAGCTAATCCCCCTCATGACAATCTCTAGATTTAATTACTCTCAAATTCCCAGGGCCTTTTGAACCTTACACCAGGCTCTCCAAAAATGGGTGAAAGCATTTTGAATTCAAACCTCCTAGCGGAATTGTTAGTCACGTTTAATCATTTTATGAGATATATAATTAACCTGAACATTCAGTTTTCAATTTAAGTTATTAGTATGGATATATATAGCAGCTTGTATACACTTCATTTCTCTGCTTATTGTCTCTATACTCACTGCCTCAATTTCGGATTTTGACAATAAGTTGTTCTTCACACTTCCTTAAAGGCCAATCCCTTTTCAACTTTTTGCCAGTATCTCCAGATAAGGGATTCAAAAGGTTGAAGGAAAAGGATTTATCCTCCTAATAAATTAATTTTGCAATTGTTTTTTAACATGTGCTTATATTTTCATTATTTTGAGAAGCATGCGCTGCCATACATTTTAGTAATTGTTTCCCCCCCTTCCTTTTCGAGAAGAGCATTTAGTATTCTTAGTTGTTAGTAAAAGTTCCAAAATTCTGATGGTTAATCTTTCTGGACACATGATAGGATAAAAGTTGACCTAAATATCTATGGAGGGTCAAAGTCAAAGCAAGCCATTTTAGTCACAATAAGATTAAATTTACATGGAGAAGCTCTATGATGCAATGTTGGTATAAGAGATGGCATATAGCGATCCAGACAATAGAAAGAGATGAAGGCAAAATGGGTCATATTCATTCATTGCCTTTGCCAGTGTTCAGCTTGTATATTCCATTTCCCTGTATCTGAACGCAAAAAGAAGAGTGTCCATGGATAATGTTTTTGTAGAAGATGCAATATGCTTTATGAGGAGTTTAAAATCGAGTCACGTGCAAAATGTGCCAACCTCCATTTTTCTATTGTATGGCTGGATCACTGCTACGATTCATCGTTCAGCATGGTCTAGGAATGTGACCATGCCTGTCCTGAAAATGTAAAACATTTAATCCCATGGACATCGAGTTTATGATTTCTCTTTGCTGGGATGCCGCCAGGGATTGTGGTTTACAATCCCTCAAACCACGTGACAAACGAGGGTGTCATCAAGAAGTAGCTCTTGTAGAATATTTGACCTGAGTCTTACAGCTAATTGCAACAGCTTGCTGCATGCTAGTTTATCCAAAACGCTCAAATATTTGATGAGAAGAAACTATTAATCACAGAGCAATTTACAGCAGACAGCAAGGATTTATATAAGATGAAATGGGAAATCAAACAAATCCGCTAAGCATATGCATCAAACACAAAGCAAGTGCATCTATACAGACACACACACACACACACAACCTGGGATACCTTTCATTGGTATCCCAGAAAGTTTCTTGCCTTCCAGCTCAAAGAATCATATCCACCAAGCTGAGATCAACCATGCCATTTGGAATAATATTAAATTATAAACTTTCCAGAAAAAGGAATAAAGGCTATTCCAGCGCACAAGTTAGGATTATGTGAAATGGAATATATTTGCAAACAGAGAAACACTGAAACAGCCCCCTACATGATGGGAAGATATAGACAGAATACAGCAAAGGAAATGGAGAGTAAAATCATTGCTTAATACTAACTCTTGCATATTCTGTCTGATGAGTAAAAATCAAATTTCAATGAAGAAACTCGACAAACATGCATTGAACTAGAAATTTCCAAAATTGCATATCTAGAAATGCTAAAAGGAACAGAAGATGCAAAAAGGAACAGAAGGTTGGGCCAAGACCGCAGTGGCAAAATTTGGTTTTGGAGAGATGGGAGCTTTATAAATTTAATCAGCCTCACGTTCATCAACAGAACGTTACAACAACATCCTGGAATATATCATGTATGAAAAAGAAAAGGATAAAACTCTAGGTCAAATGCGACGCATAACTAATATCTATTGTTCACTCAGAACATCAAAAACAAAGGGAGGGGCATGGAGGACTTTTGTATCAAGCATATATGCAACTCAGACACAAGCTGATCTCAAAAGGTAAGAGAATAATAGAAATAAACCATCAAAATCATTCACCGCAAGCAAGAAAGAAATAGTAGTGGCTGAAATCATCATGGATATCAAAAACAGACTAGAGCCTTTGTACAAAAGAATTAAACAACTATACAATAGTCAAATGAATTCAACTTGTCCAGTAAGAAGACATAAATGTGAAATTAACGTGTGCTATTTTATTAAATGATACATGTCCAACACTCAGCATATGCTCTATTAGTCATGAATTCTACAATGCCGAAACTAAAACAATTACATATTCCAAAAATAGGAAACAAAAGAGAATGATGGTTCTGGCTTTGTTTCAACACAGTGCAGGAAGTGCCCAACAAAACAAAATCCACCAACCAAACAATCTTCTTCAACATAGGACACGATATTCCTCCTTGTAGAGCATCAATTAAACATATAAGAAAGACACTTTTCGGGCAGTGAACAACACAGAAATGTTAAGAAAACAATTATAAGCATCATAATGAACAAGGGATGTTTTCCAAGTACCGAACCAAAAAAACTCAACTCATCTTACAGCAGCCTTCTTGTCTCCATAGTAACTGAGGTACCACCGCACGAATTTCTTCAACCCTGTCTGCAGATCCGTGGTAGGCTTATATCTAAATTCCTTCTGAGCATAACTAATATTTGCGTGTGTATACGGAACATCCCCATTGCGTGGCAACTTCATAACATTCCTTTTAGCTTTAACCTTCAAAAGCCTCTCCAAAATACTGACAAGATCAGTAACTGGCACAGGAGATGTATTCCCCAAATTGAAAACCCTCAATTGTGCCGGCCCTTTCTTCTTCCCTCCACTCCCGGTACTCTTCTGTGCTGTATCCAACGAACCCAAACAGCCCTTCACAATATCATCAATGTAGGTAAAATCCCTAGCAACAGTCCCATGATTTGCAGCCTCAAAAATCGGAATACTCTTCCCTTTCAAGATATCCTTAGTAAAAAAGAAATATGCCATATCCGGCCTCCCCCAGGGTCCATAGACAGTAAAAAACCGCAACCCGGTAAGGGAAAGGCCGTAAATATGATTGTAAGTGTGTGCAATTTCCTCACCAGCTTTCTTAGTAGCAGCGTATAAACTAGCAGGTTGATCAGTTCTATCTTTCTCAGAGAAAGGCACTTTAGTATTAAGCCCATAAACAGAACTAGATGATGCCCAAACAATAGCTGGTTGTGGATTTGCATCTTTACAAACTTCTAGCAAACTAACAAAACCAGCAATATTACTATGCACATAAGAACCAGGATTTTGCATTGCATACCTAACACCAGCTTGAGCTGCCAAATGCATAACATGAGTAAAAGGCACCATGTCAAACAATTTCTTCAACAAAGCAACATCATTTATATCTCCTTCAACAATTAAAACACCACTCCTTTCAAGAAGTGCTTGTCTTGCTCTCTTCAAAGTTGGATCATAGTAATCATTGAAATTATCAATCCCCAGAACACCATCTCCGCGGCGTTTAAGGGCCGAAGAAACATGGGTTCCAACAAAACCAGCTGCTCCCGTGACTAAAACAGAGAACCCATTTCGAGACCGGATTCGGGCAGATGTCCGGACCCGCTTTTCCCAAGCAGCTCCGCCCCAAGTAGCGGAAGCAAGATAGCGGCGTGATGGATCGGAGGATGGAGGGTTGTTTAATGAAGAAGATGGGGAGCGATAAAAGAAGAGAAAAATTAAGGCAACAAAGAGAAACGACCAGAGAGTAAGTTTGGCAACAGAGGAATGCCACCTTGTTCTTGAATAGTATGGTGATTTGTCAATCTTGAACTTGCCTGGTGTTGACGGGGTGTGATCAAGATGAGACATTTTCTTGAAAAATCAAAATGTGGGTTTTCTTTGGTATTGAGAGGTAAGGGTTAGGGTTTGAAGGAATGTAGATTGATTGATCTTGGTGGTGTTGGTGGTGGAGGAGGAGATAAGGAAGAATGGGGCTTTGGTGTTTGCTATTTTAGCTGTTTTTTCATGTTGGGTTTGAAGGCTATAAGGAATCTTCTTTCTCTTTCTGGTTTCTTAGAAGGAGGATGGATAGGTGTTGTTGGGTGACTTCCTCTTTGCAAGAATAAAGAGCAAAGTTTCCTTTTTTTTCTTCTTTTTTTTGTTGAAAATGGTGATCGAAAAGAACAGAGGTACAGATTTATTGGAGAGAGGTTTTCAAATCTACACAATGGGAGATCAATAAACTGTGGTTAACTTTAGTCCTGCTTTAAAATAGGTGTCTGAGTGCTTTTTTTTATATTATTATTATTATTGTTTGGATGGGAAATGGAGAATTGAGGGATTTGTAATTAAAATAAAAGCTTTTCTATCTAATTTCAAAGTGCAAGACTTGGGTTTGAATGGATGGGAGAGCTCGGGACAGCCAAAATTTGCAAAGCCTTCCTCTTTTTATGGTTAGCTTGTGAGGGAGTTTCTTAAATTAGAAGACGAGGAGGAGATAAAATTAATAAATATATAAATCTACTTGACCAGGCTACACTTTGAGAGAATTTTATCATACGAGTGGAGTAGCACTAAGGTTCCAAGTAGATCATCAATCCACTAGTAGGTTTGAACTAACTTTCATTTTTATTTTTAGATGCGAGAAACTTAATCTTCTGAAAAATATATTTTGTGAATCTAAGTGAGCAATTAAAATCATGATTGTCTCAAACTGTTACAAGAAATATATGTCATGATTCAAACACGAGATTTACTGTAGAAAATACAATTTTTTGTTATCATGTCAACCTCATCAGGAAACTAACTCTCATTACTTGGCAGTAACTAGTAATTTCATCACTTTACATCTCCTCATCAGCTCCAATCTTCTTGCATTAATTAAATCATGCACGCAAAAGGGATTCAGGTTTAGCTTTCGTCCCACTTTTCTTCCGTTTCACTCTAAAGGGCCACACCCAAATTTGTCCAAGAATAATAGGAAACTCAACCACACTCGTAGCATAAAGAATAAAAACTCAAAATAATTTTCAATAAAGATTTAAAACTAATATAAAAATGGAGCCCAAGCTTACACTTTTATCAAAAAGATGGTGGCTTATTACGAAAACAGAGAGCATTGGCAGTGCAATACAAAACTTGAAATGAAGGCAAAAGCACTAAAGCACCTTTTCAATGGATCTTTATTTGATATCTTAGATTGCAATCTATGTTAGGCTAGCATTAGCTATGCATCATGTGAATTGGTGTAATGTAGAGATTATCGAAGAATCACGAGCCAAAAATCCACTTTACTTCCTTTCTCAAATTGAACAAGATTATATATCCAAGTGTTTGTCCCACATATTCCTTACACTATAATCACCATCCACCCTCACCTCCTCCAATGGTTGCTCCGTTGGATTACACAGATCAGGTGATCTTTGACCCTTCTGCCGTTGATTTATTCTTGTTGACTGCATTCGCAGATTTGCATTGGATCCATTAATCTAATTATAGCTTGAATACATGGAGCAAGAAAACTGCAGGGTCCCAAGAACATTGCTTTGCTAGACACTAATGAACTGGCATTTATTTATGTATTTATTTATTTTTCATTTGATAGATTAGCCGAGTAGTTTATATATTGAATGAAAAGCACAGGAAAACAGTAAATTTCCATGGCCACCACCCACCAGCAGTACACTCTACCCACCGCCCCATGTGAGATTCTTAAGGAAAAAAAATAATAACAGGGCACACCATCTTAATTCAATCTTTACATACTTCGGCAACATGTTCCATGCCAATTTCATGCCTGTTTCAGCTAAGCTTTGGAGGTGTGATTTAACAGATATGGAGACCAATGCCTTCGTCAAGGTTACGCGCGTTGGAGGGCTGGCCAAAAGCTATAAAAAAAATTGGAGCAAGACGAGTATCTCATTATCTATACAAAACAGATTTATTTATTAGTTGTGATTAGCATGGACTAAAGAGGCCAAACTAAACAGGCGAAATGACGAGCTTTTTCTTCAGAATCTTGCCCTGGAGAGTGGAATTAAGTTCTGCTGGACAAACATGCTCAACTCAAATCCTGTTCTTTGGATCATCCCAGATAGATCGAAAGTGAGAAAAATAGAAAACATGAGCATTTATTGATTTGATAATTAATGGAAGAACAAATAGAACCATTTCAGTTCATATTTATTGACTAGAGCTACACTCACTCTCTTGAGAGTCAAAATAAATAGATGAACCAGGTCTGGATTTTCATTTCACATACGACCAGTCTCCAGTACAATAACAACCTCAACCTGCTTGCAGAAGTTATCAGATACTACACCGCAATACATTTAGAACTAGGGTTGATTCAGGACTACCCATGGTTGCTCATGGTAATGGATAACCTCAACTCTCTCTTGTACACATGGTTGAATGATTTGAGTGCAACTTAACGCTTAGTGTACCTCTCTAGAACCTCAAAGTAGTCTGGGAAAGTTTTTCGAGTGCAACCAGGGTCCTTGATGGTGACTGGGACTTCTCCACAAGCAGCAAGAGAGAAAGCCATTGCCATCCTGTGATCATCGTAAGTGTCAATCTCTGTCACATTTAGTTTTTCAGGTGGAGTAATCACACAGTAATCTGGTCCTTCTTCAACTGTTGCTCCCAACTGAGACACAAAGACCAAATGTCAAAATTAGCAAATTGTTTAACCAAGTACTTAGCTGGGGTCGAGATTAAAATGAGTAGAAAGCCACTAGAAACTAACCTTCCTCAGTTCTGTGCAAATAGCAATCATCCGTTCTGTTTCTTTCACTCTCCAACTTGCCACTGGGAATTAGAGAAAGTAAGAGATTGGTTCAAAGTTATATACCAGAGAAAAATTGTGAATCCCAGAATTCCTTGTTAGCATGAGCACACAAGAATAAGTAAATCTGACTATCAAAATCATCATTGATGAGTCTGTGACTTGTAGAAATTCAAGCCATATAATGGGTATTTTAAGGATTTTGAAAGATAAGGTTGGCTTATGTTTATCGCTGTTTTCCATAGCCAGAGGTAAAGCCGCACACTGGCATGTTCTGCTGATCTACCAAACAGTACTAATGAATGCATTGTTAATTACCATGAAATAGTTCTGGAAGTTTCTAGTATATAATGCAGTTTCCCTCACTGTCATCTTATTTAAAAGCTAAAAGGCACCTCATTGGCAACATTTAAAAGGTCTAACCATACCATCTCTTATTGCTGTAGGGCCATCAGCGAAAAGCGCAACAACAGCCAGAGTCATAGCAACATCTGGCATTTTGTTCATGTTTACATCAACAGCACGCAAGTGTTTCTGACCAGAAGAGTCTCGTGGCGGTCCAGTGACAGTAACACTGTTCTTTGTCCAGGTAACTTTGGCTCCCATTTTCTCAAGAACCTCTGCAAACTTTACATCTCCCTTTATTTCCAACCAAAAAGAAACTTGAGTTAGGTAGATAGGTGTGGAGACTGAATGTATTCACACGATACGCTATACTTGTCTGTTGCATTCAATAGTAAGGTAGAATTTGTAATATTCTCTTCCCCCATGGAATTTATTAGGTACCAGGGAGTCAGTCAAGACTCTGAATGATGTTCATGCAAATTTTGAGAAGGAAATATAACAAAGTTTTTGACATGTGAAAAGCGACGGATGTGGTAAGCACATGTATACTACATTCTAGCAAGTAGAAGTCCAACATATATGGACGAGTGAAATACCTGCAAACTATCCATCCCACAACCTTCAACAGTGATGGTCCCACCAGTGATTGCTGCACCAGCTAGGAAGTAACTGGCACTTGAAGCATCACCCTCAACAAAAGAATTTTTAGGAGACCTGGTTGAATTTTCAGAATGTTACTTCAAGGGCAACATTATTTCAAATATTCATGTACTGCGTGTACTAAAGAAACCTACTTGTATTTTTGACCTCCTCGAACGAAGAAACGATCCCAGTTATCACTGTGTTCTACAAAGACTCCATAGCGCTCCATCAATTTAAGAGTCATCTCAACATATGGAACAGAAATCAATTTGTCAACGATCTCGATTTCCACATCTCCAAGAGCTAAAGGAGCTGCCATGAGCAAAGCAGTCAAGTATTGACTACTTATAGATCCAGAGAGTTTAACCTGAAAAATGGAGACAAGGGAAACATGAACGGAGAATGAAGACTTTTGTTCCATCATTAATGACAACAGCACTGGATTTTTATTCAAAGATATCTTTCTAAACAAGAAACTAACATCAAAGTTGCAGGCAAAACCTAAACTTGATTCCCAATAGCAAATTCAAGTTCAAAATGCAGAAATATTGTGTTGTGATATGTCTTTTCAAGAAACCTCAGTGCGTGGTTAACAAAGTGATGGGTGTTTTAGGTTCAACTTTCTCAATTTAGATGAAAGAACGTGCATTTATCACACGGGAGAAAGCATATATTTTTCTAATTGACAGAAGAAAGAATATTCTGACCAGTCACAAGCCACATTCAACTATCACCAACCAGGGTTACAACCTCATTTGACACTATGCTTCTGTAAAGAGGGGTGCAGTAGTGGAGTTAGCAGAAACATAGGCCTCATATTTTTTAAACCTGTCTTGTATCAATTGCATGCTACCATAAAATGTAAAATCACTTAATTGTTCAATATGTTGCAGCAAATCCATACCTAATGCCAGGAAAAAAAAAAGGAAGAGCAATGATGGATCAAACATGTTATACAACAGGAAAGATCACTGTGGAAGAAGACAAACACCACACCTTTCCCCCTGGAAGGCCCCCATTTGCATTTACGTGAACAGGGGGGCAGTTTGTAGGAGAACAAGAAACACCTGCACCAAGCTGCTGAAGACCAATAACCAAATCACCAATTGGTCTCTCCCTCATTCGTGGCACCCCATCAAGTATGTAGCTGTAGTGTGTTGCATAAGAATGCCAACAAAAAATAAAAGGAAATGCTGTAAGTAAATAGCTATGGAAGCAGTGGGGATTGATATGAAATAAACAGGAATGCACTCTCATAAAGTGAACATCATTATATAATTGAATAAAATTGGGCCACTGATTTAAGCACCAACTTTCAAAATACAGAAGACTGGGAAATTTAGAAATCTATTCTCCTTGGGTTGTTTCTTATGGGGATTATATACCCTAAAGCTTATAGTCTGAAAATTCAACTTTGTTATGGTGATTCATGCTAATGACAGAGTGATGGTCGTTGAGACCATGCCAAAATCTAGTTTGCATATAGTTTACTTCCACCCAACTTTGAAAGATCAAAAGATAATATCTAATCAACCCCTCTGAATGGTCAGGATTTAGTTTTATTGCATCAACTTATTTAAAAGGAAGAAAGAAAATGCTGGGGTGAATAAATACTGAGCAGACCTTGAATTTCCACCTGCAGCAGTTACAGCAGCTGTCAATGGACGCATTGCTGTTCCAGCATTTCCAAGGAAAAGCTCAACATCAGCCTTTGCTTCTTTTCCCACAGGAAACTGGCCACCACATCCTTCTACAATTGCTTGTTTGAGTTTCTTATTCTCTTCCACATGTAGGCCAAGTGTTCTTAGCGCACCAAGCATGTAATGAACATCATCACTATTCAGCAAATTGTCAACAACAGTGGTACCCTGAGGGAAAGAGATGAGGGAAAAAATTAATAACTGCCAACAAAATTATCAGGCCTAGAAATGAGAGACAAGAAACACATAACTCCCCGTATGTATGCAGTATTGAAAGTATCGTTTTTTTAAAAGTATGCCCAAACAAAGGTCAAAAGCATTCACTATATAATCTTTTTTGTTTTATGAATTTTATTATATAATCGTCACTAACAGAAGCCATTCTCCTCTATAGTACATCTACAGAATATTGTCAGCAGCGTAAAAATAAATCAATTTAACTTCCAAGTGAAAAATACAAACAATTACTAGTAACAATTATTAAAGAAATTATCTTTGTGAAACTAAACGATAATGTGTGTGTGTATTCTTTCTTTTCCCTTTCAAATACATTCTCTCAAATCTATATATATCAATCCACCAACTAATATCATTTCCACCAATAAAGCCTCGATCTTTCAATTTATTATATTTAGCTCACATCTCAGAATGTAACAAAGTCAACACGTACTCTAAAAAAATAGCAAAACCCAAAAGTCTAAATTTAAACTTGATTTCATTCCTATAGTAGCTCAAAATCCGAAACCGAAAAGGCAATGAAGAACTTCAAGCATCATATATACATTTTTTAATATTACCTCAGAGAGAGCAGCAAGAAGGAGTATCCGATTAGACAGAGACTTGGAACCCGGTAAAGTAACAGTACCAGAAATATCTTTGATGGGTTGCAAAACGATCTCAGGTACGATTGATGGCTTCTCTGCTGTAGCAACTGAAGCTAAAACCTTCAAAGGTTCAACCCTTAGTTTGCAACTACCCACTTGTTGAAATTGCTTCAAACCCAAAGAAGACCCTTTAATGAGCTGTGATCTAAATGAAATTGAAGACAGAGATTTGGGTATTTGGGGTTTTGAAAGATGGCTTATTGTGCAGGTGTTTTGCACTCCATTGCTGATTTTGCTCACTTGAGCCATGACTTTCACTCTGTTTCTCTCCTCTCTTTCTCTTCTCTTACACGACAGCACGACTCAGTTGAGTTCTGTTTGTGGTTTTTTCAAGAGAATGGGTTTGGTTAAGGGGTTTTTGGTGGGCTTGGCTGTTTGTCGTCGTCATCGTCGTTGCTGTTGTATTCACCAACCAACTTTTTAATTTTTTGGAAAACCTTTCCATGATTCCTAAAATATTACGTGGGTCTTAATTTCATCCCGAACAATAAATTTTGTCAATCTCATCCGCAATCTAACCCGTTTTTTACATTAGCTTATTTCCATTGCAAATCTTCCCTGTCGAGAAAAACGTTCATCTCAAATATGTTCAAAACCAGACACTCTGGAACTTCATTGAAGAAATCACCACGTGTTTTTCTTGGTTGTGTAAAGGAGATTTGTCTGGTTTCTAATAGAACTAGGATGGAACTGATAAAATTAATTTGATCGGGTTGAAATTGATAATTATATAATCTGCTAAGGATGATAACGAAGTTTCCCTTCATTTAATTTTTCAGATTTTGACTTGCTATATTACTCCTTACTCCTTCGTCCTGCCTTTTTTTTTATTATTATTATTATTATTTCAGAAGTGCAGTGTTTCATTATAGGATTGTTTGTACCTTGTGCTGGAGATATTGTACACTAGGTTTTTTTTTTTAATTTACGTTTTATTTGAGGGTATTTGTGGCACCAAAAATGAGTTGGTGAGAGTACGTGAAGAGTTTGATCTAGGAAATCCAGGTGTCTAAATCTGAATCCTTCATCAACCTCCAGACCAAGTCACCAACCCTTTGTTTGGCTCAATGTGACCAGAGAGTGGGACCCATGCAGCAGGTTTGATTTTTTACACCAAGAAAATGCGAGGGCCTCCAATGGTGGTAGGTAATGGCATGGGCGGAACAGCGAGCACTGCACCCAAAGAAAAGGAAAAAGGACGACGCGAGTTTGGTAGCCCTCCAACGACGAGTGAAGATGATATTATGAAGAATTGACTTTAACCTACCACAAAAATTTAAAAAAAAATAAAAGAATTGATATTGATATTGATATTGATAGTAATAATAATAAAAATAAAAAAATAGTTGGATCAGCACTCTTTCTCCCTACCTACTCTCTTTTCCTTTTATAGACCCGATGAGCTATTTGGCTTGACTTGTCTTGATTTATTATTTATGATTGTTCAAGAATAATAAAATGCATGATATTATTTATGAATAATATTTTTTATGTTTCTACAAATTTTCTTTACATGAAAAAAAAACATATTTTATCATTTTGATTTTCTACATGTTTGCATTTGATCAAACAAACTCAAATATTGATTTTTTGTTTTACGAGGGACTTGTTTTGCAGTATTAACACCGACTCAAAACTCATTCAGCAAAAAAAAATCAATTTATGTGAAGTTTTTACAACTTCATCATTAATGTTGTTTGTGTAAAACTCAATAAAGAGTTTATTCTTTCCATTTCAATTTCTATAAAATATTTTACATGACTTACGAGACTTGAACATACAGGTGAGTGATTGATTACCCTATCATGGAGACTCTAGCTTCCCAAGGTATCCAACAACTCTCTCAACAAGTGCAAGAACTCAACAACATTGTTTTATCCATACAAGAACAACTTTGGTCTTTTTAGTACAACCAATAAAAAAATCAACTCATATCGATAGGTATATACAAAGACAACCCTTAGATTCAGAAAGAATATGCATAAAATAAAATATCAAATGGGATTTATACTTCAACTCTCTAAATAAACCAACACTCCTAACAAATCTAAGTTATAAACATGGTTATCTCTATTAATATTTTTTATAAGTCTTAATCTTCTTGTTTGCATACTTCTCATCACAAACAAAACTAGGCATGATATGCATGAGACAACACGAATCTCAACTTTTGTATACGATTTTCATAAAAGTGAAACTCACTGTAAAAACCAACTTGGACAATCATGATATCCTTATAAACCCTCAAGAGTGCATACAAAACATTAGAACATCGTAGAGCTAGTGCCAACATAAAATGATTCCTTGTATAAGATTTTCCCTACAATTTCTTGTAGGGGTGTTAGGGTGTGGTATCATAGCCTTAAATTTACCTTTATTACAAGTCCTTATAAACTTTGTGTAAAAGCTCATATCTTGTTTTAGCACTAGTATTCTCTTAAAAAAACACTACAAAGTTATTTGTCATCATAAACAAAATGATGAAAACACAAGGGCATATCTCTATTTAATTAGGAATGTTAATCTTGGAGTATTTGCATGAATTAATCATCACCAAAGTCTTAATCAATAAAGTCTACAACTATTCTTTATGAGAAATGTTATACACACACTCTCTGATAAAAATCTCTTTAGCCTAAAAAACAAAATATGTTAGGGTGGAAGAACATAAAGTGATAGAAAAGGGTTAATCATGTTTCCATACATAAAAAAATCTTTATTATGCCATCAATATGCAACCAAAGCATAAAAATATATATATATAAAGGCACACATTATAGTCTAACATTTTTTTAACTCGTGACCACACTTCTCATAATGACATGTGTTGATGTGTTAGATACCATAAAGAGAGAAAAAAACTTATCACGATACCTATTTTTCAACGAAAATGGTTCAAACACAAACAACACCAACAAGTTTTGTCATTTTCACCATGATCATAGATGCAACACGAAAATATCATGCACTCGTAAAAAAATAGAAATATTGATCTTTAAAGAGTACCTTTAATAATATATAAATGAGAAGATACAATATAAACAAATAGAAAACAATCCTCATAAGCATTACATCAAATAAGATAAATCTCAAAAAATATATCTTCATCATCTTCTAAATTTACAAAAAAAAGAAAAACAATGCATCTTCATGCCTCGAAACACACAGGGTCTTCATGAAATTCCCCCCAAAAAATTTCATTAATCTTCATCATGTCACCAGGTCCACACAACTAATTTTTTTCAAGTCCTCATAACCAATTATCTCGAGGATCCCCTGACCAACTTTCTCAAAGTCTATGATTGTTATCTTTAAAAAATCATGGATATTTATCTTTAAAACATTGACAAAAATATCTTAATAATTCAAGAATAAACAAACATTCAAATGCATGCTTATACATGTAGTATTTTTATGCAAGCATACACTATGAGTAAAATGGGTGGGGAGTTACAGTGATTTCCCCACACATTTTAGCTTATTGTTAATTACTTATCATGAATAGTATATATGCATGATATTATTCATAAATTGTATGTTTTCACTTGTATTTCTCTAAACACTAACTTATCTCTCTTCTTATGAAAGACTTGCTGTGCAGGATCAACGTAGATCCAAAACTCATAAAGTTAGGGAAATTCCATTTCTTATGAAGTTTTTAGGCGACTTCATCAAGACATGATTTTTTTTGCACAAATTTTCATGGATTAAAGAAAGGGGAATGTACAAAAAACCCACACCACTTCGGCCCAGACTAAGCTGGACACTACTGGGCAGGTGAGCGGATAGCCCGCAAGAAAAAACAAAGGAAGAAACTGGCCCTAAGGCCTACAAGCCGGAACAGCAGACCCCCCAAAGGAAGAAAAACAACTGGCCCAAAGGCCTACAAGCCTAAACGGCTAACCCAAAACGAAAGGCGCAACAAGGCTATAAAAAGAGCCCCGCATAAAAGAAAACTGGCCTATAGGCCTACAAGCTAAACCGGCTGTCCCAAAAGAAAGGAAGCTGGGTCCTGGGCTGGAAATCACACACAACCCCTTCTTAGATGTTCCATCTCATGCGCATACTTGAAGGGATGTCACCATGGAAATTCATCAACAGCAACCTTACCTGAGACAACACCTCACGAGAGAGCATGGCAGGAGGTTTGTAGTGTCGTTGAAAAATTCTGTTGTTTCGCTTAGTCCAGATGAAATACACAGTGGAGGACAGCATATGCCTGGCTAGAAGGTTGATCACATTCTTCTTGCTTCTAAACTGGCTGCTCGCCCATTGCAGAAGGGCATTCCATCTTATGCTGGGCCAATGAATCTGGGCTTGTTGCTTGACGCTCTGCCAAATCGTAAAAGAGTAATTACAAGAGAAGAACAAGTGATCGTGGGATTCAACCTCCTCATCACAAAGAGGACACCGATTGCTTTCTCCTGCACCTCGCATGTGGGGTCTATCCATCGTTGAGAGCCTACCCATACTCGCTAACCAGACTGTCAGGGAGTATCTTGGGACATTGCCTTGGTACCAGATCAGCCCATAGTGGGGATGATCTTGCTTCTTCTTCCTCACAATATGCCACGCTGAGTCAATGGAGAATTTCCCCGAAGCTTTGGCCGTCCAAATGTACTGATCTTCGATGGCAACTTTGGGCTGGAAAGCAACAGAATCTCAAATATGCATTATATCCTGGTGGCCCATTAGGAAGTCCCAGCCCGCATTTTGAATGACTTGAGAGACCTTTGCTATCCAAGGGAGCCCAGTTGAGCTCATTCTTCTAGCAGAGACTCGGTCCGAGATCCTTTCCCCGTTAGTCAGCCAAGGGTCAAACCATAATGAGGTTTGATTCCCATTGCCGATCACCACTTTGAACAAGCATACTATTTTATATTTCAAAACGGGAATCAGCACCCCTCATTTGATTTTGATGACAACAAAACCAATTATAGTTTATACTTCTTCCCTTATAAAACTTGGTAAAGAAAAAAGATTCAAGTTCTGAAAACGCAAAACACGAACCAAAAAGTATTGAAACAGTTAAAGTCTAAGCTAATACGGACCTACTAGACATAAATGGAGCATGACTGGAAGAGATCGACAAAGCAGAGCCCAGTTCGTTTAGATCAGAAAGATCCAGTTTGGGCCTCCTTTATGGATGATCTCTACATCTAGCCACTCCACCAATGAAGCAATGATACAAACCCCGAAGGGAGAATATGCCGTGGATATCTGAAATCTTTCATACATGCGACAAACAAAACCAGACATCAGATAAAACCATTGTAGATGCTGTAATGGCAGGTGGGCCCAGCTATACCTCTACCTGTGTGCCGACCAAACAAATAGAAGGGAGCTTTCGGTGGTAGAGTACGATATATGGATAGGAGGCTGAGATTTCGAGTTCCATCAACCACAGATTAGCGATTGGTCAAGGTCTCCAATCCTTCCACACCCACAAGTGGACCCCAGAGAAGTCTCGCTCCATATAATTTTGCAAGTTAAAATGATTGTTTCTTATATGGTCGAGCTATGCCATAATAACATGAAAGAGAAACAATAATAATAATTCATCTTCAACTCATTGCAAGTAACCACAGAACACTACAAAACTCAAGAGAGATGAGATGCCACGCTAGTTACAGATTCAAAGATATCATAAACCCAACTCTCTATTTGATCCAGCTTGCTCAAAGGAAGAAGAATTAATCCCAGTCTTTTATTGAAACAAAAGAGGCCAAGTAATGAAACAGGTCTCCCAGAATGACCTCTCCATTCTCTAACCCAAATCAAAGGCGCATTTAACAAGATGTTGTGAGTGAATATTGATCCACCTAGCTGACTTCTTTGGCAGCTGCGATAACAGCCTCTGCGGTGATGCCAAACTCCTTGTATATTTTACCTGCTGGTGCACTTGCTCCAAACCTGTCAATTCCAATAGCCTTTCCTTTGTCTCCGACGATCTTCTCCCATCCAAATGTTGATCCAGCTTCGATGCTAACCCTAGCTTCTACAGCTGCTGGCAAAACACTTTCCTTGTAGGCATCTGATTGCTCGTCAAAAAGCTCCCATGAAATGAAGGAAACAACTCTTACAGCCTTGCCTTCCTTTCTAAGTTCCTCGGCAGCTTTAGCAGCAATTTCCAGCTCTGAACCAGTACCAATCAAGATAACATCAGGCTTGTTACTAGAGGAGTTATCTGAAATGATGTAGCCACCCTTTTCAACTCCCTCAATGGAGGTTCCAGGAAGTTGGGGTAGCTTTTGCCTGGAGAGGGCTAGGATAGAGGGTCTCTTTCTGTTGAGAACAGCAACCTTGTATGCGCCAGCAGTTTCATTTCCATCAGCTGGGCGGAGCATCAAAATGTTGGGCATTGCACGGAAGCTTGCCAAGTGCTCAATTGGCTGGTGGGTTGGCCCATCCTCTCCAAGACCAATGGAATCATGGGTCATGACATATATGACTCCAGCCTCTGACAGAGCAGAAATCCTTATGGCAGCTCTCATGTAATCTGTGAAAACAAAGAAAGTAGCACAGTAGGGGATCAAGCCAGGACTGTGAAGTGCAATGCCATTGCAGATGGCTCCCATTCCATGCTCTCTGACACCAAACCTGACATTGCGTTCCTCAGGAGTGTCCTTTTGAAAATCCCCAAACATTTTTAACAAGGTCATGTTGGAAGAGGCAAGATCTGCACTGCCACCAAGAAGACCAGGGAGCACTTTTGCAAGAGCATTTAGGTTTTGCTGAGATAGATTTCTGGTGGCATCTGCTGGGCTCTCTGGAGTATAAGTCTGCAACATTGCATTTTTTTTTTTTAAAGTTGACCTTTACTCCAAATGAAATATCTATAGACTCAGCATCCATAATTCATGACAGTATGAAAAAACTCATTAAAAGATATAAATATAGATTCAACAAGGAGGTCCTCCAGGAAAGATCAGTAGAAAACAAAATTGAATTTACTCACAGGAAGAGCTTTCTCCCAACCAGCAGGCAGCACACCATTAATAATAGACTTCAACTCTGCAGCTTCTTCGCTGTATTTCTTCTCATACTCGGCAAACTTGGCATTCCATTCAGCTTCAAAAGTTGCACCAGCTGGGGTGTGGCGGCTCCAGTGCCTAAGAAAAACCCAGACAGTTTATGAATATCAATTCCACTAAAGTAGTGTGTGGAAACATAATCTTGCTTTACTCACTGCTTAACATCATCTGGAACATGGAAAGGCTCGTATGGCCATCCAAGGTTCTGCCTGGTAGCATCAACTTCCTTGGCACCCAATGCACTCCCGTGTACGCTGTAAGAGTTTGATTTGTTTGGCGATCCATAACCAATGGTTGTAGTCACCTTCAAAGAAAATAAAATGTACAGCAAATTTTGAGCATGCCGTCCAATTAATGTATAATTTTTTTAGCTGCAACTTCAATGTTGTCTCCAGTGTACCCTTACATTGATTTATCAGTGCCTATTCAGAAGACTCCCCATATTATTTCATCATCCTAGCAAATATTTTTCCAGCTCACGTTCAAAACACATCACATTTATTAGAGATGAAATATCTAACCTTGATCAGAGTGGGTTTGTCCTTCACAGCCTTAGCCTCCTTAATGGCAGCTCGAATCTCATCATATCCAGTGTTTCCATTCTTCACCCAGATAACATGCCACCCAAGACCCTCAAAACGTTTGTCTACATCCTCAGTGAATGCAATCTCAGTGTCACCATCAATAGAGATATGGTTGTCATCATAGAAAGCAATCAACTTTCCGAGTCCCCAGTGTGAGGCCAATGAGCAAGCCTCATTTGAAATACCCTCCATTTGACAACCATCTCCCAAGATAACATATCTACACGAAACAAATGAAAAGATATAGCCACAGAAGACAAGGCTCAATAAATTTACATGGAAGAACAATTAACAAAATAGAAAAGACTGAGACAGTTATCATACGTGTAGTGGTCAACAATCTCACTGTCTGGCTTGTTGTAGCGAGCAGCCAAGTGCTTCTCAGCAAGTGCCAAACCGACAGCATTGGCAATACCCTGTCCAAGAGGACCTGCAGAAGAAAATACAAAGAATTAAGTTTCGAATTCAGGTAAGCACTTAAAAACATGCAAATAATAGATAAAATCGGTAAAAAAAAAAAAAGTAAAAACTTTAATCTGACCAGTTGTGACTTCAACACCGGGAGTCTCAAAGTTCTCAGGATGTCCAGGTGTCCTGCTTTCCCATTGACGGAAACTCTTCAAGTCTTCTTCCTGTTAATCCAACCAAATCAGAATGCTCAATTAACTTCAACAATACCAATAATCATATGTCCAAATAAACAATAACAGCGGTATAATTTAGCTCCATTTGCATAATTCAAGCTTGATCTTCTGCATGCAATAACATAATTATAATTAATAAACTTGAGAACCACTCATTGGCAACAAAATAATAACATGTTGGGTCTTCTTTAACAATCTCTTTAGTTCCTTGATAAAAAAAATCCAGATCCACCTCAGAAAAACACCCAACAAAAACAACTTGAGAAACTCAGTTTCTATATATATAAAAATATCTTAAGCAACAAGAAGAAGGAAATCACCAACCTTGACACTATCATATCCAGCAAGGTGAAGCAGAGCATACTGCAACATACAGCCATGGCCAGCAGACAAAACAAATCGGTCACGATTGAACCAATATGGGTTCTTCGGATTGTACCTCATGACCTCATCGTACAAAATATGACCCATCGGAGCACACCCCATAGGCAAACCAGGGTGACCTGAATTAGCCTTTTCAACAGCATCAATAGCAAGAAATCTAATCGTATTAATCGACTTCTCCACCAATGAGGTATCTGTTGTCGCATCCAGTGTCTCCACTGCCGCCGCCCTTACTTGTCGGGAAGACACGCGGCGGCAGTTAGTGGCTGTTGTGGCGCGTGTGGCTGTAGAGGTGATGGATTTGAGGCCGGAGAAAGTAGGAAGGGAGACAGGAGAGAGACGGCTGTCACGGCGGTGTTCAGTGGCATGGTGAGAGACGGCTCTAGCCAGAAGGGCTTGAGATAGAGTAAGAGAAGAAGTGGAAGCCATTCCTGAATTTTGAAACTCTCTCTCTCTGGTTTTTGCTGGGTCTGTTGTTGATATTCTAGAGAGAGTTAAATTTATACGTGAAAGAAGGAGGCAAGGGACTACACTACAGCTCTTATTTAACACAAACTATATTTTAGTTCCTCATGTTTGGGAACAACTACAACTTAATAAATACAGTTTATAAATTTGTGATTTAGCCCTTTGACTCGAATTTGCCATTCCCTTATTAAAACATTTTAATTTTCTCCAAATCTTCACGAATTCGTGTTTCTCCAAGCCAAGAATTCAAAATTATCAAAGGATGAAATTGGATTGTTTTAATAAAAAACCAACATTTGTATCACAGGAAAGAATTAATGACCAAGCTATATGTTTTTAAACATGAAGGATTCATTTATAATTAGTTGAACAGATCAAGGACTAAATAAATAATTTATATTTTTACTTATCTTTGGACTTCTCGCAATGCACACAGAGACTGATAAATTTTGGAGGAGGATGTGATCTAGACCGATGGGTATGGGTAGGAAATGGAAAGTTATCTGCCTTCCATTCTCTCCTCTTTTCTTGACCATTGGATTCACAAAGACGGGGAAAGAGAGAAAATCTATGCCATTGACTATGGGTAGGAGTTTGGAAAATGCTCCACCTTTCGTTTTTTTTCTCTTTAAGAATACAAAATATTTTAGAAAATAATTATTATTTTCTTGGTTGAGTTGGATAGTGGTTACTTAGATTGGTTTTTGTACAATGTATATACTCGAATTAAAATTATATTTTCAATCCAACTATGGATCTTAGAATTAAGAGGTTCCTAAAAATACTATTTTCCATATTCAATGTATGCTTTAATATTAAAATTAAGAAATTCATAAATAAATTGATTGAAATTTTGATGTTTAGGTTATGTTAAACATTGAGTTTTAAAAATGTTTTTGAAAAAAATTGACAATTTTTTTCATTTTTATTTTAAATTATAAAAAATTAGTGTTTTTGAATTATTTTCATATACTAATGTCAAAAATAATTTAAAAAAATAAAAAAAATATTTTAATGCATTTCTATATAAAAAATACTTTAAAAAACAATCTCAATCAAACTCTCAAACATGCACTTAGAATGTTTGATAAAAAAAAAATCTTAGTCTTTACATTCTTACAAAAACACACAAACAGAGACATATATAACCCAACATTTTAATAGTAAAAATATAGAAATTCATAATGTGCATGGATGAAAATGGTATTTCTTTTCAACTGAGGTTCAAATGAAAACAAAATGATATTTTATGGTAATAATTGTTTTAAAAAAAACATTTATTTTAAAATGCATCAAACTTATATTTTATTTATTTATTTATTAAAATTTATTTCTTACATCATAACACCCAAACGATCTAAGCACATAAAAAAAATAGTTTGAATAAAAAAATAGTCTTTTTACAAAAAAAAAAAAAAAAACCACAAAAACAAACTAGGCCTTTATTTGTTTGGAATCTTAAGCCAATATGACAAAGATGTTATTTTTTTAATTTTATGAACAAATTTATTTTTATTATATATATATATATATATATATATATATATATATATATATATATATATATAATTGTTAAGATTTATGTGATTTGTTTAGTTCATAAATCATCGTGTTAGTTGGATTTTATTGATCATATAACTTTCAATAATAAATTATTTTCTTATAATAATTTCAGATTTATAACTAATATAAATAAGGATATCCACCTTATTTATTTGTTTTAGATTACTGAATTACAAACTTTTCGTAAAATATGAAAGTTTTCTCTTTATTTCTCTACAATTTCTTCTTGAAACCTTATAATTTGAGAACCTTGGTTTTTATTCATTGCATATATGATGTCAATCCATACCAAAACTCAGTGGTATTTTTAATGGAAGAAGACAATGGCAACTCATTATGTGACGCAGGGGTGAAGATAATCCATCGCATGTAATTGCTCATGAGGCACGATAAAAACACCCTACCATAAGAATTTAATCAACACGAGCATTTGATCAATATTTTTTATATATATTTTTAGGTGTTTTTAAATGAGTTTGAATGTTAACTAAGATTAATTTTATATATATATATATATATATATATATATACACTCCTCCAGCCAGCATGACAGCCATCGACGTTGTTTGCAAATCTTCTTTCATTATCCTCTATGACAAGAAGATTCTTCCTCTGTTCATTAAAATACAAAATCACAGGCTTAAACTCCTAGTGAACTACAAAGAAAAGGGGTTCCATGGTGTTTGCAGTCTTTCGGTCAAGCAACAAAGGCTAAAGCACGCTTGTAATAATGATGAATAGAAATGTCTGTTTCATGTTTCGTGGCAGACTCCACAATATGTGCTCGTGGGAATGTCCGAAGCATTCGTGCACGTAGCTCAAATGGAATTTTTTGCATCGCTAAAGCCAGCCGCACTGAAAAGCTCAGGCACCGGTTTGTCCATGTTTTCTTCAGCAATCATAGCTACACCTGCAGACTGATTTTGACAGCGGTTAAGCAAATTAAAGTTTTTATTTTCATTTTTTATATTAAATTAAATATTTTTAATGCTTTTAAATTATTTTTATGGGATGATATAAAAAATGATTTTAAAAAAATAAAAAAACATTATTTTTATATATTTTTAAATGAAAAACACTTTCAGAAACAACCGTAAACACACTCCCAAATATTCACAAGCTTGAACGGTTTTGTTTTTAAAGACGTGTGATTGCAATAGACCAACAATAACATACGCGAGAGTATGAGACAACTCAAGAAGCTCGCTCCTAGCACCAAGATTTAGTGATAAAAACAGCACCATTAATCCACCCATCAACACCTGAAATTCACTGAGTGATAAAATGCAGGCTTCAAATATCTTAAATGCAAGAGAATACAGGGACGCAACATTAAACTCGAAAATATTATTCATATTTTAATTTTAAGTAGGAGACGAATTGCCACAATATGCCTACTGTGGAATACAAAATAATTATTACCACAAACATGTAGCACCGAGAAAACCAGGGTGACCAGAGTGAGATATCTGGCTTGAAGGTTGTTCCACAATTCTTCCAGTGATGCCTATGAACTTGAGGGTGAAAACATGTGTATGTTGGAAGGCCATTTGCTCAAACTTTACAGTTGACCAAGGACTTAGTAACATTAGAATGTCTTGATAGGGAACTGTTGTAACATCATTTTGAGATTTTTGCAGTCAGTTCCCTTACTAGCTTAGCAGCAACCATTGCAGTCATTCCATCAACAGTGTCACGTTGTGGGTTGAACTCAACCACATCTGCTGCAACAACATCAGCTTGGAGGTTCTGAAGAATGTCAAGAACATTGCGGAAAGAAAGACCGCCTGGCTCAATATGTGATACACCAGGAGCGAAGGCAGGATCTAGGCAGTCCACATCTACCGAGATATAAACACCTTTTACACCTTCCCCTAGTTTCTGTCCAAGAACAGGCCATAAATAAAAATGTGTTAAAATCCCTAAACCAACTTATACACATGTATGTTGTGTGCATGCGTGTGCCTGTGAGAAGAAGAGAGAGAGAGAGACCAGGTTTTCCAATAGCTGCCGATCCCTTGAGAAGGTTCGCATTTCATATTGTTCTACTCCAAAACGTTTGCCTTGCTCACGCCCTTCTTTTGTTATTGATCTGATACCCACCTAAAATTCAGCATTCAAGCTCATCAATATAACATTTAAGAAATTACCAGCTATCTTCACACCTCAAAATCTTGGGTGCAAACAATAGATGCAGTCATATACTTTGAAACAATGAGCTGAACAGCATATGGTTTCCCTCAACTTATGATAACTAGAAGAGTTTGTAATAGAATCACTAAAGGGGATATCACCAATCTACACCTTTTGGATAGGATTTTTATACTTATCATAGTCCGTTCTTACTATACATGAATAAAAAACGTAAGTTAGATGACAAAGAAAGTTAATGTTATGGTTCAAAAGCAGAAATATATACTAGATTAACCACAAGAACATCAGAGATTAAGAAAAAGAATATTGAAAGATGAAAACATACTTGCAACAGCCGCCTAGCATAACCACCCTCCATAATTCGGGCAAAGGAAGATGCATGAGAATACTTATTTCCTTCAAAGCAATGATAGATGTCAGGATGGGCATCTAGATGAAGAATATCTACAGGACCCCCAAGCTTCTCAGAGACAGCTCTAACCACAGGAAAAGATATTGAGTGGTCACCACCTAAGACTAACGGGCGCAATGGATCCTGTAGATAGCAGACGTTTTCTTAGCCTCCAATATTTAAAGAACTTAAAACTCCTAACAAGAGAAAAATCATGCGGACTCTCTTTTCAGAATCGCTGATACTACTATTTAAGTCAAATTAAATGCAGGGGAAAAAAATCAGAACAACCGATGAACAAAAAAATTAGAAAGAAAAAAAAACAGCAATCACCTCTTCCATCACGAGCTTGACTGATTCACTAATAACACTCATCAGTCTATCATCATCCACACCACAATCTCGAATTTCTTGAACCGGAACATCACCAACATCAGTTAGCACTCGTGGATCATTTAATTCTTTACCTGCAAGCAGCGAAGCAACATGCATGAGCATATGCAAGCACTAATTTACATCATCGTTGATCCAAACACCAAAGCATACGAAATGGGAGAAATCAAAAACTATAACTATCGGTAATTAGTTTGTTAAAATCCAATTAACAAACAAAAAATGGTCTAAACTGATATTAATAATAAAAAATATTATCCCCAGGCACTACCTTCTTCCGTGCTCGAGTTCGTGCTGCCACACCAAATCGCTTCCCTAATACGCGGAGGAGCAAACGCCGGTCCCTGAAGAAACGATGAATTGTGTCCCAGAGGAACTCCAAGAAGCGTTGAGGCTGCTTTAACACCTCCTAATGCTCGCAAAAGCTCTCCCTGCAAAAACAAATTAATAAAAAAATGCTACTAATAGTAATTTAAATGCGATTTAGACGAATATACCTTAAGCTTAGCACGCTCGCGAATAAGCGTGAGAGAAGCATCGATGACGCGATTTTGGCCTCTTTCAAGCAATTCGGGAGGGATGTTCGCAGTTTTTAGGTTTTGCAAGTAATGAATTCCTCTCTTCCCTATAATTGACATATCTGCAACAGATAATGATGATCATAATTAGACTTTAAGGATTAACAAACAGGAAAGGAAGGAAAACTTCAAGTATTTTGGTTACCTTGTAGAGAGAGTGTGTGTGAAGGATCAGATGAGCAGCAGAGGCAGGAAGGGGACAGTTATTAGCGATTGAACGGGGAGAGGGAATTGGCGCTCGCACAAAGAGAAGTGGCCGTTTCAGAGGAAGGGAAGAACGCTACGCTGCATTTTTGGATAGCGATGTCTGGGAGTGATTAGCCCACTCGTCTTTTCCAACTACGATGAAAATTTAAGAGTTTATTTATAACACGCCCGTTGCTTCGATGAAAAGACGCTCTTACCCATGAGCAAGTGCGTTGTAGCGTCCTAAAACACTAGACATGGAATAAATAAAATAAGAGATCCACGTAATTCGTGTTTGTTGATGATATATGAGATAAGATCGTATATTTGAATGTTGTTTGATTCATGATAAATAAGATTTGATGAGATATAATAATATATATTTATGATTGTTAGGAATAATAAAGTTTTCAAATTATAATATAATTGTATGTGTTTTTACATGTCTTATTTTAGTAATTTTATAATTGAGAGTTTTTGATATTAATATTTTAGGAATAATAAATATCAAATATTATCTTGTAGGAAATGTACTTATACAATTTATGTTTTGAAATATAAAAATTCATTCCTAAAATACTTTTTTTTTTCTAAATTTTGTTTTTGCTCGAATATTAATAAAACTCTACCTTCTAGAAGGATGCACCTTGGCCTTTTTTTTATTTTAATATGATTTCTGCCTTTTTGTACTTTGTTCCACCTTCCAACAAGTGATGGCTTCATTGTATAAAGTCATGATAAATATAAATTAATGGACATACTAAATGATACCCATCATCATAAAATACAAAGAATGCTTGGTCCTTTTTGCTTTGCTTGAAATAAATCATTTTACTTGTCAATAATTTATGTAGGCATCACTAAGTGTAGGAAATTTATGTACAGTACTTCATTATTCTTTATATATTTATATATATATATAAACAATGATATATCAATAACATATTTTAAAATATAATTTTACAATCTAAACGTATATTAATTTAATATATTAGTATATATAATATTTTAATTTAGATAATATTAATTTTATATGTTGGATTATACATACATCAACAGAGGAAATGCTTTTCTGATATGAAGGGTAGATGCGTCTATTGAAGTGAAGAGGAGCGCTCCTATCAAAAGCAAGGTGGAGCAAAAACAATTTTCCCAGGGAGAGGATGAGGACGTCAGTCGTCCAAGATTGTGATTTTGCCGAGTCACGAGGCAAATCCTCGAACGAACTAACAATCCCAAAGTGGAACATGGCGTCACCTTTTTTCGCAACTGATGATTGCGCCTCTGAGCGCCTCACGCATCCCCGTGTTGCTAAATTGATTTACATTTTAAAAAAAATATTTTTTATTAAAATAATATTTTTTTTTAAAATTACTTTTTAATATTAAAATAATATAAAAACATTAACTAAATTTTTTTTTCTTTCAAAAAAAATACTTTTGAGGTGATTTCGCGCAAGCCATTGTTTTCTTAGTGTATGTATTAGAGGGTGATTAATACTATTTTTTAAAATGTTTTTATTTATAAATATATTAAAATTATTTTTGATATTATTATATTAAAATAATTCAAAAATATTAAAAAAATATTTTAAAATAAAAATATTTTTAAAATAAAACACTGATAAAATGATCGAAAATAAAATGAGACACATCATCGTTACAAAATTCACTGAATTATTACTATACAAATAATTATTGTAAAAGAAGTATTAAATATCTAAAAGCTATTTTTTTTTTTTTTACGAGCATCTAATTTATTTAGAAATTGAAGATTTAGGTTTTAGTAAAAATAGATAGAAAACAATTTAATTATTAGTAATATTGGAAGGTATAGTAAGAAGTTATTTTGAAATAAAAAATAGTGATTCAAAAAACAAATTGCTTGAAGATAAAATTTAACCTTAAAAAACACTGATTAAAAAGATAATCATTACGTTAATAATAATTCATCTCCTCAATAAAAATACCACACGTAACCTTAAAGTCTACTCTTGATAAATTCCACCTCCTTTGACCTCCAAAAAAATACGAGCTTAATAGAAAATAATTAAACACCGATTTATAATTATGGATGATTTTTTTCATGGTCAATTTAGCTTCTTTACTTTTCTAAAATCAAGATGTTTCAATATCATATAAATATGAAGAAATCTTCCTATTAATATCTATAAAATATCATTAATATGAATATATGTTTTTGAAAGAAAAGATTATTAACTATTATAAAAAACTAAATGATTTTAAGTATTTTTATAGTAAGCAATTTTATTTTAGATGCGATGAAACTTTACCCTTCGGAAAATGTACTTTGTGGGCCTAGATGAACGAGTAAAACCTCTTAGACTCTTACAAAAAATGTACATCTTGACTCAAACTCAAGACTTACTTTACAGATCACAAACTTTCTATAATCACAACATGCTTATTGAGAGTTTTTATAATACACAATATTTTATTCATTTATCTAACCATTAAACGTATTTTTACCCTTCGATTCTTAAGTTCTTAAAATTTTATGTTTCGATCATGAAACTTATTACCTAACAATTAAGGGTCGCGATAGAGATGTCAAAGAAAGAGAAGGTAGAAAATTATTGATTCTTGTAATTTATCTATAAAAGAATCCGGTATAGGACGATGCTCCTTCCCTGCTGCTTCTGTGTTATCTGCTGATCAGTCTATGATCATCTCTGTTAAAATATATGGCCATTAATTTCCAGTTATGGAAACTGTGTAAAGTAAAGTAGACAGATAAAATAAATTTTATTTAGCTTATATAATCTTGTAATTTATCTATAAATTTATTCTCAATTGTAGGAGGAAAATACACTGAATATACTAAAATTAATAGTATTTCAAATTCTTACAATCCCATCAAGAATCACCTGCTAAATGCTGCTCTTAAATATTTTTATCATCTTTGAAAGGGGTCTTTTTCTTTCTACTCTTAAATATTCCTATCATCTCTGAAAGGGGTCTTTTTCTTTCTTTCTTTCTTAATGTTCTTCTCCATACATACTGTTGATATCTGCCTTCTGCACTTTCTTTTGTTGTTCAAACACATACATGTTTAGCGGGCCAGGCTGGTTCGTGGATAAAAAAGGAACGACTTAGAGCAAGTCTAATGACAAGAGTTATTTTTAAGAGCCAAATCATAGAAATGACTTTTTGAATAGTGTATAAATGACTTTTGAGTTAATGTGCTCTCCAATGGTAAGAGCCATTTTGGGGAGCTATTTTTTTTTTTTTTTTATAAATAAAATTCAATTATTTTGTATATAGTTTAATTATACAATCAATAGGAGTAAGTTATATAATTAAATAATTACTTTTGAAAAACCCTCCAACAATAAAATTATTATTATTTTAATTATATTTAAATTAAAAAAATGAATTTAAATATAATTAAAAGACCCGAAATATTTGAAATTTAAGCTACTTATTGTATGTTTTTCAAGTAATTGTATGTTTTTTTATGGTTGTTATATTTGAAATTAATTAATGTTATTTATTGTCTTAAATTAATAGGATTTTTTTTAAAATTATTTTTTTATGCTAACTATTTTTTTATGCTAATTTATAATAATATAATTGTAATAATTATTATTATTATAAACCCCCCAATTATTATTATTATTATTATTATTATTATAACCCCCCCCGTAGAAACCTACTTTATTATTATTATTAATTATTAGTAGTAGTATAAAAGCCCCCCCCCCCTGTAACCCTAATTCCCTCCAGCCCCCCACCCATCTCTCTTTCCTTGCGCCGCTACTCTCTTCCTCCTCATCTTCTCATCCTCTTCTTAACTTCTTCTTCTTCGCTGCCTCCCTCCATCTCTCTCTGTTGTGTCCTTCCTCTTTTCCCTTTTTCTCCACCACCATCACCACTACAACTACCAGCAGCCTCGACTCCATTCCCAAACCCATTAATGGTGGCAAGAGAAGGAACAAGTGCAAATGTTGTTGTTTTTGGCTGCCAAGAGATTTTTTGATTATTTATGTATTTTTGAATTGTGGTTTTGTTGATTGTGATTGTGATTATCTGTGTATTTTTGAATTGTGATTTTGTGGTTTTCATTGTTGATTGTTGTTGCAATGCAATGGTATAATTTCTTGAATCCCAACGGCTCCTTTTCAATTTGGCTCTTCATCTTTCCATCTGTGGGAATGCCTTCCCAATTGAATAAAAAGCAAAATGCCTCTCGGGATGCCTTTCCCATTAAAAGCATTAAATTGAACAACAAAAGCTAAAATTTAAAAAAATTATCTGTCTCTCGGGATGCCTCTCCCATTAGACTTGCCCTTACGGCGGTTACCAGTGCTGCTGTGGTGGTTGACTCGCGGCTTGGAGGAGCTAAATAACTGGGGAAAACAATCTGCATGCGGTCGGAGAAAAAAAATGAGAGGCTTGAAGTGTAAAGTCATTCGATTGAGAAAGGGAGTTCTATCAGGCTGGTTTTTATTAAAAAAATTTGTGATTAAAAGCCTAAAAAAATATTAAGCTCTAAAGGCATTTGAAAAACCAAAACGAGCTCGTTTTCAGTTTTTAATGCTAAAAACCAACCCTGACTAAACCAAATCGGTTCGGTTTAAATTAGTTTTTGGTTCAGTTCAGGTAAATTTCTCAAGGAAGACGCTGCTTCTTGTTGGAGTTAGATTTTTAGGCCCATACCTGATGAAATCGGACCCTTATCACCACTATTATACCAATCAACATCACAAATGGCTGCTCTCCAAAATCCATGGAAGACCGACAGACTCTACTAGAAGAATTGAGAAAGCAGCATAAAGTAAAACCTCTTCTGTTCCATTAAAAATCCCAGAAACGACATCGAAAGTATAGCATGCCATCACTACACCTGCCTTCAAGGGTTTCTTCTCCATCGTTTCCTCTCATAAATCTCACCACCACGAAAAGACCAATCTCCACCACCGCAATCACCATGTCCCTCTCTTCTTCACCTTCACAATCAGTGTCAAACAACCCCAACGAACCCAAAGACACTGAAAACCTAATAGCCCAGGTCCTAAAATACCACAATCAAACCAAACACTTCTTCACTAACTATGCTAGAGGCCCTCGTGGTCTTGACTGGGCTAACCAACCTAACCCGTTTAGACGTTACGTTTCTTCTCCGCTCCTCCCCCTCCTTCACTTCCCCGTTGAAAATAATCAGGACTCGACTTCTGTTTCTGCTCCTTTGTATCATTCTCTTTTTAAGTCACTTCCATCTCCAAAACCCATTTCTAAATCCTCAGTTTCTCAGTTGTTTTATGATTCTTTAGCCTTATCTGCTTGGAAAACAACTGGCTTTTCTACTTGGTCTCTCAGGGCTAATCCCAGTAGTGGCAATTTGCATCCCACAGAGGCTTATATTATTAGCCCAGCGATTGATTCTGTTTGTGATTCTGCTTTTGTAGCACATTATGCACCGAAAGAGCATTCTTTAGAACTTAGAGCGAAAATCCCAGACACTTTTTTGCCTAGTTTTTTTCCAAGTAATGCTTTTTTGATAGGGGTTTCGTCCATTTTTTGGCGGGAGGCGTGGAAATATGGAGAGAGGGCGTTTAGGTATTGTAATCATGATGTGGGTCATGCTATTGCTGCTATTTCATTGGCTGCGGCTGAGCTTGGTTGGGATGTGAAGTTGCTTGATGGGTTAGGGTTTAAGGAGTTGGAGGGGCTAATGGGGCTTGGAATTTATCAGGGGTTTCGAATCCCGGACAAGCCAATTAAAGGTAAGTTTCCTGAGATTGAATTTGAGCATCCAGATTGTGTGCTTGTTGTTTTTCCTAATGGTGTCAATGATTTTAATGTGAATTATAAGGAATTGAGCTCGGCGATAATGGAATTTGGGAATTTAGAGTGGGTAGGGAATCCAAATTCGCTTAGCAAAGAGCATGCTTGTTGGGGTGTAATTTATGTAACTGCAGAAGCTGTTAAAAAGCCCTTAAAGATAGATGACAAGTTTTTAGTTGATAAATTTCAGAACAGTGGGGTTTGTAGTGAAGGGTCTTATAAGGGTTTTAGCGCTAGGGAAATTATTAGGAAGAGGAGGAGTGCGGCACATATGGATGGAGTTACTAAAATTGAGAGAGATACGTTTTATCAGATCATGTTGCATTGTCTTCCTTCTGGTTGTGGAAGTGGAGAGAAGCAGAAGAGGCAATTGGCATTGCCATTTCGGGCACTTTCATGGGATGCGGAGGTGCATGCAGTTTTGTTTGTGCATAGAGTGGTTGGATTGTCGAAAGGGTTGTATTTCTTGGTGAGGAATGAAGATCACTTGGATGAGCTTAAGAAAGTCACAAGGGCCGAGTTTAAGTGGGAGAAACCAGAGGGATGTCCTGCTGACTTGCCCTTGTATGAACTTGCTAGGGGTGATTGCCAGCAGATTGCTAAACAGCTCTCGTGCCATCAGGTGTGCCATTACTTAACTTTTTCTGTTGCAATTTCTTAGTATTACCAGTAGATTGCGAGGCAAGCATGTGATTATGAAACTGAAATTGGTGCTCAACAAATAATCCTAGTTTATGAACATGAATTTGGATAGGACAACAAATTTAAATGAGGCATCATCTTTTTGTGGATTTATAAAAGCACCTCTTTGTGTTTCAATGGAAAAAAAAGTCGATCACCTTCCATTCCTCACTTATCAACAGAAAGAACGAAAGAATGAAAGAAGGAAGGAAAAGAGGTCTTTTTAACAAAATTTACACATCTTTGAATTCCATTCCAAGGGTTCCATACAGCCTGTAAACAATTAAGAAATTATTGTTGCAAGTTTCAAGCATCAAAACTATTGTAAAAACCTTGATTATCACCGATTCAAAGGACTTCATTAATTTGTCTCCAGTATCACCAGCAAACAAATATGTATTTCAATAACCTGAGAACAATTTTGAGGTTTTAGTCACTTCTGTGTATTGATTTTCTCAATTTGAAACTGAAATACTAAAATCTGATGTGGGTGGCCTGAAACAATCCAATTCTTGCTAAATTAGCACATTCCTTTCATGTAGGACATTGCTAGTGATGGCTGCTTCAGCCTTGGTATGGTGGCTCATTTTGAGCCTACTTTGCACAGCAAGGGTGCATGGATGTATCCTAGATTGTTTTGGGAGACTGGAGTTCTTGGCCAGGTTTTGTACCTTGAAGCACATGCAGTTGGCATTTCTGCTACTGGGATTGGTTGCTTCTTTGATGATCCTGGTATGTTTCTCTTTTTTACCTTCTTTTCGCCTTGGTCTCCAGTTCTCTGGCACCATATGTAATATCCTGGCGCTCAGTTGAAATGTTGTTAATTGTGAATGGTTTTCATATCAAGAATTTCTTCAAAAAGAAGCTCATCTGGATTGTACTCCATGACAGCATTCTTTAGTTAGTAGAGAAGATCATTGCAGAGCAGTCTGTTCTCAAGTCTGCTAGTTAGGTTCTAGGAAGTACCGTGTTACTATCAGGATATTCTAGATCAAAGATTGTTAAACCATAAACAATTCTCCTTTGTTAAGCTCATGAACCCCATTGTAGAATTCTTGCATTTTATATCCTGAAATTGTAAGCTTGAAACTGTTGTTATTCTGGTGCAGTGCATGTAATTCTTGGATTAAGGGGATCAAACTTTCAAAGTCTTTATCACTTCACTGTTGGAGGCCCTGTCTTGGACAAGCGGATAATGAGTCTGCCAGCTTATCCTGGCCCGAGCACTGATGCATGATTGCAATATGTTTGCCTCAATACCTTCTGTCAGCTGCCTTTTGTCATCAAGAGAAGTACATACAGAATAGCTATCGAAGAGTTGCTACTTCATAGGAGAATATAATTAGTATTCTTCGGTTTATACAAAGTCCCCTGCGTGACATTAACTTCATAATTTCTTCCACTGCCTTTTTCTATTTTTTCAGGTTTAGCTGTCTGGGGTGGGAGAGGGGAGCGAGAGACAGGCCGAGAGTGTTCCGATTGTTCTTTCATTGGCTTGAACAAGGATAGTTTTACATGCTGTAAAGTGTAACTCAGACTAAAATAATGAGTTACATAATAGAGATCTTTGATCTCTTCATAAACTGTATACAATGTGTAAATAGATAGAAGTGCTTGGATTGGAAGGGAAGCTGAATAGAATTGTTCTGGATTAGTATCACCACGGGATTTGTATTTCTTGGACAGAAGGTGAAATATAACGGAATACAGAACACGAATCAATGAAACACTTGGCAAGTCACAGCTCTGCCCATGTATTTCATGCATGATATACATGTTACAAAGAGACAAGGCATGGGCTCGAATCATTTTGCTTAAACAATTCATCCAATGCAACATCTGAAGAGGGGGATGATCCAGTGCCTGACGACTAGTAGCAATCTGGGCGTGCAGCGCCGATGTGCGAGTTTCCACCATTACGTGCGTGACTGCTTGACCCAGTGTCCAATTCCATGGCTGAATGAGAGAAAACAATATGGCACAATGGGACTGCCACTTTTGCATCTAAAATATTCTCCTTAGAGTTGATTCACCAAAGCATTTGAATATTATCTGCGCTGACCAATTCCTATAAACTAAACTACAGTGGATCAGTGTGTTATCTCAAATGGAAAATTTTCATGTTATAGTCATCCTGGTGTGAAATAAGTACCCTTCCTCTCAGTTGCTTAGTCATAGGCATGAACAACTCTATTTAAAACCATAGCCCATTTCAAGTGGGGAAGCCTTGCTATCCAGAAATCCTGAAATGAAATCAGATCCAATGGTATCCTCCTTACATAAAGCAACTTCCACAGCAGAAAGAGAGAATAGTCAGATGCAAGGCACTAAACGAATAAAAAATCTATATTTTGCAGCCATAATATAAATTTATGTATCTACAGAAGCCATATGTTAATGGCGTACAACCAATCAAAACTATAAGAGGATCTCATGGCTCAAAGTAAATTGCTAGACACCATCTTCAGTTAATAAACTCAACATGCTTACTATTGATGGAACTTTGAAGGCAACAAGGGATCCCATAAGGTATGCCTCAACCTAAGCGCTGTTGACCCTGCAGAGCTTTCAACCTGCGAAGCGCATGTGTGAAATCAAGTCCTGACTTGTATGTACAATCATCTCATAATGCTTAGGTGCAAACTATATTGGCCGATAGCATCTGGAATGGACAAGTTTCACAAAATCAGAGAGACAATATCCATTTCAAGACTGAACAAGTTGCTGAAGCTCATAATCTTGTCAATTTCATATTTAAATGAATCCAAAAACAGACCAAGAGTAAGGCCAGCTTTCCAGTAATTAAACATGCTGATTATGCTCCTAATGCTTTTGACCAAGGAAAAAGAAGCCCTGTACATAAGGGCTCCAATCCCCTCCACAACCACCACCGCCAAGGCTGCAGATAAGATGTCCCAGTCACCTGTCTGACCAATAACCGTAGCAAAGGCAGTTGCACAATAAAATCCCACCAAGAAAAAAAGTAATTTCATGGGAAGATTTTTCCTTATCTCCCGGATTCTTGCACCCAGTCTGGTCCGGAAAGCTTGAATTGCCCTAACTAATCGTGTTCCACCACCACCACTACTTGAGGAAGTAGGATCCAATCCACTACTATCTACACTGCTCTTAATCTGCCAAACCCTCCTGCTTGACGATTCAAAGAGAAGCTCTCAATAACATCAAGAGACAAATGTGAACAATATGACCCTGATAAATTTCACTACTGTAAACATATAACATCAAGAGACAAATGTGAACAATATGACCATGATATATTTCACTACCGTAAACACAACTCATAACACCAAAACATAATGTGAACATTACTTCTTGTTGCAAAGAAACTACATTAGCTTCGCTAAAAATTGTGTAAATTCACATGAAACTATTAGTTAGCAACGAATAATTTGTTAGAAATTGAGGATACTTTTCTGATTACCCATACAAGAAAAATCTATCATGGGCGCCTCAATTACTCTAACGACCCGATCAATAAATACGCTGCTCAGAGAAATCTACCAAAACCTAGACATGAACAGAGTGATCGTCTAGTCTAAATATGGTATTCAGCTCTCGATTCCACTTGAAGCACTATCTCTCTATAAACTCACTAAACCATAAATAAAAGATTCATTTTTTAAGCACCTTAGCTGAGCAGCACAAACAATATTAATAATTAACTTCAAAAACGATTGTGTCGGATGCTTACCGAAAATTCTTGGCCAAATAGGGTTCAGCCACATGGACAAAAGAGCACCGAGAATATAATTTCCGGCCAGAAGCACAGGCAGTTCTATGAAATCCTGCTGTTTTCAAACACTTTGTAGTCGAAGTTTTAGATTTTATCGGATTATTAGGCAATGTCATAGTAGTTGCCATTACCGCAAAAAAATAAATGGTGGAACCCAACAGTACAAACCTGCAAAAAAAATAAAAAATCATAGGATTGCTGAGTGAGTCTGGTTCAGTACAACTCGAGCGAGTCATTTACTAACCCTAAATTAACTCATTTGCAATACAGCAGTCATTAAATTACCTGAAATGCCTAATTAGATTGCTTAATTAAGCAAGCAATTAAGGAGACAGGCAAGAAATTGATTTAAATGCTAAAAGAAAGAAACATACCGTAGAGGAGAATTTGACAGTGGTGGAAGATTATGGTACGGTACCGTTCTTTCTCTCTCCTTTTTCTCCAGTTCAATTTAATGGTTTCCAAGAGTCAAGATAGAAAAAGAATTATATCCATTTTTCCTCTTGCTTTTTTGGTTTGCAAGGCACTTAAATTTGAGTTTTTTTTAATTCATTTTTATATAATAAAAACAAGTATTTTTAAGAAGTAAACAATATTTAAATTTCGACTAAAAACGAAATATTTATTTTATTTATGCATTTAAAAAAAAAACAATATAGTTATTTATGTTTTAATAAAAACTAAAAACAATTGAAATACATATTTATAAAAATCTAAATAATTTTAATTTAAAGAAAAACCATATATTTTTTTAGCTGTGACTTTCCTTTTGTTTTTTTCTACTTTAATAAAAAAAATTCTAAAATAAAAACTTGCAATGATTTGTAAGCAATTTTCATCTAAGAAATAAAAAAAAAATGATGTTTCTAATCCATTCATAGGATTTTGTGAGAGAATTAAAGAATAATTAATTCAGGAGAAAATATAAGGAATTGGAATAAAAAAAAAAAGATTTTCAATGCCTTTTCACCGAAAATCATCCAAAATACATATTTAGAACCTCAATAACCCCATTATCCAAATGCAAAATACCTTTAATTAGCTTAAAAATTAAAAAAAAATAGACTAAACCAAACAAAACTTTATTGATATATTTTTTCTAGAATTACTAGAAAATCACATCATCTTAATTGAACTCATTCTCATCGAAATAAATTATTAAAATCAAGATTTATAATTAAAACATGGTGACCGAGTGAGAGAGCTCTCTTTCTCCTTTCTTTTTCACTAAGTTTCTCTTTTATCTCTTAACTATTAAGAGCTGAAATATACAAGAAATTAACGTTAAGATTAAAATGTAAATTATTAAAAATAAAATATTAAGGTGTAATAAACAGAAAAATAAATAAAAATCAAAGCATAAAAAAATCAAAAAAAAATCATCAATGGTGACATTAACATAAAAAAAGTATCATGGTACCATGTGAACAGTAACAACACGATAGATTAGCCAACAGAAACCTAGTGATACCAATAAATACCTTTAACTTTTCCATTCTTTTTTATTTGAAAAATAAATAAATAATCCAAGCAAGGCGAGTGAGCTAAGAAAAAGAAAGCATGGGAGACAAGTGATTATGGTTAATTATGATGAAATAGTAAATCTATCAATTATTATTATTATTATTTTTTTTTTTTATAACCGGGGTGTCCGGACCAGCTTACGCGCACCACAACTAATCCCCGGACTCACTGAACATCCTGCAAACCCAGTGAGTATGTAAGGCACCGCGGGGGTGACAGACGTGCATGGTGGGACTTGAACCCTAGTACAGAGAAAAGAAACAAGTCTCTTCAACCACTAGGCCAAGACCCCACTTGCGTAAATCTATCAATTATTGATATTATGGGAATGGAAACACAGAGGAGTGTGTTTTGATGACTCGTCATCATAGATTCCACGATCACTCCCTCCACTATTAAAAACCCAAAATAAAGACAACTATTTTATTTATTTATTTATTTATTAAAAACCCACGGATAAAAAAAAAACAGAAATAGAAAGATAGTGAAGCAACAAAGGGAGTTCCGGGGTGAGGTACATTTTTGTCGAAACCTTAACTTTACCAAACCCTCCTTTACATTCATCGATTCCTTGCCCCACAAATCTCCGGTCACTCCCCGGAAACGTCTCCGATCAGGTATTTCTCTTCTTTCTCCCCCCGATTTAACTTCCTGTGCACTCAATTAAACTGAATGGGTGCCGAATTTGGAGTTTTTTTGTGCTATACTGCTAGGGTTAGGGTTTTGATAGAACTTTCAAGACTCGATGGCACTGAACTGGTTGTGTATTGTTTTTTTTTATTTTAGGTTGACGGGTATTATGTTTGCTGGGTACACTCTCAGGGTGCTTTCTGATCTTTATAGGTAAGCAAGCAGCTCAAAGTGCTTTCTGATCTTTCAAGACTCGATGAACCTTTTCTTTTTCTTTTTCTAAGTAAGCTATCAAGTGAGAAGGAATGTAATTCTACGGCACGAAAATTTGAACTTACATGAATGTTTTTGAAGAGTTTTAGTTTTGATTTTGTTTTGGCTACAGAAAGAGTGAAACCGCTAGATTTTGACCTTATCATACTACTTATTTGTGTCCTTTTCGTTTTTGGCTTCTTCTAAATGTACTCTAAGCTTGATCTTTCGATGATTTAACTGGTGTTCCATGCTGTGACTTGCCTTTCTCTGAATCAAGTTGATCACTATATCATATGCGCATGGTTGAAGTGCTGATAAGTGGTTTCACTGAGTGTAATCTGGGAGCACATGTCATGTCATGACTGGAGCCCTAGACCTGTCTTTGCTGCAAGCACGTAATGTACATAAGAGTTTGAATTTGTCTTTTCTATGCAAGTTTCGACTGAGAATTCATATCAATTTATGTGAGCTACTACAAGCTCGCATATATGTTAAGTTCGAGTCTTCACTTCACACTTCAAGTTTCTACTGAGGATCGACTGTAGTCAAGGGTGTCATTTCATTATCGGGTTTGATGATAAAAAGTGATCAAAATTTGGGATTTCAGAAAAACAAGTTTGAGATAATTATTTAAAATTGGTCTTTTTTCAAGTTGGACTCACTTTGAGATTTTTTCTTCAGATGCTATAATGTGGTAGCCAACAGCATATCTTTTATGATAAGGGACATTTTGGATTGATGCTTGGTGGTCTTTTCTTCTCACTCACTTCTACCTTTTTGCCAACTTACCTTCGCTCCCAAACACAAAGAGCTAATATTTGTTTTCTGCAAACTAGCCCTAAAAACTCTTATATTTTCAGTTGGTTGTGCCAAAAGAAGGTCCTGCAATCAGATTGTTTAAAAACTGAGCTGGTGTTAGATCTGTGATATATCATTAGGCCATTTTTGTGATCTAGGTCAATCCTTGACTTATATAGTTCTCGTTATTCTCTAACTATATTAAGGTTTTAGCTGGAGTATTGTGTCTGGGCTCCTGATGTTATAGGCTCACCTGTCAAGCATAGAAGGATTTCCCTCCAATCAATTTGGTGATTGAGAGGCCATTAGGTTCTTGTCCAAGCACTAAAGGGGATGATTTGTCTCCAATCAATATGAGCTTTGGTCAGAATGAGTCTTAGGCACAAATCTTCCAATGCAATTATTTTACTAAAAATAGAAGTGATTGATTTTAGGTATACTGGCATCGTGACTCTTTTGCCTTATTGGGATCATGTTGATATATGCCTTATGACATCTTTGGTTTCTTCAGTCCCTTTTTAATAGTTGCTTATATGAACCCCTAACAATGTTTGGGGTATCACCTTGTAAGTGTGTTTTTAGTAAGCAACAAGAAGCAGGATCTTATATTTTCAATTCTGTTCGCAAGATCGCTCTTGCATTATGTGCAAACACAGCATTCTTCATCCTGGTTGCTCAATGATTCATGAGCCATAATTGAGAGATCAGTTTAGAAATGTGACCAATATCTGAAAAGTTTGCTTTTTAATGTGGACGTAGTTTAGGCTTATTTTGGATTTTGCATGTGTGAAATATTACTGGCAAATGCTTGAGTTCTGGCTTCTTTCATTGCTGATAGTCTTGGATAGCATTAATACTTTTGTGGGATTTTGCAGGTTGTGCCACACCGTTGTATTTTCAAAAGGAATCCAACTAGACTGCCCATCCTTTGAAAGTAGATATGCTACCCACTGGGTTGAAAGATAATCAACCCCGCGAGAGCAACAGTCAAAAGGTCCACCCTCAACCCATGGAAGATTCTGCAAATCAAAATCCAGAAGCTTTGGAATCCTTGATATCCAAAATATTTACCAACATCTCCTCTCTGAAGTCAGCTTACATCCAGCTCCAATCTGCTCATACTCCCTATGATCCTGATAAGATACAGGCTGCTGACAAAGTTGTGATTTCCGAGCTGAAAAATCTATCCGAGCTCAAGCATTTCTACAGGGAAAACAACCCCAAGCCAATATGTGTTTCTCCTCAGGACTCTCGGTTGGCTGCAGAGATCCAAGAACAGCAGAGCCTGCTCAAAACATATGAGGTTATGGTGAAGAAATTCCAATCTGAAATTCAGAATAAAGATTCTGAGATTCTTCAGTTGCAGCAGATGATTGAGGAGGCAAACCAGAAACGAGCAAAACTGGAAAAGAATCTAAAACTCAGGGGCTTGTCAACCAAAGAATCAGAGGGTTCTGGAGATGAAAGTGGTTTTTATTCTGTGGATCTAACCCCGGAGCTCTTCATATCTGCTGTAGAAACTGCTTTCAAAGCCATTCATGATTTTTCTAAACCATTAATCAACATGATGAAAGCAGCTGGGTGGGATCTTGATGCTGCAGCTAACTCCATTGAACCCAATGTTGTTTATGCAAAGAGAGCCCACAAAAAGTATGCATTTGAGTCTCATATATGTCAAAGAATGTTCAGTGGGTTTCAGCACGAGAACTTCTCAGTTAAAGTAGACAGTGGGGAAGTTTCAAAGGAGACTTTCTTCCACCAATTTCTTTCTATGAGGGAAATGGATCCTTTGGACATGCTAGGTCAGAACCCAGATTCTGCTTTTGGGAAATTTTGCACGAGCAAGTACCTGGTGGTGGTTCACCCAAAGATGGAGGCTTCATTCTTTGGAAATTTAGATCAGCGAAGTTATATAAATGGGGGAGGGCATCCAAGAACACCCTTCTACCAGGTGTTCTTGAAACTGGCCAAGTCGATCTGGCTTTTGCACAGGCTGGCTTATTCCTTTGATCCAAATGTTAAGGTCTTCCAAGTTAAGAGAGGAAATGAGTTCTCAGAGGTTTACATGGAAAGTGTTGTAAAAAACCTGATATTAGATGAAAATGACCCAAAACCTAGGGTTGGTCTAATGGTTATGCCTGGTTTCTGGATAGGAGGCAGTGTGATTCAGAGCCGTGTTTATCTCTCAGGTGTGAAGGTTGCCGAATGATCACCAAACCTGAACAAATATTTGCTGTGTTGTTTATGTGGTGTGTTTGAATTCAGTTTGTGTTTCCTTTGTTATGCTGTAATTTATGTAATTGTCTTCCTCGTTGAATGAGATGAGCTTCATATCCACTCTGCCCCACTCTGTCTCTGCTTCACGTTCTTGATTGGGTTTGTACGTTCCAGAGAGAAAATCGGTAAATTGTTATGAGAAATCAGTGCCATTCATTTCTGTGAAGGTGCATCTCGCTTGGAATTGTGGTATAATCTCTGGGAGGATATAGATGTCTGGATTGAAGAATATGTAAGACGAACAACACAAGATATGCTCAAGAATTCACAGGAGCATAAAAAAAGTGGATTTGATAGATATTGTGTCTGCTGATCCTTGCTGAAAGATTACTCAGGTTCAGAAGCACATGATTTGCGAAGTGTCAAATTGAATGGCTTAAAAGTCTCATCATTTTTTAAATTGCATTTGACTAGACTGTTTATGGTTGCTGGCTGCAATTAATAGCAATCGCCATGTTTATAGACAGGTCGCCACGGGCATCGCTGAACCCTCTCTAGTGCAACCGATCCAACGGCAGGAAACAAATAATCTGTTGAATCTACGAATTCTGGCCGTTACTGGTAAAAAGCTTACGTGATTTACCATTTTGATTATTCATGGAAGGAGTCGGCAGTTCACCACTACTGTATAATGGATCCAACTTTCCGAGTCATTAAGAAACATAAAGAACCTGAAATGCTGACCAACAAAATGCACGTGCTCCTTCCCGAGAAACCCTGCCAGTGTTTCATGGAAGAGTTAAGTTTCTGATAACTATCATCTTCGTGACAGGGTTTGTTTTTCATCACTGCAGATCCGAGATACTCTCGATAATGCAGGCTGCCCGTGACAGCCTCTTCATATGCACAGCCTCACCCCACCCCTCTGCTCTCAACCAAGTTCATTTCTGCGTTTGACACGTTTCCTTTCCTTCAATTTCACCAGCTTCAACAAGAATGAATCGCCCCAGCCTTTCCATACTGCTTCTGCTACCATCCATATTTTGCATTTCAGGCAGAGTGGAGCCAGCAAGGCTAGCCAGACACTCCCGGGGTCAGGCCTATATCGAGAGCTCGTGCACGAAGACCCTTTATCCATCCCTGTGCATCCAATACCTATCAGTCTTTGCAAACTCAGCAATAGAAACCCCGCAGCACCTAGCCCAGGCTGCCCTATCCGTGAGCCTGTACAAGGCCCTCCAAACAAGAACATTCGTGTGGAAAGTGGCTAAGGAGCTCAAGGCAATGAAATCTAAGGATTACCAGGCTGTGAAAGACTGCTTGGATCAGATTGGTGATAGCGTGGATCTGTTGAAAATCTGAAGATTTCTGGAAAAATTTGAAGAACAGCTACTGTAGCAATCAAATTCTGGTATCGGTTAAATTTCCAGAATTGATGGATAATTTCCAGAAAAGAAGAACTTTAAGAATTATTTGTATTTGAGAATCAAAACAACACAAACATGGGCAGAATTATTCGTTATGGTTACTGTCATCCCATCAATTTTATTTATAGAAGAATCAGAAATTACAACGGCTAGTTTTTCAAAATTCGGTTACAATTTCCTATTTAACAATTTTTGACTATAAACTGAAATTCACTAAAACATTGACTCAAAACACTTAACTAAACTGATTACAATGTGAAATCAATCATAACACTTGACTCTTCAACCTTCAATTCTTCATTCTTCATTTATCCTGCGTCAGTTCCTTGCAGACAGGGCCAAGCGGTCGACCGGTTAGTCTTCTCTTTGCAAGCGGTCGACCGGTGTTCTTGGGCAGTTCTGGAATCAACCTTAGATTTCAACACTCCCCCTTGATTCCTGAGCTGCATACTTACCACCATTCTTCTTAGCTTCTCAAGTCCTTCCTTTGCTAAGGTAATCAAGTCAGTTAGCTTTTCCTTTAACCAAACATACTTTATTTCCAATTTTCTTTCTTCATATGTTGGGTCTATATCAACAGCATGGTCATCTCTATATGAGCCTTCTATTTCTTTATTTGCATCATAAAACAGAGACTTCAAGCTTTCATCAGGCACTAGAGCAGCTGATGAGATCCCTTTCTTTTCAATTGACTTGCAAGTCTCATCATAATACAAGGAGCCTACATTTTGTAAGCTTAAATCCACAAGATGTGTTTCTCTAAGTTCAACACTCCCCCTAGACACCGTGGACTGATAATTTTCATCATCTTTTCCAGCCATTTTCAGAGAGCCTTTCTCTTCAACAGAATCTCTTCCAGTTGAGTTGATTTGGTGTTCTAGTTGTTTCTCAAAACTAAAATATCTATTTGACATTTTTGTACTGAATAAGAGAGTACCTTGATCATCTTTGATCATGCATTTGTCATCTATAAACAACAAAGAGTGTCTATCCTCAAGTAATTGACCTACACTTATCAAATTTTGGTCAATTTTTGGCACATACAACACACACTTAAACTCTCGGATTCCAGCTAGAGTTTTAATCTCAACTTCCCCTTTACCTTCAACACTTACATACTGCCCATTTGCAACTTTAACTCTAGATTTGTAGCTTAAGTCTAGGTTTTCAAATTCACTTGCTGCTGCAGACATGTGGTTTGAACAACCACTATCAATAGACCAAGTTTGTATGTTTACCTCATTTTTGTTGCTGCAGTTGTGTGCTTCAGTGGCTGTGAATAGCATTTCCTCTTTGGTCTCCTCCACTTCAGCAACTTGAGCTTGATTTGCATTGTCTTCATTGCAAAAATTTTCAATGTGCCCAAACTTCTTACATTTTCGGCATTGTGCATTCTTGAGCCAACAAGATGACTCAAGATGATTGTTTTTCTGGCAGTACTTGCAGGTGGGAAGTGGCTCTCTTCTTTCCTTCCACCTTGCATTGAAGTTGTTCCCTTGTGTTTGATTGTTTGGCCCATTTCTCCTCTGCCAAGAATTTCCAGAATTGGACCTGTTTTCTGGATTTCTGAAGAACACTTGCTGCTGCCTAGTTCTTCCTCTAAATCCTGCTGCAAAGGCCTCTTCACTTGTGTTTTCTTGCCTAAATGCTTGCCTTTGTTCCACAGCTTGCAATGCATTGATTAGCTCTTGAAGACTCATGGAAGTGAAGTCTTTTGAATCTTCCAAAGAACATATCTTGTTCTCAAATTTTTCGGGTAAGCTTACTAGAACCTTTTCCACAACTCTTGATTCTTGAATTTCTTCTCCAAGTAGAGTCATTTCATTTACAATCTTGGACACACTTGATGAGAATTCTTTGACAGTGTCAGAATCCTTCATCCTTAGCCCTTCAAATTGTCTCTTCAAGTTCAGAATTTGCATCCTCCTTGACTTCTCATCACCTTGAAATTCTGATTTCAGTTTGTCCCATGCATCCTTTGCAGTTTCACAAGCCATTATCCTTGTGAAAATGTCCTCACTTACTGCATTATGAATGCAAGTAAGAGCCTTGAACTTCTTTGCTCTTTGTTCATGGAAGTACTTGAGTTGGGTCAATGTTGGATTGTTGTTTAGGGGAACTACTTCCCTGTCAGTCTCCACATCTTCCCATAGGTCGAAGGCTTTAAGATATATCTTCATCTTCACAGCCCAAACACCATAGTTTACTCCTGTGAAGATTGGTGATTTTGAAGAAAATGATGCATCCATCTCTGCCAAGAACTGTCAGCTTCGTGATTTTACTTTTTCTTGTGATTCTCTTCCAAGACTTTACAATGCAGAGAACAGGGATATCAATTGATGATCAATATCAATTGATTATCCTCTTAAAGAACAAATCAAGTCAAATTTCTTGATTTTCAGAAAATCTGCAAATTCTGGTCAACACTTGCTTCTTTTCTTGATTTCAAAATCTGCCAATACACGAACAAGTTTCCTTTCACTTGTTTCTTGCACTCTTTTCTTCCAGGGATTCCACAGAACAAAGAACACGAACTATAATTGAACAATTCTTCAATTATTAGTCCTTTAAAGAACAAATCAAGCCTTTTCTTGATTGACGAATTCTGGAACTTCTGGAGACAGTGCAACCTTTTTCTTTCAAGGTTTTAATCAATACTTGAATCTCTTTCACTCCCTCTCAAAGACCTAATTCCGCTCTGATACCATGTTGAAAATCTGAAGATTTCTGGAAAAATTTGAAGAACAGCTACTGTAGTAATCAAATTCTGGTATCGGTTAAATTTCCAGAATTGATGGATAATTTCCAGAAAAGAAGAACTTTAAGAATTATTTGTATTTGAGAATCAAAACAACACAAACATGGACAGAATTATTCGTTATGGTTACTGCCATCCCATCAATTTTATTTATAGAAGAATCAGAAATTACAACGGCTAGTTTTTCAAAATTCGGTTACAATTTCCTATTTAACAATTTTTGACCATAAACTGAAATTCACTAAAACATTGACTCAAAACACTTAACTAAACTGATTACAATGTGAAATCAATCATAACACTTGACTCTTCAACCTTCAATTCTTCATTCTTCATTTATCCTGCGTCAGTTCCTTGCAGACAGGGCCAAGCGGTCGACCGGTTAGTCTTCTCTTTGCAAGCGGTCGACCGGTGTTCTTGGGCAGTTCTGGAATCAACCTTAGATTTCAACAGGATCGACTTAGCCAATCAGTTAGAGAGCTCTATCGCTTGGAACATCCAGATGCTGCGGGCGGGGATGGCGTCTTTTGGCTCGTAAGCAATGTCGAGACTTGGGTAAGCTCCGCCATGACTGATGCCCGTACTTGCGTGGATGAGTTGCCGGGGAAGAAAGTGAACAAGTTGAAGGCAGTAATTATGGCCAAGGTTTTGAATGTGGCACAGACTGCTAGCAATGCGTTAGCTTTGTTTCACCGGTACGCTGCGAAGTACAAGCCATGAGGCTACATGTAAACCTTGATTGTGTCTCTGAATCAAACTTCGTACGTCAAAATTTCTTTTGTGTAGTTTTTAAGGTTCTGTTAACAAAACACCTTGAAGAATCAATAATAACTGGATAGTAATCCCATCCTTCTGCGTAAGATGTTGAGATTATCATTTGTTTTTCTCCTCTCTTTTTTTTTCTGTTTCTTGTAAAAAAGATTTTGCCTGCACCCTGCACGGTTTACGAATTTTAAAATAGCAAGTCTCCCGTGAATCTTTGATCATGTACTTATTTGAAAATTTAAGTATGAGTAGCAGGGTGAGCTATTGGAGCCGTACCCGTTTCTTCGTTAATGCAAATTATTCGTTTTAGAAGGATCGAATGAGGTTTTGAATCGGATGAAATTCTGGAAATAAGCAAGCCAATTTGTATTATTATTTACACTTGGTGACCGCTTGCGGTTTCAAGTCGGTTATTAAGTTTTTTCTGCATCGAGTTTCGGATTTAGAGATTGCAGTTTCTCTGTTAGAGAAATGCCATGACATTTTTTGAGGCAGGAAAGTAAGGAGAGATGGAGGCACACAAAACAAAAATGTAATTTATTTTATAGGGCACTTTTGATGCTAATGGATAAAAAACTGATTAGAGACTCTACTTATAGGACACACCTGTCTGAGAAATCCAAGACTTCCCTTTTATGAGCTGATTCACAGTAAAACGACTGGCCTCCTTCAAATTTTTAAGCACATGAAAGCCAGGCCATTCTACCCTGAGCTCTGTAGATGCACCGCGACCGGTGTTGTTATACTCTGCAAAAAACAACGTGTCAAGGTAAACACCGCCGTCCCACGGCAACCACCCTGCCGGATCAATAAAACCATCGATGTCCGTCTCGAAAATTACTATCCTGGCATACTTTTTCCATGGCCTGCCGAAGAAAGTAGTGATGTTTTTGGCGCCATCAAAACCAGGTGCAGGCCTAATACGTGATCCTTGAATAGAAACTCCTGTATTTTCATCAGGGTTTTGTCTTCCTTGCGAAACTATCACGTTCTTTTGGTTGTCATTTGGTTTTCTCACAAAGATGTCACAGTTTTGAAAAACCACCGCAGAGTTGCCAAATATGAAATCCACAGTGCCATAGATATGGCAGTCGCGATAAAATTGCCTTTTGTATTGTACATAGAGTGTGTTTTGGTAACCTTTGACGCTACAACGATAAACAACCGACTTCTCCGACCTCATCATTAGTGCCACTGCTTGGCTTCCGTCGGGGCCTGCCGTGTTTTCAAATGTCATGTCTCTAGCCCAGAACCCATCTGCGTATACACCTGCACGAAATAGAGGATCAATCTGTAGTTCAGACAGGGCTCGATCTTTGAAAAGATAAAAAATACCATCAGATTGTACAATCTGAAATACGCTCCACTTTCAATGATCTTACAGAATGTAGCTGTCTCGTGCGTGATATATCCATCGCGTTTAAAATTTCTGTCGCCTGTGACGATGGTTCTATCCATGCCATCGCCCACAAACATCAATTTTTTCATGTTCTTTTTAATTACCACTCTCTCATTGTACTCCCCTGCTTTAACGTAGACTATCACTCTTCGGTTTCTCCGGTCACCACCAGTTCTGTCAAGTGCATCAAGGGCAGCATTAATTGTCTTGTGTGTACCAGAGCCATCCTGCGCCACCACGTAGTCCGCCTTCGAATATGCTGGATTCCATGATGTCAAAAGTTTCCCGTTAGGTTTTCCTGAAATGCAGAATCAGAAAAGAAATTTAATCCCCTGCAAAAATTTTGGAATGCATGGAAGCTGCAGAACGAGCATATATGATTGGGATTTGGAGAAGTTGGCGTCTTTTGAAATTGCTTTTGGCATAGAGTATAATAATAATAAAAAAAAAGAGGTATTTGCTGATTTAAAACCTTAATTATCATTAAGAAAGAAAGAAAAAGTTTTGTGAACGGGGCCGTATACAAGTGAAATAGCCATATTAAGATATTCTTTTCAGCCCTTTACCGGACTTCACATTCAAAGCCAGAGCTTCACTAGCTTGATCAGTTTGGGCTCGGAAGTTTTCTGATGTCTCCAATTCTTGGTGGCTAAAGGCGGTGGTGGCAGCTACGGCCAGGAGGAGGAAAATGGCGGCGGTGCTAGTAATTGACATTTTTGTTTAATTTGAAGATCGATCTATATACGTGACAAACATAGGCTTTGAGGTATTGAAAATATGAATCTAGCTAGATCCATATATAAACATCTAGGGGAAGAAGCAAACATTTTTTTTTATCGTAACATCTTAATATTAATTATAATATTCATTTAGCGTAATTACAAATAATAAAAGCAGAAGAGAGGTTCCTAAAGTTTTGCTAAACTAAATGAAGTAATTAAGATCTTAAACAAACGGAAGAGCTAAATTAAACGATACAAACATCCACTTGTTAACAAGCGATGAAGTTATTCGTCTCTCTCTCTCTCTCTCTCTCTCTCTTTGAGTAGGTATGAATCGTGATTTTTCTGAAGTTATTCGTGCCCATCACTTATAATGCTCCATGAATTATGTTTTTTAGTGTAAAAAATCAAGAAATTCTTCAGTTTTTTTTAGAAAGGCTAACTCATTATAATGAGTTCTCAAGGAATCAACCCGGTGGTTTTTTTTTTTTTTTTTTGGCAGAAACATTAAAGCATGAAGAAGGCAAAATTAACAGCAGAAATTAGGAAAAGTAGAGATCTATCCCCTGCCAAAGCCTTCCACAGGCACGCAACCAAAGATGATCTCCTTCATCCATAGACTTTATATCCCTCTGAAACTCATTGCAATCAAGAATCTTGTCCCCATTTAACAGAGTCCCGAGGCATGAAAACCTCCATGAAGATTTGTCCATCAATTCGGAAGACAAAAGCAAATCCAGGACACAATGATGAGGGTCAGGAAAGAGAGCTTTTAATATCCACACATGGAGTCTGGTTAAGATAAGAAGAAATAAAGAACCAGAACCTAGCTATTTTAGATTAAAAAACAATATACTCTGGGAAAGCCATAATAACACGAACCATCCCTTCTTTTGAAACTTCCCTTCAACGAGGACTTCCCATTGTTGTACGGAGTCAAATAAGCTATTTGGACAATAATAGGATGAACCCCACCTCCATGCAATGAATTTAGCCCAAATTTTCCAGTGACGATGACAATTTACTAGGAGATGTTCCACCGACTCCTCTGACAGAAGACAAACTGCATCCACGGAGAATTGCCCCTCTAAGCTAAAACCTTTTCGGTGTTGATTCCGTGGAGAATTGCCAACCAGAAAAAGAACCCACTTTAGTAAATACTTAACCATTCCAAAGGCCATTAGAGAAAAAAGGAATACCACCAGATTGTCAATTAGATGATAAAAGGCTACAGATGAGTCCTTGTCCTCAGACTGCTTACATAATCTATGAAACTGTACTGCTGATTTAGAATTACCCAGTCAAAGGTCAATGCAAAAACTAGTGTCATAAAACACACTTCATGTTTTGTGGCACAAACGTTAACAATTCTATCCCAGGGACTGCCTCTAGTCTTAACCTTATCCATGGGTAGATTAAAAGCCAATTTCAATTTATGAATAGTTAAGACCTCATCTTTCCATAATCCCATATCTCCAAAGCCACTTAAGCTAGCCACCAAGCTTTAATTTTATCCCAAAACCACCCTGACATTTTGAAATACCACTGAAGCCCATTTGACATTACACATTTCTCTACCTCCTCCTTTGTAGACCACAAAAAGAATCGAATGTCTTTCGATTTTAGATAAGATCTTCAAAGGAACAGGGAATAAAGACAGATAATATATGATGAACATGTTTAAAACGTATTCAATGAGACAAACCCTCCCACCATTCCATAAGTGTCTTCCTTTTCAAGCATCAAGCCGTGAGCTGATTCTACTGATTATAGGTTTTCGCATAGACAGCGACGAGATGGTGCCCCCGACAGGCAGATTCATGCATTTCAGTACGTAGTGAATAGTAACATGAAGGGTTTAGGACCCCAGTTTGTACTATCATCCATTATAATTACACATTCAAAAGGTATAATGAGAACAGACACCTTCGATAAGCAGAACTTTTCCATTCAAACCAGCACAGGACAAGTTGACACGAATGATTCCTTACGCAAAGAATTCCAGCAAAGGAACAGCGTACCAAGAGCTACATTCTCATCTCCCAAACGTCACTGACAATATATAATTTAGTCCCCTAAACACAAATAAAGTAATTATTACTCTTTCTGATTACGTTTCTCAAAACGCATACATTCCAAGCTAGTATACTTACCCATGAGAAAGAGAATAAAAACATCCATTCTTACAACATGTTTTTTTTTTAGTTTTTTAGATATTTTAGTGTATTGAAATCAAAAAATATTTTTAAAAAAATTCCTCTCCCATTGCACCATTGAATTTCATTTAAAAAGATCTTGCATTCAATTATTGGAAGTAGATAGAATTATCCTCGTAAATTGTGTGTTCATGTTGGTCCAAATTAAGTTCCGTGGATCTCACCGCAAAAAACAGAATCTCTAATAAAACAAAGTCTAATAACTTGTTTAGACGCATCAAAATATTTGACTTCTCTTATTGTCACATTTTGAAGGGTCTCCATATTAATAAATTATATTTTTTTAATAAATCCTAAATAGAATCTCCTCTCAAACAAATTTTTTTATTCCAGAGTCTTGTGGGTCATGGTATGATGATAGAAATCTTGTTATCTGTATAACAGGTCTCGAGTTCATATCAGATCGTATATTTTTTATAAGAACTTGAAATGATTGGGGTTTTACTTGGTAATCTGAACCCACAAAATAAATTTTTTAGAAATAAAATTTTCCCGCACCCAAAAAAATCTGTAGTTGAATAAATGATTAAAAATCAATATAAAAGCATACAAGGATAAGGATGGATTGCCAGCCTGTAGATGAAAAAAATTAAAACAAATTTAATATTTGGAAAATTTTAAACAAATTTATTAGGTGCAACTGTTTTTATTTTAAAAAAATTGCATAACACCTATCGGGCTGGTGCAATTTTGTGGCAATACGACTTGCGCGACCGTGTTATAGTTTTATTTATTTATTTTGCCGGCATTGGAAGTGATACAATCTTTCAAAACGAAATGCTATATTCTCAAAGGGGTCCCAGTAATTAAAAAACCGAAAGAAAAACCTGGATTGGCTGTCAACCTGTAAATCATTTGTTTATTGCTAAGGAGGCTTGAAAATTTCTTTTCCTTCCAGGGCCGGGCCATCTATCTCCGCCACTGCATGATACATAATAAATCATGACATGCAATTATAAGAATCGATTGTCAACCTAAATATAAAAAAGTTTTTTCTTTAAATTATGTTTTTTATAGGCTGCAAAAGCTGTTAATATCAACCAGTACTGCAATTTCCTTGCTAATATTCTTTTTAATACCATCATTCAGGGTGGCTCAACCTTTCAAAATATGCTATTTGCCCTTATTATTAAACTATATCTCCGAATAAGCTTGTAAAATTGTGCTATTTTCTTTTTAAGATAGAAACAAATGGCGTGCGTTTCATGAGAATTTGATTTTTTAATTTTTTTTTGGATTATTGTAATGTGTTGATATTAAAATAATTTTTAAAAAATAAAAAAATATTTTAATGTATTTGTTTTAAAAAATAAAAAATAATATCACAAACACCTCTTGAGAGAAGTGAGGGAGCTGCGATTGAGTTGTGGCCTTTTATCATCTCCTAGTTCATGTAATTCTTTTATTGGTGTATGGAAATGATTGATTCCTCCAAAGCTTGGGATTTCTTGTTGGATGGCTATTATAGGTAAAATCAACAATAGAGAATCTTGGTTGGGTGGGGTATTTTTAAAGCTAGGGATGTATTTTGTCCATTATGTCTAGTGTATAAGGAATTAGTGAATTACTTAATTATTCATTACCATAATAATTGGAGCTTCTACTCTAAATTTGTAGATTCATGAGGTTTATCTTGGTTCTACCTAATGAATATGTTACATTTATTTCATCAAATAAGAATTTTTTATTTGAAAAAAATATGAATAAATGGGTTTATGGCGTCTTATAAACCAAACACCAACTTTTTATCTAATGTTGATGGTCGAGATCTTAACTAGTTGATCAAACATCTTTGGTTATAGTTAACGATCCATTGCCTAATAAAAAAAATTAAATTAAAAGGAAAGAATTTTGTCCTTTTGTTTTGTTTTGGGCTAGGGGCATGAGTCCAACCTTCTAGGGCAACATGCCTGACCTCTTTTTATCTAGTTTTTTATTTTGTTAATTTAAAACTAAATTTAATTATGGATAAAATTATATTTTAATATTATTTCATTAAATACCATTGGTTTTCCTTAATTTTCAAAATGCATTGTAACCTTTTTTTCAAGAAAAAACATTGGCCATAATTTCTTTAACTATTAAATATGAATCTAAAATGCATTTGTCTTTAATTTTTTTCATCACGAATAATCAATAAAAATAATTTTTGACAATGATAAAATTTATTTACTTTATCATGAATTCTTGACAAAAGTTTCATGGGTTAATTATTCCTTTTCTCATTCAATTGCATATAAACTATCAAGACATGATTTTTATCATACGCTGTAGTAGATGATGAGTTGCCAAAATTCCTATTATTTTTTACCATTAAAGAGGTGGTCGAAAAACTAGACTAGGATTTTTTAATTCAAATTATATAGTTTCAAGAAATCAATTTGTCAACTCAAAACACACCTAAACATTTTAGAAAAGGTAATTTAATTTATTAATTACCTGCTAATCACACCCTATGACAATGCCAAATAATGGTGCATTTTCCACAAGTAGGGTTATTAACCAAAAACAATCATACATGTTGCAATCACCATAGTTTTGTCAGCCATTTATCTGTAACAATCACACATTAACATCAATTTCACATATTATTAATAAATAAATAATCACTTAACAAACATAAAAAAAACATTATTATAAATACTTAATGTTTTATTATTAGCACCTTGACATCTTAGAGAATAGAAAAATATGAATTTATTATGAATACTTAATGTATCGTAGACTTGTTTTATTATTAAATGAATTTAAAAGCTTTATATTTACAGTTTGGACTTTCAAGAAACATAAAAAAAGACCCTTCAATTTTTATTGTTACATAATAATTAAAATAATTAAATGCTGATAGTACTGTTACACGGTGCAACTTGCAGCATCGGCCCTTTTACCCATGGTTTAAAGCAGCAGCTGGCAATGTTATTCTAACAAGCCACCGTTTTGATTTGTTTACTCCATAGACTCAAATAAATGCAAATGCATATAGTTAATTAATCTAAAAACGGATGAGCATAATCGTTGACTAGTAATGGAGAATGTTAGTCTTATCAATAATGGCAAGTTGTTGTGTTTTAAAATTTTAATTCTATCTTATTTTTTATCAGTTTTTTTTTATATTCATGGATAGTTATAAAAAAAAATAATTCTGAAACTATTTTTTTTTAATATGTTTTTAAATAAAAAATATTTTTAAAAAATAATTATTGTAAGCTACGGATTTCCTTATCTCCATCCGCCGTGGAGAACACCGAATAATATATGAGCTACTGTTCTTTTCTTTTTTATTCTCTCTCTCTCTCTCTCTACATATACATATACATATACGTGTACATCCGATGATCACTTGTCACAAGAACACGACGAAAACAACTAGTTCTGTCTCTCATTCGAAGAGGATGAGAAATTATCAACCAAGACCAGCCAAGTTCATTTTCTTTCTTGACTGAGCCATCCTTGTGCATGGATATCTTTTTCTTTATTCTTCAATAATATTATTACCAATCAGAAGCGGAAAATCTTCACTGGTTTACACTTTACTTCGTTTGAATAATGACTGCATGCAAGTGAACTTTCAATAACGCGTTTGTTGTCTCTAACTCTCTCGTTTCGATCAAGTCAAACACAAGCTAAGAACTGATAGGATCAGGGGTTAGGAAACCAATCCTCATTAATTATCATTACATTTTATTCTTCAGGAATTATTTTATGTTAATTGTCTGTTGCTCCCATCATCCTTAATTTTTCCTAGTCCAAATTGTTTGAGTTCACAGATACGTAAATTAAGAAGCTGTCAGGAAAGAAGGCTGTGCAAGTTTGTACCCATTGGTTAATTATTACGCGACCAAACCACCACTCAGCTTCTATAAAAGGCAATTCATTTAGAACACGAACCCACACAAACTCGTAAGCCCTAAACCTTCAATCAAAACCCATTTCAAACTTGCCACCCATCAACTTCAACAAGCCATTTCTATGGCTGTTCGAATCGCGCTAGCATTTTTATTTGTGCCTTTTCTACTCTCCACAACCGTTCTTGGGTATAATTCCGATGAGGTAATATCTTGGTGTAGCAAAACACCTAATCCACAACCATGTGAGTATTTTTTAAGCCATGACCAAGAAAATACCCCCATTAAATATGCGTCCGACTTTCTCAAAATTGCCACGCGTCTAGCCTTAGCCCGTGCCATGAATGGTAAATTCACCACTTATTCCCTAGGCTCGAAATGTAGAAACAGGCTTGAAAAGGCTGCATGGGAAGATTGCCTCGAGCTCTATGAAGACATCATTCTACAGCTCAACCAAACCACTACCGGCAAGTGCACAAACTATGATGCACAAACATGGCTCAGCACGGCTCTAACCAACCTAGAAACGTGCCGAACCGGGTTCGCTGAATTCGAGATGACTGACTTTATCTTGCCTTTGATGAGTAATAATGTGTCCAAGTTAATTAGCAACACTCTGGCTATTAACAAGGTACCCTATAGTGAGCCTAGTTACAAAGATGGGTTTCCTTCCTGGGTCAGCCCTGGTGACCGGAAACTCTTGCAATCATCTTCACCAGCTTCTCAGGCGAACATTGTGGTGGCAATAGATGGGTCTGGGAACGTCAAGACCATCAAGGAGGCCGTAGATGCGGCATCGAAAAGGTCAGGGTCAGGGAGGTATGTGATATATGTGAAAGCAGGGACATACAATGAAAACGTTGAGGTGGGAAAAAAGGTGAAGAATGTTATGTTTGTTGGTGATGGTATGGGGAAGACAATTGTCACCGGCAGCAAAAGCGTTGGAGGAGGTACTACAACTTTCAAGTCAGCTACTTTTGGTGAGTATCCCTATTCGATTAGCCTGCTTAATAAATAAATTAATTAAGATTTTCAACCATCTTGAAAAAGAAAAAACCCAAATTGAGGATATATATATATATATATATATATATATATATTAAGGTTGCTTGTGTGTTTAAAACTATATTTTAGCTTGTTAATTTTTTTTTAAAAAAAATTAAATAAAAATATATTTATAAAAACACTTTTTACCATACCAAACACAAGAAGTAACCTTCTCTTACTAGTGAATACACATGAAATACTTTGAAACGTATTCAAATGTCAAAAATTTGACTAATGAAACATATTTAATTCTGCGCATGTCATATTGAAAGTGACAATCGATAACTTCAAGTTTGAATCTTTGGGAACCTGTCTATCATCAGGGACCTTACTATCTACACAGGCTTGGCCGGTCCATGACTCTAATAGGCACGTAGCCAATAGGTTTTTAATTGCGTGAGAGGAAGAAACAACAATTTATTTTAAGCAATGTCAAATCCTAAAAGTCTAAGCTAGGGGGTCCCCCCGCTTACAAAGTCTTAAGCTTTTGATATTTGCTAGCCTAATTAATTATTTTGGGGGCCAACAGAGATTGCTCAGACAGCAAACATTATCTCCTGACTTCAATCATCAATCATATTTTAAGATTGTTTATTGATCTACAATATAGCGCTAAAGTTGGCGTCATCAGACGGATACTCAAACTTCAATGCTAGCTATTCATTTTCCTTAATATTATGGAAACTTTCTTTGAAAATGGCAGGTAGAAATTGTCCAGAAAATTTGGTTCATGGTATATTTTAATCGTAAGGATTCAACTCCACTAATGAGTCAGTCAAAACTTTCTTATACGTTAAGACTTTGTACAAGTTGCATGTACGTTTACGTACCATCATAATACTTATAAGAAAGCAGTGGGGAATTTACTGTATTTACAATCAGGCAACCGTTTTGTTCTTTAATATTAATGAAAATAATTTGTGAAACATTCTAAGTATCATTTTGAATGTTTTCAGCGGTGGTCGGAGATAATTTTATTGCTCGGGACATGACATTTAGAAACACAGCCGGTGCCAATAATCACCAGGCAGTTGCCTTACGTTCGGGCTCAGATTTTTCAGTGTTCTACAAGTGCAGCTTCGAAGGTTACCAGGACACTCTCTACGTCCATTCTCAGAGACAATTCTACAGAGAATGTGACATCTATGGTACCGTTGACTTCATATTCGGAAATGCTGCAGTTGTTTTCCAAAACTGTAACATCTATGCACGAAACCCTCCGAACAAGACCAATACAATTACTGCTCAAGGTAGAACTGATCCCAACCAGAACACCGGAATTTCGATTCACAATTGTAGGGTTACTGCTGCTTCCGATCTGAAGCCGGTCCAAAGCTCCGTCAAGACATACCTCGGGAGGCCGTGGAAAGAGTACTCGAGGACTGTTTTCATGAAAACCTTCCTCGATAGCTTGATCCACCCAGCTGGTTGGATGCCATGGAGTGGTAATTTTGCTCTCAATACTTTGTATTATGGAGAATACATGAATACTGGCTCTGGATCATCTACTGCCAGCAGAGTTAACTGGAAAGGCTACCGAGTCATCACTAGCTCATCCGAAGCATCGAAATTCACCGTGGGAAGCTTCATTTCCGGGAGTAACTGGTTGCCGGCCACCAACGTACCATTCACCGCCGGCCTTTAATTATATATCTATCTATATGGATTGCCTAAGGGATTGTTATTTAGATAATTTGTTTCCGGGGTATACTGATATGAGTTTCTTCTGGCACAAGACAAAATAAATTGCCAATCAATAATCTAGAAACTTGTAATTAATAATCTGTAAATTTCTTCTGGCACAAATTTATGATCTTTCATTCGTGTAATAATTGTGAATTTGTAATGCAGAGCTTTCGGATTTTATCTCGTTGTCTTCTTCTTCCCCCCTATTTTTTTTCCTGACATTTTTCTAATCAAAGCGCTCAAACACCAAGCTTCGGGTATTCATAATAATCTGACCAGAGTATTTCGTTGCTTAAAATGCCACCCACCATCATCGACCGTTTAAATAAGGCAGGTGGTCAATGATCTTCCATCAATAACTTGGTCAATCGATGACACGTCATCCTTGGACCAGATCATTTCAAACTACCCTTTTCTAGCTACAACTTCATGCTTAAGAATGTGAACAAGTTGATTCGAGTTTATGCCCGTTGTCTCTGTCTTCTCAATTTTCTTATCTTACTGGTAAGAGAACTGAGAAATCTAATCCCTTAAATCTCAACCGCACATGAGTTCTTCGAATTGATTATTCTGGTCCTAACCTAACATGCAGAGGATAGATGCCAAGGAGAAGTTTTTCATTTCTCTTTGAGCTCACCAAGGCCGCAACACTCCATAATCTAATAATAACTAATCAAATACGTAGAGGGAAGTATTTTAACAGCAGAACATGTATTTTATACTTGAAGCCTGGCCCATACTTCCCATACGGTTGAGACTCGGGGCTTTCCTTACCTGCAAGCCCAACTCAAATTATGAAAAGACGGCCGTCAGAGTGGCCCAAATACGGACTTGACTCTGAAGAAAAGGGAAACAGCAGCTCTCTTGAAGTTGATAGAGATGGATGGTGTTACTTCATCCCAGGAGATAACACCTGCTTATTTTGTGTAAGAACAACAAAATTATAATTATAATTAAAAAACCAATTAAATTGGTTTAAATCAGTTCAGTTTTTTATGTAAAAAAATAAAAAATAATACACTGTTTTTTTATATTTTTTATTTTATTTTAACTAAGTCTTTCCCTGCTTTCATTTCATCAAAATAAAAAACAGAACAAAAAATTCTAACCAAATTGAAAAAATAAAAAAGTTTTTTTTATAGTATATTTTTTTTTTAATTTGAACCATTATGATTTAGATTCAGTTTATCATTTATAGTAACCAAACCAGACCAAAAGTTTTTAAAAATATTTTAATCAGTTTAATCGGGGTTTTTTAATGGATCAATTTTTCTTAATTATCTTTTTTATTTTCTCAATTTAATAGATGTTATAGTTCTTTTGCTCACCCTTCCCCTTGTGTTTCTTTATACTACTTATTTTGCGTAAAAAATCAGTTTATTATTTCAAATAGACAAAAGTAGAGAACCAATCTCTCTCACAAATATATTAAAACAAACAATAAGGACTTAGCCACCACATGATTACCTTCAACAATGATTGTAAGATACCATATGTTGTGTTCTTCTTTTTAATCTGCATTTAAGATTCAATAACCAATATAATTTATAATTAAAATGAAAGTAAAAATAACAAAAAATTGGAAAACAGAAATTACCCATTACTCTTCTACAAAATGAGAGGAGAACGATTACGATGGCTAGACCTGCTATTATCCCAACAACAATGGCTACTGTTTTGCCCACGTCATCCTCGTTGGAGGAATCTATACGAAACCAAAGGCGATAGAATAAGTCCCATGCAAATAACTTGACAAGAGACTTGATAAAGCTGCCACTACCTCGTATCATTGTTCCTTTTAAAGATGGCGCATAAACACGTTTCGAAACAAACTATTATATTCCCAGCGTCAGAATATTTTTTTAAAAAATTAATAAAATATTAAAAGGATAAAGATTTTTTTAGCTATATTTAAATTCAATTAAGTGGTTTAGTTTTGAAAATGGGTAATATGAATCAATGTCTAGCTTGAGTTTTATATTAAATAATGTGAGAACCAATCTAAAATAAATTAATCAATTTAATGTGTCCCAATAAAACTTAAATATCATTTTTAAACATCAGAAGTAGGTTTAAATAAGTAACATTACTTTTTCTCTTTTATTTTTTTAAAACATATCATATTTGATGAGTAAACCCATCAAAGTTATGAATCAAGTAATTCATGTCAAATTTTCAAACCTATAAACTAGATAATAGACTCTAGTGGGATTAATGATTATTTTTTTCTAAATTATTGTTTATTTAATTATATAATAACAATAATAGATTATCAACTACTAAAAAATCTATATAAAAGGCAAATCAAAAACATTTAAATGCGGATTAGAGAATAAAATTATGAAGTTTATTTTTCAACCAATATAAATGGCAGATTAAAATAAATTGTCAATTCTAAATATTGGGAAACACGTAATATAAGGATCAAATTTAAAAAAAAAAACAATAAAGAAAGAAAAATAAGGGGGGTCAAAATGAAAAAAAAAGGATTACTATTGTAACCCACAATGCTCATGAGTGCGGAGAAATAATGTTTCTCCCTTATCTTTAACGTTCAATATTAAATGTAATTTCCAAATAATTTCTAAAGAATCGTTTATGCTACCTGAGTTCTCACTTCAATCCTCTGTATTTTATTTTAACCCTCCTTTTAAAAAAACATGAAATTGTGTGCTTAACAAAACTTGATTGTGCAAAGAAAAAATCCAAGGACTAAAATAAAAATTTATCAAAAAATACCATTATAATCCATAATTATTTGTAAGAGGGTGAGAAATAAGAGGATTTATAGTAAAAGAGCCGTATCGTTTATATTATAGGCAAGTTGTTACATTTTGTTTATCACTTTTTATAACGATAATAAAAAAGACAAACACATTCAATTGACTAAATAAAATAAAAATATGATGCATGACTACACATATTAGAAATATTATCTAAAAATATTTTTTTTATTATAAAAAATATATTATATCTACACAAAACATTAAAAAAAGATAACAGATGAATAGATTTTTTTTTAAAAAAAAAATATTACATGTATAACAAAAAAAAAACCACCATCATTCAAAAAACGCTCTATGAATAAAATAAAAGAGAGAAAGGGTATTAATCTAAATATGACTATTTTATATAAAAAAAATTATATAAAAAAACATTAATTGAAGAAAAAAAAGATTAGGCACTGCTAGGTATGACCCATTTAGATTGAACTCATGAGTGGGCCTGTCAGGCAGTCCCTCATGACTAGGTTTTATTAATGCACTGGGCGGATAACATGTCATCATCCTCGTTTCTTTTGAGAAAAAAAATTAGGCGACGCGTCACCTAATCTTGCCCAAATTTCGGTCACCTTAGTGGCCAGAAAATCAGAGCTTTAAGAGTTTTTTACCTATACTTATTTCAACCCAAGATACCCATTAAAACAATTTATGAACCATGATAAATCTAAAAATAACATCAAATAATACTCCAAAATTTCATTTATTTTAGTGACCTAAATCAACACCGATAATATGTTTCTCTCTCTACCACCGGAATCTTGTAACCCCTCTTTAAACTAAGGGCTAAAAAATAACAAAAATAGATATTCTAATTATTTCATTGTATTTTTTATTTTATTTTATTTTATTTTATATTCGGTCAAATATTAAATTTTCTTCTATTGATAATAACAAAAAAAAAAAAACCATTGTAAAAAATGCAAAAATAGCTATGTTTTAGATGTCTTTGTTCTAATGATATTTTAGTAATTTTTAGTGCATTTAAAATGGAAAAAAAATATTTATTTCAAATTAATTTAATAATAATTAACGGAGCTCGTGGAAAGATCAAAATACCTTCAACAATGAGTGTTAGATGTGAAATCACGTCACTCACAGGTTATAGTGAAATCACTCTCCAATTACTTCTTGTTAATGAATAAGAAAGCAAGCATGAATCAAACCTGAAGAGAGATCATAGTAACCAGATTCCCAGTAGCGAGCATAACACTGACCCAGGTACACTGCCGCCGCCGCCGCCGATCCACACAGATCCTTAAACCGCCCGACAGCATCCGCGAGACACGAAGAGCAATCACCAGAGCTCAAATCGCCAAAACACTGTGCATAACCTTCTACTGAGCCTGAGCTGCTAACTTTAAATCCCATGGCCGTTGACAAGTCAGCAAGAACATCATCTCTTCGCTTAAAGAACTCGACGTCGTTGCTGACACTTTTACTGCACTTTATGTATTTCAGTTTCTTATCGAGCCTTCCCAGGAAGTCAATATTCTCATATCTTACATAGCAAGATTCAAGTTGCAAAGCAGCTCCGTAAGAGTATGGACAAGCCAAACTTATCTGGGTAACAGCACTTTCAATGCATCTTGAACAATCGGTGATCCTTAAATCACCCCTGCACTGATACAAGCCATAGCAGATTCCTTCGGTGGGTGCTGAGCTTCCATTTCCAAAGGCAAAGCTGTTGTAATAAGCTTGAGAAGATGAGCTGACAATGGAAGCTAGAAGGGGATTGTGGTTTTCTTCGAACGGAGAGTTGGGCGCGTACGTTTCTTGAGAGCAGTCTGCATAGATGAAGATACGAGCTTTGACAAAGCTGTCATGGTTACTGAGTGAAAGGAAGAGAAAGAAGAGTAAAGTGAGTCTCGGAGCTGGGATTGTTTTGTGAGTGGAGTACGAGTGAAGCCTTCTCAGCATTTCTTTTATCTTGTTTTTTTTTTTTCCTGTGCTGGCCTTCCTTTCTTTTGTTTTATTTTCTGTTTTGTGCTTTGCTCTGATGGCGAGAGAGTGAAAATGTGGTTGCCTTTCGGATTTCCCTGAATTCTTATTTAGAGATTTTTTTTCCCCACCAAGAAAAGGAGCCATTTGTTCTTCGTGATTTACTTTTGTAAGTTCTGACATCTTCAACTTTTTCTTCATCCTCATTAAAGATCAGCATATACCATTGCTTTTAATTCTTGCCAAGACCTAGAAAAGCAGTTTCTAAACAGCATTATTCTAATCTGATAGTGGGAAAGTTGTTGCTGCAGCCAGTCAGATTGAAATGATGCCTTCTTACAGACTTGTGAAGCACTCTGCTTAGCTACATAAGCTATGAACTAACGGTACAACACATTAGCAGAGAACTGAACTACGGAAACTACAACACGTTTTATTATCAGAAATGTGCTACACCTTTACCTCAACAGATGATCAGTTCCATATGAACAAATTAGGGGAATCTATGCGGGAAGAACAATTTTTATCTCGAAAAGAAAGTGACATCTATGCGGGAAGAACATTCATTTTTATCTCGACCTGCGATGTTCATCAGAATCGATTTATGCTGGAACAATTTTTATTGATTTTTTTTATAAAAAAAAAATTCAATCGGGTTTCAAAATTTAGTGTTACTCATTCTACTTCAACATTACCACTCTTATTGCAAGAATAATGGCTAATACATAGCGGATTCTATTCGCTGCTCTTGTTTGTAGGGAAGGAGATTGCGGTGGGAATAAGCAATTAGAGATGAACTTCGATCCGTACTGTTTACAAATTTACTACAGCAAACAGGAATCTTTGTTTGTGCTTTGTGGCTTAAGCACATTGAGTCTCAACCAAGAATATGATTCATTGTGAGAAGCAAGTGGAAACATTGTACGCCAAGTTGCTGGCCAGTTCCTTATAAAACAATCATGATATATAGTTTCAGAATCATATATTTGCCATTACTGACAGCAAACTGGTCAACAGTTTTGCAGTCAGTGAAAAAAATGTAAGATCAACATAAGATTATTCCTTCACCTCCTCTGCAGCAATGAACAAGCAACCTAAAAACACCAACGAAGACAATTCAATTGCCGGCACATCAGAAAAGTTGTCAAAATTGGTGAAAAGATCACTGCCCTTTCCAAGTAAGTTCCTGGGGAAAAGGAAATCATAATTAAGCACATATGGAACTTATTGGGAGATCTGTACTGAGTATTTTTCATGGGCCTGCTCACTTACACTTGAGGGCCTCACAAATTGATGAGAGCACAATCTTTAATCCAAAAGCTTAAACTATGACAATCTCAAACCTCTTATACCTCACCTCACGCCGCGATATGCATTTCAATTTTCTACAAAACCTAATCTTCATGTATCAGGCAATTATTAAATCCGACGTCGAGACGCTTTGCCAGTTTCTTTTCCTCGAAGTAGAAGGACATGATTTACGAAGTAAACAAAGCATACTCAAAACTTTGCACAAACTGATCGTTTGTCAAGCACGAAACAAGTATCGACGGAAACACCCGAATTGTTTGTACCCTTCTTTCGCATAAAAATGGAATTTCCATACCTCATTTCATTTAAAAGCGAGAGAGGGAAGTAAAACTCCGAATGTATTGCACGATTCGTTTGTTTTGGGCCGATACAAACAGCTTCAAAATGCTAAGGAATGCAATTTTCCTGAACTAAAGCTATACTGAAAGGGACTGCAGTAAACATCGCATAAATTTTCTGCAAGCAAAATTGAATTTCAAAAGGCCAATCACGCTTTGCATAGAGATTGAAACCATTAAAAAAAATTCTGATAAACATGCAATAAATTACCCGTAATGCATATTTACTCGCCGGATAGTGCCAAAACTTTCCGTGCTTCCTTTGGCTTTCCTATAAAAAAAATGTGTATATAGAACTATTCCTGGAAACGTGATACAGTACCTTGCTAATTGATAAATTTTACCAGAAGGGTCAATCACATCCATTGGCAAGCTTCAATACACAGCAAATACTCCATGTGGTCCATTTTAACCTGTACGTATGTGGCATATATATATAGACCTAGACACAATCAGAGGACTTTTATTTTCCGATCAAGTTGTGGTGGGTGATGCGTAGTACTCAAGTTGAGTTCGATCACAAGATTCTCCACTACACATCAATGGCAATTAATGAAGGGACGGCAGGTTATTTATTGCTGCTATTTTTACCTTTTAATCAAAACCAAATCTTTAGGTGTGAATTGGAAAAACAGATTTGGTCGGATCTTTTGTCCAGTCATGTAGCACTCAGGTATTCATTCTTACCTAAATTCTACCTGAAAACGAACCTTTGAAACTCTGCATAACAGAAGAATTCCTTGCATTCTTTAGCCTCTGATCATACTTTATATTTCTTTTTTAGATCCCAGCAAGATTTTCATGGCTGCAAAATTTTCCTGATATCAGCTAAATTCAATGTAACGATCGAAGGACAAACTCTCTATCAATATACACCTATAAATCCATTACAATAAGTACAGGTAAGAAAAAAGAGAGAGGGAGAGAGAGGGACAAAACAATAGTGAAAAATGAAAAAGAAAAAAAAAGAAGAGCAATGCCTAAATAAAAACTCCAGCATAATCACCATCTAAACAACATTATCGTCATCATCATCATCATTAAAGAAAAAAACCCAATTCGTCAATGGTGTTTACGTTTCCACGCCAGCTTCCTTCGACTTGACCCAGCTTTAATCCGGGTCTGGACCCTCTCAAACTCCGAAAAATGGCAAGGAATGGTAATCCCACCTTGCTGATTAAAACCATATTCCTCTTCTGCTTCTCTTAACAATTCACCAAACAAAGGGTGATTAAAATAAATCAAAGGCACCAAAACTCTATGAAATTCACCATCTTTTTGACCCACATAAACAGCCAAATGCCCCCTTGGCACTGAAACCGGTTTATCGTAAACCGATTCATGACCCACGGGTATATAACCCGACCCGGGCTTTGCTCGTCTAAGTGATTTAGCTCCCTTTTTTAAACGACGGCCCCAATTGATGATTTTCGATAAGGGCTTTGACCTCGACCTGCATGCTGTTTCTGATTGGCCTAAAACGTTGCCACCAGGTGGGTGGATCCCCGTCCGACTGGAGATCCAAGTTGAGATCCGAACAAACCGTTTTCCAACCTTGAAACCTCTCATCTTTCTCATCATCTGATATATTAAGTGTGCAAGAAAAAAAAAGGTGTTTTTGGGGGTACAACTGTGCGTTTTATGACTTCTTACGAGGATGTAAACCGGGCGCTATGTGAGAGTGTGATGGGGTTTGAAAAGGGCCATGGGTCTGCTGTCGACATGGTTAAGCGGAAGAGGGCAAGGCATACTTCAGAAAGAGAAGTTGGTATGCTGGACATCTCAATTGAAGCTACAAAATGAGACTTTCATTCCAAGGAGTCGTAACATTTGTCTGTCTGAACCGTTTCCTCTACCCGTCAAGTATAAGGTCTTGTGGTGGCGATCGTGGTGGTGGAAGGCGGTGGTGCTGGTTATTCGTGTGTGGAGGTTGAGGTGATCAGGGATAGATCTTCGGAAACTATAGAGAGGTTGTATTGTATATATAGGGATGCAAATGAAGAATCAACCACTGGAGAAGACAAGCACATAGGTGAAAAGTAAAAGATCTGGGAATTTTATATTTGAGTAAATTACAAAGCAGCCCTCTCCCTTTATATAAATAAAGAAAGGGAGCTTACGTTTCAATCCAGCCCCCAACCTTTCAATCTTTTATTGTTTGTCCCTGGCCCAACTTTTGATTCAACAAGGCCATCCTCTCCCTGTTTGTTTCTATTTGAAAGTTCTTATATAAGTATAGCTTAATTAAAAATAAATGTTTTTTTCTCTCAAAAAAACCTAGTGCAAATTATAAATGTAGGTGTTTGCTGTTTATAAATGGAGAAAATTATCCTTGAACTAAACTAAAAATATAATTTATTTAATATTTCTAGCCGGAGCACCAAAGTATAGAAAAACAAAGTAAAAGAAAAAAAATTAAAATATTGAGGACTTATTTATTTGCTAAGAAGTATACCGTACCTTATAAGGACGGACATGGAGTAATCTTCTTTCCAGTCTTTCTTTTATCCGCCGTATTAAAGTCAAACGTGGGAGTTTAAAATCTTAACAAGTCAAAAGTGGAGGAACGAAGAAAGAGACGGGGAGTTTTGATACAGTCAGCCACGCGATTCTGAATTCCTGGAAGAAATTCATTAAAACCAAAAAAAAAACATATATCTGTGTGCGCGTGTTGGAATTTAAAGACAGAGAAAGTCATGGGTCAGACAAACGTACGGTCAGATGATGGCTTCAGATACACGAAAAGTCGTCGGAAACTTAAAGAAACTAGTAATGGTGATGTGGATCGTTGATTTGAACTTGTCCAGGCATTTTAAGACGTTTGATGGTTGATCTAGCGTCCCAGATTTTTTGACCGGGGCTCCTTCCGAGAAGTTGCTGCTTTCTGCGACGTACATTGTTGGGAATATGAGAAAAATAACCTTCTCGAAAGGAAAAAACCCATTGTTTAATGCGGTAAATTTATGATTTTTTTCCCAGCTAACTACGACTAATTAATCCATTAAATAATTAGTTTATAAGAAAATGACTGCAACCGTCACCAGGTCCTGGACGCGTAAATAAGCTCGTTCTCCTTCTTACTTGTTCTGGGGTAATTTCATCTAGCAAGTCGACGAAGAACAAATAATATTAATCGAATTAATTAATTTCTTTTTTCTCGTCTAACGTTGATTAAGTTACAATCCACTCTACTTTCGTATAAGAAAATTCTGTCCAGACCAAAAAGTAAGCGAAGAAGATGGAAATTGAGAGGCTAAGAGTAACATCATTATGGGACCATCATCTAAGAACATCACATAGTTGGTGGGGAAATAAATAAATAAAACAGAAATGGTTAGGAGGTTGAAAAATGGAGATGATGGTAGCATTGGAGAATATTTATTTCCAAGCCACAATAGATTGCGAAGACCACAATAAATTATGGCCGGGTAGTTTTCAGAGGCAAGGCAACAATTTTTTAGCACCGTGAACCCTTTTTTAGCACCATCTTTCTTGAAAAGAGTTCTTAATCACTAATGATTTTCCCCGTTGAGAATTGGATCTCACGTCTTCAAGCATAAATCATGGATACATATATAATGAATCACTTACAGATAATTAACCCACAAAATGAAACAAATCACTCGAGAGAGGATGTCATATGTCAATGAATTATCTCATCTAAAAGTTTAAACTCTCAGGTAACGTTCTAGAATATAATTTATATTATTCTTCAACATACTCTCTCATGTGAAAATTTTTTGGGCTTAAAACTTGCATAGACTCACTTATCTTGTACTTAATTTTTATCAAATAGAATAAAAATAGTGAAATTTGAACTTGTGATCAATAGGTCAATAAAACTTTAATACAATATTGAGAAACCATCTCATCAAACCATCTCATCTAAAACCTTAAACTCTTAAATAAAATTCTAAAATATAATTTATATTATTTTCTAAAACTATATACCTCTCCCCTATCAATGAGAGGGAAAATTCATCAAGTCCTACGTACCTGAGCTCATAACTCAAAGATTTAACCTGCGATATAAAATGGTGATATAGTGGCTCGAGTCTCCTCAATAAATTTACATGTATTTTACTCAGGTCGATGATTGCCACGCCCTAAAACTACCCGTTTGAGATGAATCCACACAGTGCTTGTAGGGTATTGAAGCAGTCATTCCAAAACTCCGTATACCGTACACTGTATGTACTTTCCCTCGGACCGCAACAAAAGCTGATGTGACATCGGGCAATAGCCACGTAAGCTAAGATTATTTGTTTTTGGACTCTAGCATTGTAAGGAAAACAAATTGATAAAATAATGTAAAATAACACAGTGAAGGAAACTTCATTCAATACAAACACAAAATACAAAAACATGAAGAATATGGCAGTGTCTTCCACGATGATCCCATTGTCCACATCAGCATGCTTTGAAAAGTTATCTTCAAACTTCCACGCCCGTTGCGGACATTGAAAGCCATGTCTCACCGCCCGGTTCTGTGGGGTTATTCTAGTGATTTTGTTGACCATAACAACCATATTATATAATAACTGTATGTAACCCTCCAAACCTTTTCGGCTTGCATGGTTTGATTTTTATTTGTACGGACACACGTACCGTACCTGCCTCTATAAGTCGTGGTGGGCTAACCAGAATATATTTGCTTAATTAAATGCATAGTTTGGCGCTGGTTAGTTGTTTCTTGGATCATCGGCCGCTGTCTGCAAATTTTATAAAGCTTCTAGTAGCCGAGGTGTATATAGTCTTTGTCCTTCACAGTAATAAAAGTTGTTTTTCAAGTATTTTTTATTTTTTAAATTTGTTTTTAACATCAATAATAAAAAAAACATAAAAAAATTATTTTAAACCCCTCAAATATGCTATATTCCAGTCGCACCACAAGTTTTAAATTTATTTTTGGATATGTTTATTTTTTAGTTGTTTTATGTATTTTTTTCAGGTTATAATGCATTTACGTACCAACCAAAAAAAATACAATTTGTAAGTTCTCGTTCATAAATCAGAGAAGCAAGGTGGAGCTTGGAGCGATCAACAATATTTTGGTGGCTTAGCTTACTCAAAGTTGGTCCAGTGAATCAAAGGCCATTATGTATCAGCCCAATTAAAGCCCAGGGAATCTAAGCCCACCTATAAATTTTAGCATTTGAGGCCCAGACAGAAAGAAAGGGAGTGTCCCCCTTCGTCATCTCACTCTTCTTTCTTTCGCTGCGATTCGAGTGGGATGAAGCATCCAGTACAAGTTAGAGACATAAATAATAAATCCGTGAGGATAATAAACGGTGATACCGTTATATCGCGAAATAAGGCAATAGCTGTAGTGGGATCCTTATTGTAATTCGTGAGGATCGGATCCAAAATGAGTGATCCAAATCTAGAGTTACAAGAATCCGGTTGGGAAGAACTTAGAAGAGAAGCAAGAAAGATCGAAGGAGATCTCGATGTCAAACTCTCTTCATATGCTAAACTTGGCGCTCGATTCACTACTCAAGGAGGAGGTGAATTTTATTTTAGTTTTGATTAATTGTTTAAGTGGAAATTATTTTAAGTAATGTGAGGTGATGAGTGTGAATCAGGTTACGTGGAAAGTGGTTCGCCAAAAGTTGGATCCAGTAGGTCATGGAAATCAATGGAAATGGAAATTGAATCTTTACTTGAGAACTTACTTGATATAAATGATGCTATGAGTAGATGTGCTGCTGCGTCCGCTGCTACTTCAGTTACTCAAAAGCTAGCAAGGCATAGAGATATACTTCATGAGTTTACGCAGGTTTGGTACTTGTTTTTATTAGTTTGGTTCTATCTAGTATCTTTTTTCTGTTTTGTAACGTAATGTTAGGAAATTTCTTTGTTGTGTTGTATGTGGGTGATGTGTGTATGGCAGCAATGAGGATAGGAAATTTGATATTAATTTTTTCTTAGATTAATGTGTCTTAATTCCGATCAGAAAGGGGAAAAAAGATAGAAAGAAATGTGGCTTGTTTTAAAATGGGACAAGTATAGAATGAAGAAGAAATACAATTTACAAACTAGTGTAAGAACCTTAATTGGGAAATGTTGGGGTGGATGTTTTCGATATTTTGTTGTGAGAAGATAGTTGATTTGTTTGTTACTGTCTTTGTGCTTAATTTCCATCAGTCTGTCATGATTGAAGGCAAAATCCGTTTCAGTTTTTTTACTTCTCTTGCTTTTTTTCATTGGAAAACTGTATGGATCATGCTCTGTTTGCCGGACTTAATTGCTATTCCTGCACCTTAAAAAGTGAGAAAGAATGGATAGTTGCAGGTTAGCTATTTGTGCTTACCTGAATAAAATATCAAAGGGTAATTTTAATTTAGAGATATGCATCTGATCTTGTAGAAACTTTTTATCAAAATGCATCTTTTATTCCTGTTGACGCCTTAATTCAACTTAAGATCTTAATCAAAATTTCTCTTTCTATTTGGCAGTTGCCGGTTTAATTTTGCAGCTGTCATTTTATGATTGAATAGCAAAGCCCAAGATAGCACTTCAAAGATTAGTGGCAGGGGATAACAAGAAAGAAAACTTGCTATGCAGAATTGCTCTAAAATTGATTTTGTTCACCTCTTTGCTCATGTTCCATTTAACTAGTTATTGGATTATTTAGATGCTAATACACAAGCATATTAGGAATTTTTCATGCCGCTTCTATTTGGACATTTTTTCCCTTCATGAATGCTTCATATTTCATCACATCCCTAATCTTTTTTATTTCTTTGTGGACACAACCTTTATATTCTTGTGCTAAGAATTGCTGTGTAAGTGGCTTCTGTCTTATTGAGCAAATAGAATTTGTTACTTTAGGAGTTTAGACGAATCAAGGGAAACATAAACTCGATGAAGGAACATGCTGAGCTTCTGAGTTCTGTCAGAGACGATATTAATGAGTACAAGGTGAGCGTCATTTGAAATCTTACAACTGTTCTATGATCTCATGTTTTTGTTTCTCAAAATTGATGTTTGTTTACCTGTGTATGTACAGGCATCTGGTAGCATGTCTCCGAGAGTGCAGTTACTACGAGAAAGAGCTGCGATCCACGGAAGCATTGCTCATGTAAGACTTTCCCAGTTTCTTTTTTCCATAAATACATCAGATTCATTAGATGAAAATTTTGCCTTACATTTCTTGCAATTTTAGTTGATGGAAAAAGAAATACGGAGGTTGGAACAAACAACTGGCTATAATGAACAGGATAGAGTTAAATAATAGGGTTCTCTTATCTAGGATGTAGAGACAGGATGAACTGAAGTCATCGACTAATTCAGGGTGCTACAAGAAGAGGAAGCTGGAAAAGGCAATAAAAGATTTGTGAGTGCAATAAGAAATTTCAATAGCCTGAGAGCTGGCATATCTGGCATAGATAGGTGAAAATGGCAGGAAATGCGATAGTGGGAGTTGATTTTTTTTTCCCTCTCCTTTGATGTTCACCAGTTTTACTTATTTGTTACCGGACCTGTAAATCTAATCACCACCAACTCCTTTAATTGGGTATGGACCCTGAGCCTCTACAGCATTGCACTTAGCAAAGTCTCAGCTAATATGAACAGTGTGAGTTTACTGTATCTCTAGTTTACTAGCAGTGTGCTGCAGGGCTGGGAAAGTGAGATAAATTTGCTGTATAGCCGCACTTTCTTTTTGCCATGTATACGTCAGATTCTCACCAATGAAAATAGGTGGAAGAAAAATATGTTGAGGAATTTGGTTTCCCACCTATGTATCTCCTGCAGAAACAAGGAAATAAGGAGTAGAATGAAAGAAATATCCTTTCCATGGCCACCGTATCCAATTTTATCTTTTTAGAAAGAGACTTCAAAGTATATGTACTTGCACTTTTCCATATTAATCCTTCATTTCTAGTGTTTCGCTTATCCCTCCACAAATTCAACTTCTAATTCACACAAGCTGCTTGTCCATTCTCTCGCTTCATTTTATGTGACTAGCAAATCATACTAACTTTCCCATATGACAGTATTTGGTTTATCTGTTAGAAAATCATATGTACCAATAAATAAGACAAAAATGGAAATTCAACTTCTTTTCCATGTGATAATTGTAACGTTGCCATTCATAATTTTCATTCCCCATCCTGTTTATGCTTTCAAACAGAACAAAAACTTCCATTCATTCCTGTTATTTTCCACATCCCCCAAATACATGGGCAGAATGTTATCTTCCCTTGTAATCTCATTCCTCTCATAATCCCGTCTCTTTCATCACTACTTTCTAGTCCCAAACATAGCATCAGTTACTCTTGCTCAATAAATAGCAGTCATTAAAATTCTGTTCATGGTATTTTTTTTCTTCCATTTTCTGATGTCTGCTTCTTAAACAAATGGTTTGATGCCACAAAACAATTTACCAGAATTGATCTAACATGATTTCTTTCTGATGGAATCCTAAAATTGATTTGAGATAAACTTCACCTTGCAAAATATAAGTTGTGCTTGTATATAGAATCAGGTGTTTCTGAACTTTTTAGGTTTCGAAGTAAAAGTAGTTTCATGATGCTAAAGTCATAAATCATATATTGTGATTTGGATTGGAGAGAGGAACAATACTGCACTTCAATAGAGGAAGAGAGTTGAAGAACAACAAGCACAAGACACTATTTGTTGAGAAAGAAGTAGTGTATTAGAATTCTTTGTCCATTTATAATGAAATAAATATGGATTGAAATTTTTACCGATTGATGATATATATTCTGATTATGATTCCAATGTTAATTATGGAAGCAAAAGTGACAGTAATGATACATATGATGTCTGCTCTGAAAAGTCTAAAGTTGAGCTAGAAAATAATATCATAGTAGCAATTCTACAAAAGGAATACATTGGTCTGTGATATGTTGATCCTTTCGACTACTTGATAGAACCTCAAAACATTAGCATTTACAAATGTTATATGTTGGTTGCGGATGTTGATAAAAAATGGTTGTGCTGCCTAAGAAAACAATGGAAGAGGAATAAATTTCAAGGTCCAATTTGGTGTGCTAATGTTAGCATGCATTAAAGGAAACAACTATTCAGTTTTGGATATGTACTTGAAACGCCAAAGAAAAAGAAAGCATGGCAACTCTTGATTGGACATCCATGATATTGAGGCAAGAATGGTTTCAACTCGAGAATGTGTTTCTTCAAACTTGGGGAGAATGACTTGGGAGCTTTGTTTAAAATTCATTTTATTATATTTCTGATATTAAAGTTAATTTATTTAAAATATTTCTCTTATAGGTAAAGTAGTTTTACCTTGAGACTCACACTAGGAATCATTTTCCCACAAGGACATGGGGCTTGAACTATTATAATAGACTGTTAGGTTAGGCTAAAATGTAGCTTTTGTTAATTTATCAATCTATTCAGATTCTTGAGGGTTCCTATGAACCCTAAATTCAATTATCATGTTCCAACTTCATTTTATCCTAGTTTTAACCATTATTCTGCTGCATTTTTTGTTTTCAACTGCTTCCCTCTTCCCACACTACTTTGAAAAGCAAATTCTACCACAGTATCAAACACGCAATCAAGTCAATTAACAATGTTGGTCCACATCTGTGCAGATAGATGATGTTATTAATCAGGCTCAAACGACCAGGGCTGTTTTGGGTTCTCAAAGGACTATTTTTGGAGATGTTCAGGGGAAAGTGAAGCTTCTAAGTGACAAATTTCCAATTATCCGTGGCCTTCTTGGTACTTTACAAAAGCCATCTATCTGTATTATATGTTTATTTCCTTATATTCTGCAGTTTTCATTAGTTGTATAAAAATTCTTAGTCTTCTTCTTCTTCTTCTTCTGTTTTCCAAGGTTCTATCAGGAGGCGGAGATCCAGAGACACTCTCATTCTGTCGGCTGTTATTGCTGCTTGCACATTGTTTCTTATTATCTATTGGCTTTCAAAATAAAAGGTGGTATTTTATCGCTACAAAATTAACAAAACGATAATGCTCTTCGAAATCAAATTTACTTGTGTAATTTGCATCCCCATGTAAGTACATCATTCTGCTTCGCATGGGATTTACTTGCTCCTAACACATGGCTAGATGTATATTACTGCTCACATGAACAGCCACACAAGGATGTAGATGTCAACAAGAGGAAGGAAAACAAAAAAGAAAGTTTCAACATATCTCGTTGCTGCATGATGGTTCCTTGTCATGCCTTGAAACATCAATTTCTCCTGTGGCGCAGCTTTCGCACGTGTTTGGATTACATTAAAACATTTTCTTCATGGATCGAGTGTTTGTATGTGCAATAACTCTGATTTTCCAGCTCATCAACCTCGCTTTGAATGCACATGAATTTTGCCGGAAGGGGGCACGTGAGTGCCGGACATGTCTCTTGTTGTATTCATTTCTTGATATGGAATTCTCCATCACCTCCTTATTTGCTCCTGTTCTCCTGCGGGGAGCCATTCCTACCGAGGCTGCCCTCAATTAAACTTTCTGGAGCTGCTCCTGTCGGGTATCAGCTTTTTATTTCCCGTTTATAACATGTAGCTGCATCAAATTTTCAAGGTGAAATCCTAGTTGCTTTCAATAGTCAGAATTTACCCTTGCCTGAGCAGCACTTTCTGCCTATATTAGCAAGCAATGTCATATTGGTCCTTATATCTTTCTTCGTGTGTGTATACACACATTACCCGTCGTGGCTCGAATTATATTTTTTTCAATATAAAAAAAAAATGTTAATAATATGATATTTTTCTTATATTATAAATTTGAGTAAAATAATAAATTTGTGTAGAATTCTTGTGGAGCGCGTGTTTATAAGAAAATATATGAATTTTAAATTGATATAAATTTATTTGTTTAACAAGTTATAAATGTACAATCATGTTTGAAAAAAAATTGATTTGATTTTTTTAAAAATTAATTGTTTTAGAAATTTTAGATTATTTATATGCTAATGTAAATAATAATTTTTAAAATAAAATAAAAAATATTATTTTAATATAATTCTTAATAAAAATAAAAAACAAATTTAACTACACGCAATTACATTTCAATCGCTTCTCCAAAAAAAAATTACATTTCAATCGTACGCACAAGCCATCAACAACAATGGTCCATCTATTAACCGAAAGGTGGTCTGGCAGTTAGTGATGGGTCATTTACGGCACCATTGGGAATATAAATGATTTAAATAAAAACAACAGGTAATGCCAGTTTGAAAATAGGGTAACGATTGTTTTGTTTTGTAAATAATTTTTTATTTAGAAATAAATTATAATAATATTTTATTAATTTTTAAAAATTATATTTGATATCATTACATGAAAATGATCTAAAAATATTAATTTTTTAATTTAAAATATAAAAAATCAATTCTCTTTAAAAATATTTAAAAAAAACAATGTCAAACAATGTCGTTGTAAGTGAAAAAATCCAAGCTTATATATTGGATAATCATGAATTCATTCTAGAAATATGATGTAATTTTCTTATCCAAGGTATTTTTATTCGATGCCCAATCCCTAATACACCAAAGTACCTGATAATCGGTACTTATAATTAAAAGTTTGTAAATTTTAAGGACTATACACACACTAAAACTAAAACTGTTGAAAATGAAAAAAAAATTATGAACTCATATATAATTAAACTTAATAAATAGCTAAGCCTAAGGATATTAAGTTTAATGGCTCACCAAATTCATATATTGCGATCATATCTATACATACTTGGACTCAAGTTATAATATTAACAGCTTATCAAAGCCATATATATTTAGATTGATTAGTTCTTCACACTGGTTTGGGTATTTTCAAAACATGAATTTTAGATAATAAATAAAATATATAAAAACACGCTAACTTGGGATACGTTATAATGACATGAAACTTCAATTAACAGAAGTCCACCATTAATGGCTTCCAGCACATCTAATTTGCTAAAGCCGAAGACACTCCAAGTGAGATGGCCCCCCCATGCCTTCATTAGACATACGTACTTCATTAATTAAGCTCACATGACAGCTTCTAAGTGATGTTTCTTCAGACACAGAGTAGAGTCAGCTTTTGTGTATCCATTGCATGTAAGATTAAGTTCCATCATTTTCGACAGGAATTCTAATTAAATTCATTCCCGCACCCAACCAAGAAGGAAAAAACAAAAAGAAAGAAAGAAAGAAAGATTTTAGAAATGGGCTTCAAACATACATTTCAGTTGACAGCTTAAGGCAACAATCTACGCATGCACTGCAAGAGAAAGAAGTCGAGGTATGAAAAACAATGGTATTGGTATGTGATGGATTTTAAGATACGCAGCATCTTATTCATCGAGAAAAAAGGGGCAAGTTAATACAAGACAAGAGGGCCGGGGGACAAGTTTTGAAACCTAACAGGCTTCTCTCTTCTAGCTAGATTGTACTTTGGCAGAAACCGAACACCATAAACAGTTTTATTTAATTTATACCATTTATGGTGAGTCAGTGAGCGTGTCAGATCTGTACAAAAACAAACAAGAAATGGATCTCATTTTTCATGTCTTTTGCGACAATCCTCGAGGCCTACAGCTTGGGATGGCTCTGTGTAACAGTGGCTCGGCTACCTCCCTAACTCATCAGCCATGCTGGCTGATGTAGTAGTGGTAGCAGCACTACTGCTGCTGCGACTACATCTGTTGCGATGACAGTAAATTTGCACACTACCACATTCACACACCACCCTATTTCTCAGAGCTTGAGATGCCAAAAGAAACCCTAAAACCATCTTTATTGGAGTTCTACCCTATTCGATTCTCTCAGGCTTTTTACACACAAGGCTTTTGCCTTTTATCTTCTGTGGATGTGCTTTTTTATAATGGAAGATGAGGGCTGTTTTTGTTGTTTATTATGTGTGTGTGGTTGTCTTATTGTCATGTAAAGTGTACGTGATGTGAAGGATGTTACAGATTTGATGTTTTCCGAGAAAGAAACATATTCCCAGCACTTCAAATCCGATATTCCATTTTCATTTGGAGATCTCAAATTTAAATCCTGAATGCTGTATGATGATGAACTGGGAAGGGAAGAGGACTCCAACAAAAATTACTACTGTTTTTTTTGTTCTCTCTTTGGTGCGACTTTCAATTCATTCGATAAAGGAATGGAGAAAACAGTTGGTGCCAAGGAAATAGCTGGTGGTTGCTTGACAGCATGTAGTGTGAAAAATCTAAACTTGGATCTAGTAATAAAAAATTACTACTCTATTTTTGCTTTTTTTATTATAATCTAATCTTCAACCTATGCTCTTTAATATGGAATATTAATATGCCTGACCAGTTTGTGTTTGGATCTGGATTTGTTGTAAAATAATTGTTTGGGTCACCAGATATTATCTTTGCCAACCTATTATAATTTTTGGTTTGATTTCCTAAAAGGTTTTAAATTTATATGTTGTTGTTATCTATTTTTTAAATTATATTATTAAATTAACCGAGGTTTATTTAATGTCATAAAGTTAATAACCTAACTATGAATCAAAATGATATATTTTATTTTAAAAAAAAAAATTCTGATATTATCACATTAAATGATCTAAAAATACCAAAAAAATTAATTTATTATAAAAAATAAAAAAAATAACTTTTTTCAAAAATATTTTTAAAAAACAATAATAAACAGGGCATAAGCATTTTTTCTGACATCGAAAAGAAATTGATTTGGCTCATCCCGCTACGCGGGCTATCAATCTAGTTATGCCTTACATGTTTTTTTTCTTAGTTAAAAAAGAATAAAACTATTTTGAGTTCCGTTTTCATGCATTGTTATTAATTTTCTAACATCAAAGTCTTAAATACACCATCTAAATCCAGACTAATGTAACAAAAATCATTTGCTGCAGTCTCGTTTATGAATATCTTATTGCACTATTCGGATGATGGAGGTTCCAGCTACATACATACATAGAGCTAGTTAGCAGGAAATTAAGATGTAAAATAAATGATGGGGTTCCATCAACGACAGTAAGATGACCGAAGAAAAAGAATGTACATATTTGGAATTATTGGAGCTGTGTTAATTGAATATGCCCTCCTCAGCAATCAATTGATTCTATAATATACTTGCAATATGCCCCACGATGAATAGAGGCCGTTGTTTGTCGAGACCTACCTATCATACGTACACCTTCATGATTGTCGTCTCCTCGAACTATTAGGCCTTGTTCTGAACACTGTGACAAGGAAATTGGCAACGATCCAAGTTCATATGCACCTCTGAATCAAGGTCCCGTCTTCCATATAGTGTTTTTATCTTGTGGACTGCATTACACTCTTAGATTTGTACATAACCTTCAGCATGTAAATATAAAAGGATGGTTGCTACAATAGTTAGTGCCTCATATTTTTCACATAAGTTATCTCTTTTAATTTAGCATCAGAGCTTTGAGGATCAAATAATTACGGAGTTTGAATTTTACTAAGTACAGGATAATATGATATTGTACAAGATTCAAGCATTCATAACTTTTTATTGCTAAAGAGTGTTGAATAGTAATATAAAAATATTATGGAGACACCACGATATCATCATTTTGTCATAGTTTTTGGAATGCATTGTGAATCTTGGGGTTGGATGAAGAGGCAAGGGCTTTTTTCAAATGTTTGTCATATGTTGCATGATATATGATTATCAATAAGGTAAAAATTTAATAGAGAGTGAGAATAAAATAGTAATAAATAAGGTGTGTCAATATATGCATGCTTCTAATGATGTTCATTGAGCTATTATAAAATGTATTTTGTGTGTCTGAAGGGCATGGCTTTGTATGTTTTACACATCACTTGTTGTTCATCTTTGCTCCTTCATGAAATCAATTAAGCTAACTGGGATGACAATGTTGATGATCATAAGTCTACTTGTGGTCATGTTGTGTTTATTGGCAATACTCATGTTTTCTAAATGCCTGAAAAGCAATGAATCGTTGCTTTGCTCTTTATTAAACTAGATAAAAGGTTTTAGCTTATGGTATTGCTAAGATTTTATGGATTCGTTCTTTATCGTGAAAACTTTAGCTTATCTTTGTTTTTATGACTACATTATACTGTGGTAATTTAGATTCCACCTATTTGTTTATATATATATGATTTTGCATGTTCATACTAAACATATTGAGGTTGACTATTATTTTGTTAGTGATAGAGTTGCTACGAAAGAGATTTAAGTTTGATTCATCTCTATTAAAGATCAATTAAATGATGTTCTCACTAAACTATTTTCTCATGTTTTCTTTGCTCATTTTTTGTTCAAGATTCATATGAAATCCCCACCTTCAACTTGAGAGGGCGTATAATAGGAAGTAATTACTCTATAAAAAATTTATTGTGTATGTATTTTCCTTGTATAGTGTTGTCATCTTGTGTAAGGCCTTACACTCTTAGTATTGTATACATCTCTAAGCATATAAATACAAAGGATAGTTGCTACAATGATTTATGCCTTTTATTTTTTTATACAAACCTATCTTTCTTAATTCTTCTAACTCTAGTGGGTTTAAATCATTCATTTCTTATGAATATTTATTTTAGTTGCCTAAGTTTTTATTTGAAAAAAGTTGCTAATAAAAAACCATGTTTTTTTTTTGTTAAATAAAAGAGATGTATAAATAAGAAAAGGAAATCTTGATTAGAAAAGAATTATTTATAATTTAAATTATTAGATTTTTTAACATTTATTTTAATTATCATAAAATTAAATAAAAATAGATTTCAAATACATTCACACAATATCATGCGTGCTGTTAGTATAAGAGCAATGATTGCTTCCAAAATAACACATTTAAAGTTAGTTAGCTAATTATGATACAATTTAAAAAAAAATATATATATATATATATATATATATATATATATATACACACACACACACACACACATGAGACACTACTAATTAGAGTATTAAGTGCTTGTTTGAGAGTGTGGTTGATGTTGTATTTTAAAGTGTTTTTCGTTCAGAAAAATACATTAAAATAATATATTTTTTTATTTTTAAAAAATTATTTTTGACATCAACATATCAAAATGATCTAAGAACATCAAAAAAATAATTTAAAACAAAAGATAATCATTTATTTTCAAAAGCTCCTTTTTTTTTTGGTTTCCCAAACACATTCTAAATCGATGAAAGGCATTGTCCCTGAAGTGAAACAAATTTAATTAGTTGACCTAATTGTGGTGAAACTTCCAATGAACCTTGAAGTTGAAGTTTCCAGCTCTTTTTGCTCATAATTTTATTTTATTTTTGCTGTAATGCCTTTGTGTTTCTGCTTCATCACATGTTTGATTTGGTGGGCTATTATTGGCATGAAATGATCAGCAAACAAAACCATTTTTTATTGTATCAAACAGCCACTGCTGAAAACAAATCATAAATAGACCGATCTTCGAATCCCCATAAAAAACAAAAACTACACGTGCCATTCTCTATTGAACGAGGAACCAAACAAAATCCTCAAGCCCAATGAGAGCAGCCCTGCATGCTGTCTGATTGACGACGCTGTACTTTGTTAAGAATGGCATTTCAGGACTCACTGCCATTTCTAACCGCGTGACGGCAACTTTTCCACCGATCAAGCAAATTCCGGGAAGAGAGAGGAACCCTTTTGCTCAGATGAGGAAGGATGGTGATAGTTTGAAAAATAATCAGAGGGAAAACGACAGCCATCTTTCTCAGCAAGCGCAGGGGGCGTTAGCATGTTGCAGAAGAGAAAGTAAAACCTCTGTGTGTAGGTGATACAGTGTAGGCCTTAGTGGGCTAACTACATGAGCTGAAACTAGTCCTAGATAATAATATAGAGAGAAAACACTCTCCACGGAGAAGAAACTTGAATTCAAATAATAAAGCATCCCTGACTTTCTGGTGTTCCTGACAACTATGTATCTCTGTTCATGGGTGTGGGTGTGGGAGGAGATACCTGAGTAGTCAAATCGGTAGACATATAAAAGTTTTTTTCATTTTTCCTTCATCTCTGGTAATATTATATTATATTATAGCTATCGAATATATTGCTTCGGATGGCTTAATTATTGGGGATTTGCACTCTTCACACGCACATCTGTGGACTTACTTTTCTTTTTTTAATAATTTATTTTTGCCCTTATGTTTCTATTTTATGCAATTTGATCCTAGTTGAAAATCAATTGCTTTTCGTTTTTTTAATAAAAGGTGAAATTGAAAGAATAAAGAATTAAATGGAAAAGGAGTCAAACATAGATGGTGTGTCAGAGATTGCATGACAAATACACTTAGATTCTTGATCCTTCAAAATAATTCAATTTATACAATTTAGAAAACGTCATTGATCACTCTATTTCTTTCCCGTTAAAATGGGTATTCTTGTTGTCTCCCTTGACGAGTCACATGTCAATTGTATGCAATTTCGTCAATGACTCAATATGTTATAGTGGCGTTTGTAGTAATTATTTCTCAACTCTCTTGAATGTATTGATGGACTTAATCTATCAATGAAATCATCAGTAATAATTTATAAATATTTTAAAAAACATATGTTGAGTAGAAGTAGAAAATAATTCAAAATACACTAAATTAATATAAGATCAAACATTTATAAGTTAAAATACAATCAATCTATAATAGAGGCGTTGATGAAGAAGGAGAAAGCAGGACTTTGCCAGGAACATGGAGCCAATAAGGATAAGTACATGTACCACTCATTTGTAATTTCATCTCCATTACTAATTGGCGGAGTTCGCATAATGTTTATAACATGACTGATGTTGTATTAAAAAACCTTAATTTTAATGGATTCTTTTTCCTGCACATAAAAATTATATCTTCAAGAAATTGTGCTCTCAAACTTCTCAACCAAAACCTCTCCAATTCAAATCGAAGAACGCATAACATGCAAACTCGTTATAAATCATAGCTGGTTTTTCCTCACTTCACGCGTCGATAATATATTTTTTTAATAATCTTATTATTTGTTTAAACAGTTAATAAACAAATCGACACTACTGTTAGTGTTGTGATATGCTTCTAAAAACGCACCTGAATGTGTAAACTGGTCATGACAATGAAAGAGCTGGAAAATAAGAGAGGAAGAGTCTTGGAACTACAGGGAACAGGATTCTCGTGGAGAAGAAGATAGCTGGGTCATCCCCCTTCAACTTGGTTGATGATCACTTCAAGAAGCTTTCGTGAGGGACTCTTAAAGGTAGAAGACCAATCAGAGATTAAAACAAAGCTTCAATACCCCAATTCTACTATTTCTGAATCTTCCGTAGGGTTTTTCAAACCAGAGAAGAGTTGTTCTTCGTAGTAGCCTTTAGACAGTAGAGCCGTATCTCTAGCCTTGGTTAAAGTTTAGGTTTGAATTCGGAACATAGATGTTAATTACTCATTTCGGAACAGCAAATGTCATGCAGCGTTTTATTTTCAATGAAGAGAATAGTGAGAAATTTTTAATCCTTTCCTTCATGCGAGGGTCTGTGTATTTGGATTTTTATTTTGTTTGGGATCAAAAGCAGAATGCTTTGAAAATCTACTGGGGGTGAAAAATTGGGAGACAGGAAGGAGTCTTTGGGTTTGAATGTAAATGGAGTCGAATTGGTCATTGTTCACTGGTCACTAATAATTTTCACTCATAATAATATATTTTGTTATTTATTTTAATAGTGTGAGAATTTGATAATTCCAAATATACCATAAATTTATTTGAAATAATAAATTTATTTTCCTCTCTCATTTACTTAGTACTCATCTTACAATAACTTTTAACATCATTCAATAATTTTTAACATCATTTCATTCCTCAAGGTCAACATCAACAAAAATATTCTCGATGAAGTGAAAATTCAAATTTTCTTCTAAGTCATTAAATGGAGCACTTGATATGGATAATTTAAGTCATCGAGTTGAAAGACATCATCTTTCACAATTAATTCGTCATTATCATCCTGAACAATCTAGACACGACCTCTAGGTTTGGTTTTAACTGCGGATAACCAATCAACTCTTCAACGATCATTTCTAAAAAAAGAGTGTATGTATAGTAAATCTGTTGGCATTGCTTGACAAAAATAAAGACATCGTTGATGTTACGGAGTCTAGCTTTTGTATTGATTTTGACCAAGTCATGATGGGGTGTATTATGATTCCTCTTTCAATGGTATCATACCATAACATTTGATAAACCTCTCAATTGATAAACCTAGTAAGTGAATTATAACCATTAATAATTAATTTTCTTTTCAATATGCATAACATCAAGGTTACGGTGGAGGATTTTGGTCTTCATATAAAGAAACTCTCAAAAAATACTTTGTTTTATCTAATTATAGATCAAACTAAAATCAAGACACCTCTATATTATAGGATTGAAAACCAAATGCGATGTCATTTTATTATAACACCATGTCATATAATTTTTCACTTGAAGGGAGCGGTGGTGCGACATCCCTTTTAAATCCAACAATATAAAAGTTTTTTCTATTTTTTTGTATTTGCGATCCAATGGCAATAATCATTTGTGATAATAAAAAATAATAATAATTTACCACTATTTGTTAACATGAAAGCCTTGATATTCTCTATATAATTTGCACATGCTAGCTAGTTTCCATGCGTGAGAAATGAATATATAATCCATACCAAAGTTATCTTCATCTAAAAAAAAATTGTTTTTGAAGGCCCGAGAGTGTTTAGTTGGTGAGTGTTTGTAACTGTGGTAACTTCTGTTTTTTATGCATTTTAAAAGTGAGATTTATTTAATAAAAAAAAAACATCAAATAAATTTTTTTTTTGATGATTTTGATGTAAAAATTAAAAAAAAATTCAAGTAAAAAGTATTTTCATAAATATTATGCATCTATATATACTAAACACACACTTAATCTCATACAATATGAAACTGGAAGCCTAAAAACATCTATGCAACAAGTCTTTTTCCGTTGCTATTCTTGGAACCACCACATTATTATGTATCATAATTCATAAAACTTTATGATCCTTGTGGGATATGTTGAGTTTGAGGGGGTGTGGATCCCCATCAGACAACTCTATGCCCTCACCTACCATTTGTCTTTACTCTCCCATCTTTCTTTTTCTTTTTCTTTTTCTTTTCTTTCTTTTAGGAGGGGGTACGTGGTGTGTGGAGTTTTGAGGGTGTGCTTATCAACAACAAATTCTAATACCCGAAGAACCCTGTTGGTATACGCAATGTATCTTCAAAAAGTCACGCCAATCCATAATAAACAGCAAAAAAAATTGTTTTTTCAGTTCAATTTCTACCATTGAATTGCTCATTAATTCTTATTTGTTGGGATCCCGAAGCTTGGAGTTAGTTTAAAAAAACAAATCCTTATTGATCGAAGAGCTTCTCAACACAACAACTACTAAATTGTTAAGAACTGGTAATTGTTTTGATAGGGTAATTCATATCTCAGCAGAAGCACTTACTTCCAAACTAATTAGAGTCTGCTGCGTGGGTTTGTGTGCCTTTCAACTAGATCATTAACCAAAACCTTTCTGGTTAAGATCAAGATAGTCAATTTAGATCTTCAATACCTCTTTTCATTCTCCCTCTCGATCTCCACCATCAACCTATCTCATTTCCAACTTCTAACTGTCTGTATTGAGCATGACCAAACTATTTTACAATCATGGAAATTATCTCGTTTTATCTATACGATGAGCGTCTGCCTCTGATTGTCCAGTGTTTTGAGGGTGAAATCTAAATTATGCAAACCCTGGGGATGGACTGGCTCGGAAGCTAACCAAACGACTAAGAAAACCCAGCGTACCTAGTCTAAAACAGTACTGCTGGACTAGTTGTGGTGTCCTCAACAGTACACATACATGCACCCCGCTACTAGTAAATAAAGAAAGAAAAAAAAGTGTATATATATATATATATATATATGAACACATAATCGACATTCGAGAATGAAGGGAAACCGAAGAAGAGTGCACCTGTCTGACGTAAAAGAATTGATGGCTGACAAACGATGTGATCTCTAATTAATGAGTTTAAAAAGCGGCACGGAAAATATGAAATATCATCATAGATCAATCAGACTGGTGGTAAATTATCACTGGAAAATCTAGCGTAGATGCAGCAGGCAGGACTCAAATTGTAACAAACACCTTCAGGTGATTTGGAAGAATAGGGTGAGCAAGGGTTAGAGAAGAGCTTATGGAACCAAATTAAACAGAATGAAATCATGACAAACTGGGATTGAGTGAAGGCTAGGTTATTATTGATTATTATTATTAGATGTTAAATAAATAACAACGAAAGCGCAGAGAAGGCAGGTGCCCGAGTTTAGGGCTTTTATTCATCATCAAGTCAAAGCGAGTGTGAAGAGCATCAGAGATAGGGCGTGTTTTTTCTGCGAGCTAGGGTACCATGGAGGTGTAGGGCACAAAGAAAATTAGGGGTGGGTTTTTCCTTCTCGCCATCTTAACTATGAAAACAACATGTGAATGAGCCAAAGCCCATGCAAACGTCCTTTTCTCACTCCCCACCTCTGCTCTCTCTCATCCTTTCAAGCAGACACACATCCTTTGCCCATTGGGAATGCCAACCATTCATTTGCTCGCTCTCTCTCTCTCTCCCCTACTGTGTCCTGTTTATGATACATCAAGAGCTTGTACAAGAAAAAGTGTAAAAAAGTAATTAATAGCAGTGACAATTAAAATTCTAGTATTAGGAAGCGGAGAGAGAAGATGAGCACTTTCTGGTTCTTCTCTATCTTCTAGTATATTAGGAGTGGCATCTTCCTCACTTTTATCTTTTTCATATCTCTCTCTTCTCTCTTTCGCTGTAGTAACAACTCAACAATCAAGAAGATCAGATCCAAGGAAGACGACTTTTATCTGTTCCCTCAAAATATCAGCTGATCAGACAGTCCATCAATCAAATCAACAAAATCTCAGAAAGAAAGAAAAGTATCATAAAAAAGATGTCCTCGTCTTCAGCTGCCTTTGGTCCCGACCACCTCAATTCCTTCGAGCAGCTATGTTATGTCCATTGCAACTTCTGTGACACTGTCCTCGCGGTATCATTTTCATTTCCACTTTTTGCCCCCTATCTTATCCCTAATTTTCTGTTATATTATTGCTCTTCTTCTCCTTATGAAGGCTTGAACCTGAATTTGAGCCATTTGACGAAACCACAAATGGCTTCTTCTTTTCTTATTCTTTGATGGGTTTCTTACGGATTCAATTGTATTTTTTTTGGGTTTTTTTGTTATAGGTTAGTGTACCTTGCACTAGCTTGTTCAAGACTGTTGCGGTTCGATGCGGTCACTGCACCAACCTTTTGTCAGTGAGCATGCATGGCCTACTTCCTGCAGCTAATCAATTTTATCTTGGCCATGGCTTCTTCAATCCCCAGAATATCCTGGTATAATGTTTTAGAATTAATTTCAAACATCTCTTTTTTTAATCAACTTTTTTAGGTATTAATACCACATAGAACATTAGGTTCGAGTATATTTTATACTCGAACTATAAAAAAACTAGTCGTTCCCTTTGATTTCTCTTACACGAGTCCTTATGATTGTATTTGTGTGTAAACTTGGATTTCAATTCTCTAACAAGTGTTTTTATGGTTACCGGGGTAATGTTTGTCTATATTCTAGGAGGAGATCAGGAATGGAGCACCGCCAAATCTGCTAATCAGCCAGCCAAATCCAAATGAATCGATTACTCCAATTCGAGGCGTTGACGAGATCCCTAATCCACCTATGGTTAACAGACGTGAGATTCTTTAGATTTATCTCATCTCTTGTCTATGAGAAACCGCAGTACTCTAAGAAAATGAGTCATTATTTGATCGAACGGACTCCACCGGTGCTCTTCAACTTTCTTCATTTCAATTGCACTTTAATTTGCATCTCTTACACGCAGTAGCTATAGTCTCTTGACTAATCAAGAAAAAAAGTAAGTGAAAATCAACAGTGCCCTAGTACAAAATAAATGTTGGATAGCATCAAGCATCTTTCGGACACTAATATCATATCTGGCCTTTTTTATGCTATTCAAAATTTATTTTGTGATCCCAAAAAGGCTACTGTGGACTTGCAGCTAATTAATAGGTCAATTGCATTACTTTGAGACTTCCATAGCTTGCCTATCTGCTCAAGTGCTACTTCTTCCTTGTCATTTTTCTTGAACTGATCTTAACTATCATGTCCTGAAATTTTACTGTATCTTTACTCAAATGGGTCATTGAATCCATTGCATGTAGTATTTCATTAATAACCCTAAAATATGAAATGTGACTCACCTTTGTCTACTTCGACGCATGTGATAGGGTTTCCAGCTTTCTCCCCCGAAAATATCGACATAGAATCCATGGATAGTTAGATTGGACAGGCCCTTTAGAGATGATGATGAAGTAATGATTATGAGAGAGAGAGAGAGAGATTATAAAAGCAGATATCCCACACAGAGTCAGCGAAGTTATTGTAATGATCTGTTGTCTGTTTATTTGTCGTTGATATGTGTCTGTTTTCTATGTTCAGCTCCAGAAAAGAGACATAGAGTCCCATCTGCCTACAACCGCTTTATCAAGTAAGTTATTATAATCTTATAAACTAACTTTATATGATCATAATTATGCACATAACAACTGTGATTAACGTTAGGATTTTTTGTTGAGCTTTATATGATCAGTGTTAGTCTTTTGAAATTCTCTATATTAATTTATTTGTTACACATATCGATACAGGCGGAAATAGCTAATTAAGCTACTGATCTCTTATTGAATTCTCCATATTTATTGGCAATGGACAGGAATTTGTGTTTTTCTATGAAGCATATAGTGCATGACCTTGACATTACAATGTACCGATTTGCAGGGACGAGATCCAGCGTATTAAAGCTGGAAACCCTGATATAAGCCACAGAGAAGCATTTAGTGCAGCTGCAAAGAATGTGAGATCCAAGAAAACTCGAAACCTTATTCCTATTCAGTTCGGGTTTCATAATCTGCAGCATTAGCTACGATTAGTAATTGATTAGATAACTAATAACCGTGTAGATATATATATATATAATTTTCTTCATTTGTCTGTTTCTTTCAGTGGGCCCACTTCCCACATATCCATTTCGGACTCATGCCTGATCATCCACCTGTGAAGAAAGCTGACATGCGTCAGCAGGTACTTCTGATTCAAACCCTAACAATTCAAAACCCTTTTTTTTTCCGACAAATATTTTGTCACTCGAGTAGAGAATTGGAGAAATAGCCTCCTTTCAAGGCATTTTAGTTTTAAATTTGTGTTCTGCATTTTGTAGGAAGGAGAGGATGGGCTCATGAAAGATGAGTTTTTTGCTCCTGCCAATGTGGGGGTCACTCCCTACTAAGAAGTGGAGCTCTTAGGGTTTTCTTTGTTACTTCCCTCTTTGAATTTTCTTGTAACTGTTTTCAAGGTACTTGTTTTAAGCTTTTCTTTTCAGAAGACTACCCCTAAGAATGGGGTTGCTGCGGGCTTATGTTGGTATTGGGTCGGGAGAGGATTTTGAAGTCTCAAATGTATGTGAAAAGCCTAGCTGCTAAACTCCCCCGAACCATCCAATCTTTGATGTTGATATTTGGTAGGTCTCAAAACGTTAGCTATGATTAACAGTAATGATGATGAGCCCTGCTACCTTATCCAACTCTTTCATCAAATTAATGTTTATTACCTATCACTTCTCTTCAATAGTTCTATATGACTATATATATATATATAGGAGTGCTGGATTCAGTACGTAGTTTTTCAATTCCAACTACACAGGCAGCATGCACAACCTGAGAATGAAAGAGATTATTGTTCGACGAAGAGTATTTTGATTTTAAACCCATCGATTTTCTAAGAGTTCGAAACTGAGGGGGAAGAGAGAGAGAGAGAGAGAGAGAGAGAGAGAGAGAGAGAGAGAGAGAGAGAGAGAGAGAGAGAGTTGCAGCTAACTTGATTTCAAAGACAATTTTGCGAGGCTTGGTTTTTAACTATATCGTTGAAAGTTTATATCTCTTGGGCGAGAAGATTTTGCATTGCCGAAGAGTATTGAGTCGCCAAATCCCATGCATGAATTATTTTTAACTTCGAAAATTATTAAAAACAATATTGTATTTCTTAAGAAACTTCCCTGACAGTCTTTTGATCCGTTGTATTTGGAAAATATCGCTAGGCCAATTATGAATTTAAAAAGGAATAAAGCAAAGAAAGAGTTGTTTTTTAAATTAATTTTGTCCAGGGATTAAATATACATACAAAATATATAAACTGCCAGATTTTGTTCCGAATTAAACAATTCAACGACTATGGGGCCGGGTGTGCATAATGAAATGAAATTTCTCTAACATATTGTGGGAGTAATTAATTTAATTATCAAAGAATAAATTTCAAAATCGATATATTTTATTTCGTTCCTAAACATTTTCTTACAAAATACTTAAAGCAGCACATATGTGCTTCACAAAGTGCAAGACAGTGTTGGCTGATCATCTGTCAATGTTCAGGATCAATGTCATTGAATTATAATGAGAGGGATTGCTCGGACCACATATTAATATGTCCCATCTGGTTGTTTACAGAGACTCGCGCGGTCCCGGATGCCATTAATTTGATTATTTGACATTAGTTTCTGGTAAAGTTTGTGACAATAAGAACTACTATAGTTTGGTACGACTGACAGTCTTGTTACATTGTCACGTGCTGATGGAACAATCATCCAAGAAACTTGAATTTAATGGTGATTTTCCGAGGGATAGGTTTGCGAAGGTGTCTAGGAATAGACATAAACGCACATCAAACAAAGCAAATAATAATAATAATAATAATAATAATAATAATAATAATAATCTATTCAAACAAGTAAATTTTCTACTAATTTTTCAAAAACATTCACCTGAAACTTACGGTTTGATCAATTATTCAGGTTTTGATAGTGTATTGTTCTTAGATCAAGGACTTGTTTGTAAGAAAATAAAATAAAGGGACCGAAATAGGCTTCTTATTGAATTCGAGAGACAAAAATGCGTGTTGGCAAATAGTATGCATTGTGAGCAGCTAACAGGTATCCTTAAATTAGTGATGATAAGGGACAAAAGTGTCTAATAAAAAACAATCATATATAACATTAGGAATAATATAAATATAACAAATGGTATAATTAAGATCCTTTAATCACAGCATTAACTCAGTACTACTGCTGACAAAAAGACATCCTGAAAAAGCATGGATCTCTGCTCTTCTTCGATGCCAATCAACGATTCCCTTCATACTTCGAGTTTACTCCAATGCTTTTGCCCCAGAATGGTAATTTCTCAACAAATGTTGAGATCCAGGTCAGATATACATCCTCTAGAGATATTTATTTATAGGTAGAGTATGATAAGAAATTATGTAGTGCTTGTGGCTAGAAAATAATTATTTTTTTATTTTTTATAGGTCAAATAAAAAACAAGAGAAAAAAAGTAGAAGAGAAAAACATCATTTCTGATGAGTCTTATGTGTATTTTTAAAAAATAAATCTAAAAAGTAATTAATAAAATATTATTTTATTTTATTATCAATTTGACACACCACTTTACCTCTATTGGGCCAGGGTTTTGCTTGGAGATCTGAGCCTGACATGGTTGGGCCGACAGTGAACGCGCACAACGTTCTGTCTCGTTTAGCGCGTGGTCCAGCACAGTCAAGAAATGCAAGTCCAGATAAGGATTTATTCGTTGATTATTCTCTGTAATTAATGAAAATCCTCCAAGACAACTTCAGAAACTGGAAGTAGGATCACAGACGTTCAAATCTCTCTCTAACTGTGAAAAAGGCCACGTCTAATTGCTCATGAGAGCCATGCATTCTTTTTCAGAATTTTCACAATTCATGTTACTCTAGTTTATCCTTATCGTCTTGTAGATTGATGAACATGACCCATTAATCCTCGGTCAATCAAAATTTAATTTATTTCTTCAAAATTGTTTTTTTTTCTAGTATTCTAGAATTGCTTTGACATGCTAAAATCAAAAACTAAAGCAAAAGCATTAATTTCATACACTTCCAAAAAAACATTCCTATCCTTGTCATTCTTTCAAAACACTTGCATAATCATTTCAATGACCTAATTGGAAGCCCGAGCTCCATTGTTCATTCCAAGAGAATTGACCCCAAAGAAAAAAAAAGACAGCATGATAAGTACGTAATCATGACATTTCATCAGTGAGGGGCCCGTCACAAAATACCAACTCTGCAGAGATCAGCAAAACAGAATATAGACAAATGGCAATGGCTCCCACATTCCAGAAATTATCAGTGATGAAATAATTCATTGAACAAAGCAGTTGCCTATACTGTGATACACAGTAATCATTCAAAGACCATTGGTCCAAATAAAGGGACCTTAACACAGTATTTTCAGCAGAGAAGAACTCACAATTACACCCATCACCCCATGGGATCCAACATAAAACCCCAGTTGAAGTAAAATATTAACGAGCTACTAAAAGAACAGCTAAAACAGTGCTTAAATAGACTCTTATCTACAGCAATTTTATTATTATTATTGGACATACAACATGGAGTAGAAAGAAAGCAAAATCTTTAAGCTGCAGGCACGTCAAACTAAGCATAGAATCGAATGACCAGAATATTAGCAAAAACTAAATTCAATTGGTCGAGTCAGAAGATGCGTTATGGATGATGGCTGGATTCTCAAGCTAATTGCTTCATATAATATATAACACAAAGATTCTAAACAGCCAACGGGACAAAATGGATGGACATTATCCATTCAAAACCAGAAGAATTTCACTGTTCTTGGATAAAAAGGAAATGAAATATTACCCGCGCCATTGGTTTAACGTCTAAGAAGTCTGCTCTCAAGCACTTAACAACACATCTTCAACACGCAGCTTATGACAAACAGAACCATGTTACAACTCTACATTCCGTTCCAAGTAAATTGTTTTGTTACAAATGAAGCTAAGGTCAGATACACAATTTGGTTATGTATTCTGTGTCAGAAGAGAGCTTCCAATCAATACAAAGTAAAGAAACAAACATTTACAGCTATTTTTACACAGGAATCAGCACAATGAAAGAAAGATAAAAGGGGGTGTGTAAATTCACAACCTAACTGTAAGTATAACACTATAACTGCACATCAACAGAAAGACAAGATCTCATACCATTGATGCTCTTAATGCCTGGTGCAACAGCACAAGAAAAAGCTGGATTGTCTCATCATATATATTTCCAACTCCTCCTTGAGCATAGTTATCTGGTGTATGCAATAAAACCCTGACCTGAATCCTTTGGATTCTAGTGTCACTGTAGTTTGGCCACAATCCAAACCCTCAGTGTTCGAACTTGGCACAGGGATTCCAACCAAAACATATTACTTTGCTTAGGCAGCAAACGTAAGAGATTACTCATTACATGTCAAGCACATAAATAAACCTGAGATTGGATTACTGTTCTTCCGATTTTAAAACCTGGAACCACTGTGAACCCCACCTTTAGCCTGGTTTTATTAGGCACGGTGCATCTCCTCGTGACATCTTCCATGTACACCATTGAAAAATCAACCCCTCTTTCCACTTGAAAAATATCAACCACGGGATCAAAAGAAAATGCCAGCTTGTGAAGTGTCCATACAGAACTGGCCATGTTTACAAATGACTCGTAGAACTTACTAAGTGACCTCCACGAATTCAACACAACTTCGTTTTGATCCAAATTGCTGAAAATTGACGACTCCATAGCCGGGTGCATAAGCTCTTGATACTTCTTCTCGCAAAATCTCGAAAATTCACAAGTAGGATTCCTACTTAACAGCTCCATAGGATTGCTAGATACATGCTCAAGCAATTGCTTCAATGAACTGTTACTCTTGACTGAATCCAAGCCAAACCTGTTACATGAAACTTCACCCTCACTCTCCAAACCAAACCCTTCTAAATTAAAACCTTTAAACATCACCAAACATACATAGGATAAAAATGCATAACGATTATGCCCTCCTTTCACATAATCAACATCGGAATGAACAGAATTCGCTGCCAAATCCAAATCCCACCCAGCTTTTCTCATCAAATCAACCAAAATCTTAGTAAACTTATGCATTGTTCTACAAGCATCATTTAACACAGAATCAAAGACCTTAACAGTCAACAAAACCTCAGAATTCAAATTCAAACTACTGCACAACCTCTTAGACGATAAGGAATTAAACTTTTGTACCTCGCTCAATTTCTTCTTCAAAACCGGAACTTCACTATCTTTCTGATCAATCTCTGCTTGCAAACTATTAGAAACAGTCCCCAAAATTCTCAGCTTGCTTTGATTCTCTTCTACTTGAGCTTCCAGACAAGACCCAATTGGAAAATCATCACCAAAATCAGGATTCTTACACAAATCCCTATAAACGTGCTTCAAATCAGACAATTTCTGAAGAGCCGAAACCAAAGCCTTGTCAGCTACTTTAATACTCTCTTCATTAAAAGGCACATGGGCAGTTTGTAACTGCAAATAAGAAGCTTCAAAAGAAGAAGCTGTTGCAAAAACTGAAGAAATCAAAGTATTGGCTAACTGGATATTTAAAGGCTTGATCTGGGTCTCACTATTTTTCACTGTCAACTCTTTCTGGGGCAAAAAGTCTTGATTATGACTCAAGGGTTGGTCAGGCTTCAAGATTATGACTTTCTGATCAGGGATAAAATCCTCAGCGGAATCAAGGAGAGAGAAACCGTCGGCTATTTCATCGGCGGCGGCGGTTTCATCGGCGAAGAATTCGAAAGTTTTGGTCTTGAAAGCAAGAGCAAATTTTGAAAACATTTCAGAGATTTGGGGTTGTTTTGGAGTTGTTGAGGTTGCAGTTTCCATTGTTTCTGTCATGAAAAATTGGGAGATTATAGACAAAAGAATCAAGATTTCCGCTCTCTTGCCTTTGTGGTCTGTTAAGAATGGAATTGAATTCCCTTCTTCTAACTTTCTCTACTTTCTCAAGGAAAGAAGAATCGAGAGAAAGTGAGAGAGGTAGAGACGGAAAATTTTGAGGCTGTGCTGATGGTAGTGCAGCAGCTAATTTAGTGGGTTTTTTTTTCTGGGGTTCGTGGGTTGTTCTTTGGATGTCTTTGAAGGAAGGTATTGTGCGGGTGATGGGCAAGGTTTGGTTTGCTGCGCTTTTCCTGTGTTTTCACTTGATTATATATATATATATACACTCCTCTTTTCTTAGAATAAATAAATTTTGCTTGCTTGACTTTTTGGACTTCGATATTTAACGGTAACAAGGAAGAGATATAACAATAGTTACTATAAAAACAATTAAAAACTAGAAACATGAACGTAAACACGAACCATGGAAAAAATCAAGATGGGATGACAGAAACGAAATGGTATAAAAAAAACAGTCACGAATTCATGATGATAATATATAGTCCAAGAAAAAAATATAATTTGTCTTTGAATTATGTCATCATTACAGCGTAGAAGTTAGAACCATCACGGCTATAAATTTGGCAACCAATCAATCAGTGAGTTAATGTTGTAGGGTAATATGTAGTTCTCAAGGATTGATCAGAGGAACATGACTCTTCACTTGTGCCATTTGTCTATACTCAACGATAGATATAAACCCTAAAGGAAAGGAAAGAATATTACTATATAAAACCCTAAAATGTGTACTCATAGAGACATGGTCGTCGATTGCCAGATTCTATTGGATTAGATGAATCCTTTTATATTAGATTTGGAAGAGAGAAATAAAACAGCGTGTAGGTGCTTTGTATATATTTTTTGCATGGTAAAATTACATAAATATCTTTAAATGAAAAGAAAATATAGAACTATTTTTTTTATATATTCTTTGCACTTTTTTTAATCATGTTACATTCTATAAAATATTAAAACAGGAGAAAAACACTTGGTGTGTGTATATCACAACGAGCTCTCTTTCTTTCCTTTTCTTTTGAAGTGTGAAGGTGTCCTCTTATTTATTTCTAATATCCACTTTGATTTGGCATTATTTGATTCCTGTTTATTCTATATTTTTATATTTATTTTTATCTTCAGTTTTCTCCCTTATTATTTGATTTGATTTGGTTTGATTTGATTTTAATATCAAATTTAATCTTTATTATTATGATTTTAAAAAAAATCTTACCCTTTGACATTTAATTTTAAATTATTTTTATGTTGAATTTGGTCATATTTTTTTATTGCTATTTTTATTATCTTTTTTTATAATTTCATCTCTTAATAATTTTTTATTTAGATTTTTGTTTTTTTGTTTGCGCCTTCTAATGAGGCTTGTCATGACCTCATCACTAAAGTCACGGATTTTTAAAATTAATACAATTTGATTTTTATAAAAAAAAAAAAATTATGAAATTAATTTATTTTCAATTTTAATATTCAGTAACAGCTGTGTCATAATTTTTCTTATCTTAGCCCACCTTAAAATATTTATTAGAAACCTACTAGAGTACAGCAATAATAGCATCGGAATAAACGAGAAGCAAGGTACCACTTCTCTCTGATTATTCGGGAACCAACCAGGCTTCACAAGTTACTTCTTCTGCCTAATTATTCGAGCCAGTCTCTACCCACTAAAATTAAGTTTAATTTTAACTCACTTATTGTTTTAATTTTTTATTCCTTTTCTTTTTTTGGTAGAAAATCAAATTGAGATCCACTAGGTTTGGATTTTCCCTTTTCACTCTCTTCTAATCATTTGTTCCCTACAGTAAATATAGTTTTAGACAAGTTTATAGGCTAATCAAGACTACATTTCATCTTTTAATAATTCTAAAGATATATTTCTCACGCTAATTTCATATTTTTAGAAAAAAACACTCTAAATATTGACCTTCCATTCAAAAAAACATTAAAAAATAAATAAAAAGGAAGGAATAGATCATGACTTCATCGTCTTCTGTGATATTAATTTATCTTACGGCTCCCCCCTGCAGGGATTAGGTCAAGGCAACTTTAAAAAATCGTCGGAGTTAGTAGAACTCGTGCTGCGCTTAAAAAATAAAACCAATCTAGCTAGCCAGCCAACAAATTTTAGTTCTCTCTTTTATTTTTATTTTATCCTAATATATTCAAAGAATTACATGTCTCTTCTGTTGGCATTTGGAATCTTTATTTTCTCCCTTTTTCATAATATATAAACACATCTCGCCGTTGTCCGGTCACTTATAGGACCCGGAAGGAGCTCACATCCGGTCACGGTGACCGGCAGGTCAATATCGTTTATGTGTGGGGACAACCATTGTATATGGATCAGCTGCAGTGATAAATATGTGCTTCAAAGTAGCTTTACAACATGCCCTCCAAACTTTCCTACCTCCTCCTCCAATAAATTGCTATAATACAATCCCCTGTATATCACGCCAGCTTTATGAACCTTGAAATATAGTCTGCGATGCTTTTAGCCGACACATTTTAGTGGCAAGCCTTCACAAGCCGAGATCCTGTGCGTCCGTTGTCTTTCCGACACCAGAAACTCCATAATTGCATCTGTAAGAACATAAAACGGCGGAGGAATTGTTATTATTTTCTGGGCTCTTTAAGAAAAAGGGCGATTTAGATACGCACAGTGAATGTGGTGGATGCAATATGTAGATGAGAAAATCGCGATGATAACTGCTGGGAGGTGGTTGACTCTAATTGCTAGTACCAACCAAAGAAACACTCTTTATAGAAGTAGGTTAGGGTTCCGAGAAGTGTTAAGCTGACTCTGGACGGCTTCGCCGAGACATTATATGCAAGTAGTTGGCGAAAACTGGGGCCATCATCAATGGGGTTAGTTCTATGGGAGTCAAAACAAAACCCCAAAAGTATTGGGAAAAATCAAAATATGATGTGATCTTGTCTTTCCAAAGTTGTGAGGTGCATCTTTTCGAGGGAGTCGAGGATTGGGACCCCATTGATGATTAAGAGCTCAATCATCTAATAATTTTTACTCTTAATCACTCAACTCGTATGTATTAGCAGGTAGTGTAGTGTCTTACCATCAATTTGATTAAAACATGTGGGTTATACGTCATTGCCACCTTGTCTGAATGCAAATCTCTAGTTCACTGACAATAAGGATAGAATCTCAACCAGTTCAGTAGTTTAATAAGAATAAGACCAGGTGTTCGTTTGAAAATTACTAATTTAATTGTGGATGTGATTTTTGAAAGAAAAAGTATAGATTATAGTTTCTGAAAGCTAAGCATTACTAAATATTTATAAGCCAGCTGTATCTGTGGGTTTTAAAGTATTAAGAAGCAGTTAAAAGTCACTTGCACTACTAAAAAAACGATAGGTTTTCGGAACGGATTCTTAACGAATTTCCCATCAGGAGAGGATGGGCTGACCAAATGAAGCCCATGGTCATTCAAGCCCAGGGCCCAAATCAATTAGTATCAAAGTAGGATCAGGACTGGACCGTTTTTATTTGGAACTGGCGGCCTCATCAGCTTCAATTCCAGATTAAAAGTTTAGAATAGTTGTGGCCCAATTTTCAGTGCTTGAAGTCAATTACGAGTGTTTGTTTTGATAGAAATATCATCTAGATTGATTCAGGCGACCTGGCTCTGTTAAAAAAAAAGGAATATTTTTTAGATTCCAAGTGGGCTATTAAAGAAAAATGATTTTCCCGCCGTGCTTCCATACCTTTGGACCAAGAATATAGGTTGTCAAGGTGGTGAATTTATTTGTTGAATTTAAAGTCCTTTTAAGTATTAAAAAAAAGATCCAAATCTTATGTCAAATGATAAATAAAATAATCTCATTTTGGATTAATTTTTTTATATTGCAAAGTAATTAAGATTTTGAGCTGTTGTCGGAGATATTTCAAAAACCTCCATTAAAGAATAAATAAGTTTATAAGCAAATAGATGAGGTCGAATCACAAAATGAAATAAAAAATACAAGTTTTCTCAAACAAAGTGTAAAGGCAACGATAATTTCCGGTGAAAGGGTTACACGTGTAAACGCTCAACTCGTTGGCTGAATTCTTTTATCCAAACCGAAACCAGTGCTCACTCCGAGAAACAGCACGGTGCTCACAGTTTACATGGCGCCAATGGTGGTCTTGCGAGAAGACCCAGAAACCAGGATAAAATCAACAAAACGGTCCGTGGGTTCTAATTCCAATATCTGTCTGTGCACAGACCAGCCTATGAGAAGGCAACCTTCCTGTAAGAGACCAGAAAGAATCAGTGGAGATTTCATACGTGAGTAAATGCTGAAGTCAAAACCATCAGCAACCTTCCTCTCCGATGGTTTTCCTGTCACCGGTTAATTTTTTGTTATTTCATCTGTGCTTATGCAAACAGTTGTTTATGGTGGAGAGAGAGGGGCGATGACATTTTTGCTTATTTTGAGCGGCTAAGATAACATGGAGAGAGATTTGCTGATGGAATGAATCTTGGTCGACAATTTCACCACCATATTAAAACATCAAATATCAATAAGAATTAAATTGGGTTTTGGTATTTTTAATTCCATATGCTATTTTGATGCCAATTTCTAAACTTATTGTCATTTTCTAATGTAAGTATTCATCCATAGTTAATTTTATACGAATTTTTTTATTTTTAGATGTTTACACTGTATTTCAAAAATATTTAAAAATATATATATATATATATATATATATATATATTGCTTTTTTTATTTTAGATTATTTTAATATATTAATATTAAAAATAATTTTTAAATAATCCCAGCCACAATTTTAAATACACGTGGATAAAAACTTCAAAAACAAATTCAATGGATGCTGACACTATTTATAGATGTGGATGATGTCACCAAGTTAGGGTCACCCAATTTTCGACAAGACTGATGGGTTGTTGGTATTTTTAAGAAGAAGAAGAAAGTGTCAGTTATAATTTATTTAGATTTATTGATGTAATTATTTCATCTTGCAGTAAATAATAACTTGTCAATTTTTTTATGGAATTGACAATGACAGTTTTATTAATTTTTTATTTTTCATCTTCGGTAATTCCATAAAAATCAGCAATGAAATATTACCAATCCATGTTTCTGTTTTTATTTTTTATTTTGTTTATAGTATATGATTGCGGTAATCGGTACGAGAGAAAAAGATGTGTTACGCAGAAAAACCCTGCGGGACAGTTCCGGACAAAGCCAAGGACAAAAATGTAAAATTACCTTCTAAACACGTGTCTCTAATCAGGAATGCGATGGCTACAAGAGTCTAAAATGTGATTGTAACATCACAGTCGGACTCCCCCACCGGTTGCTACCTCGACTAATAAAATTTCAATAATTTAGGAGGTGTTCTAGTGGTGTCATTTTAAAATTAAGAAAATTTGTTCCGTTAGACGTAATAAATTTGAATTTTATAATTAATAATATGATAATTATTTAAAACTTACACGATTATTAATTTTAGAATTCATATAATTAGTTGAATTTTACACAAATTGGCTCAAACAATCACATAAATAAATTAAATATTCTTACCATAGCCATGTATGGTCAAACCGTTATGGCAAGCAGGCTTTTCATTTTTTATCATAACTCGTGAATAGTGAGTCGGCTCACAAAGGTAATAAAATAAATTTGAGGCATACGGTATTCTTCCACCAGCTTCAGGAATTCAAGAGTGAAAAGCTGATCATTTATATGGAAATTAGAAAACTCATTGAAATACGCTGTCCTGAAATTGAATAGAACGGGGCAAGTGCGCGGGAAAAATAACAATGTTGCTATATGCTCAAAAACCTCCGCCCGGTATCTTACTTGTTTTGTAAAATTCACGAATAAGATGTATCACCACCACCTTGCTAGTATCATTTACATTTTTATAAACAAACAAACATATATATATATATATATATATATACACATGCATTCCTTTTCTTTTGGGGACAATCATTACTATATAGACGATATATCTAGTGGGGGGGAATCAAAGGAAACGACTGACTGTGCCCCCCTCCAATATCGTTAAATATTGGCAATTTTATCCAGCTGCTGCTATCTGCCTGAAGATTTGCCTGTGGATGACTTTAATGGTAGTCGGGGCCCCGAATCCAGATAATCAATGGTTTTCTCAAGCCATTTATGAGACCTAACTGTTAAAGTACTTTTTTGACGAAAATTTATCGAGTGGCATAAATTCTTTCATCACAGCAGCAGGAGAAATGCCATGGACAGATTGTTTTATATATATATAAAGAATTTATAAAACACGTGGAAATATAGCATTCATTCAACCCTTACTAAGTCTTCCATTCGCAGCCCACGCTATTCGCTCAAAACATGAAAATGAGTTCATGATTGATATAGCTCTGTTAATTTCTTCTATTTTTACAAGTTTTTTTTTTAAATAAAGAGCAGACCAGACCAGACCCTAAGGTGATTAGGGCTTGGTGGAAAAATATTGTTTCTCGTTGCCTTGGGACTTACACAATTTGCATGAAAAAGAGAGACATGGGAGGCTCTGCCAAGATTGAAGTAAAACACGTTCGATCGATTCTGCGTGTCTTACACACCACCATGCCGTGAGGTGGACCACGTGCATGTTACGGTCTCTAACCATTATCGGTTGATGTCTTAAACCGGCGGTCCCTTTTTATTAGACGATACACCGTGTCACCAGTTAGGTGTTTGTCAATGCATTTGAATTTTTATTTTTTAAAAGTTATTTTTATATCCTATGAATTTCTGAACATCCTAGATAAACCTCATCATACGAACAAACAGACACTGAATAAATTTAACGTTGTCCATCCATGTAATAAATTATGACATTCATTCACAGAGTCCGAATAAGGTTTGAATGTCAGATTGCTATTTACTTCAGCCCCTGTAATTTGGGGGATATAAAATAAGATGAGAACCTTCACAAAAATTAATTAGAAAAATCCTCCAAAGTAGAATTGAGAGAATTTCATTTTCATTTTGCTAATCCCCGATTCACCCTCCAATAAACAAGCACTTGCCAATTCTAGACAAACCCCCCGTGCCACTTTCCTCTTTCCCAGTCCCTATGTACTACTACTAGTAGGCCGGCCACGGATAATTCAATAAAGAGGAGCCCGGTTCGGTGCCTTCTTTCGACGGTTCATTAAATTGGCTGATATTTCGGTGTCTCTTGGGAACATCGCCCGGCATGAATTTGATAAGCTACTCCTTTTCTTTCTCACAGTCTCCGTAGTGGCAGCAGTACAGGCAAGAGTCCTACAAGGAACCCCACCATCACCATACCCTCCCGAACTAGAACTTGTCTTGGCAATGAACGAAACCGGAGTCATTAAACCGTCATCTGAAGCCGGTTCAGACAAAGGCAGGAACTTACAATCATACAGGAAACTTGAAAGCCCACCCACACCTTTTGTTCTCAAAATATAATCGACCTGCAAAACAGAGAATTGGAGCGAAATGAGAGAGCCCGGATGAGGAAGAACGTTGTGAAATGAAATGGTTAGAGATAGAAGAGTAAGAGAGTAAAGTTTTAAGCATGGTAATCACCAGCTACCTTGCAAGAAATGGAGCAAAAGAGATAAGGGCATTGCAGACCTCTGTCACACCTGCTACAAATGTTGCCTCTGATACTTCCTGGCCTTGGTAGTGGCCTTTGATTTAAAAATATCACTTTCGCACTGTTCGTAGTATAGGACTGGGAAAAAACAGAATTGGAATTGGTCATGGACAAAATGGTAGGTGCAATTTGCTTTTTCAAGAAAGGCAGGCATATAAAGTACCGGCTAGCTTTCATTTGCGTATCAAAATTCAAAACAAGAAAGAATCAATATAAACAGTAATAAAAGTGTGCACGGACAGAATAATCATAGAATTATGCCAAGAAGGTTGCGATATCTGTATGTTTTCCCGCACGGTTCTTGAATTTGATCGTGTTCATACCAAGATTTGTTGCTTACTTGAACAAATGCAGAGTCGAACAGTTTCTGAGCATCATCTAGCCTTAAAACATCATTATATACATATCTTCTTATCTGAAACATACAGGGATAAAATTGTCAAAACCTGCTAAGAACATGATTTGTCATGTAAGAGCAAAAACTGATCTTAATTAGCTGGCAAGCTTTGAAGGAACCTGCAAGAGACGGTGAGAGCCGTGAGGAGACAGACAGTGAGGGCAGATACTGACGCAACAGTCCAAGCAAAATATGTTCTTTTCATTCTTTCTTGCTCCTTCGTGAATTACACAAGCATTGAAGAATTTTTCTGAGAGAAGTGCTTGCAGCCAAGGAGGTACTGATAGATTTGACGAAACCAACTGCATACAAAAACATGAAAAATCAGTGCTAATAATTCAAGAAAAGAAAAACAAGAGTTTACAAAACAAAAACATACCATTTAGAACTACGGTGGGGTAGATACAGACAGTGTTCGTGATCAGTACTAACTACTACTGCAGAGAGAGAGAGACAGAAACGGCGCCTGGCAAGGTGGAGACAGTAATGGTGTTGTGTTTCTGCTATCAAATGTAAGAGCAGAGAGGTAGGGGCTTGCCAGGCCTCATATAAAGGGGCGTGTCTTATATTATTATTGTGTTTTGGACAAGAGAAATACACTGTCGTCCAATTTTTTAACAAAAAAATAAATAAATATACGCTATACCTAGCTAGTAGTATATTATACGCTACTTTATTGTAAAGGAGGGTTTGAAAAAATGAAAACACAACGGGGCAGACAAAAGTTTTGTAGTTAGAAGATAAAAGTGTTTTTTTTTTTAAATATTTTTATTTTTTATTTTAAATTAATTTTTTTTTGATATTTTTAAATCATCTTATTAATATATTGATGTCAAATAATTTTTAAAAAATAAAAAAAATATATTATTTTAATTAGATTTCTCTTTTTGTTGTCTTATAAACCAAAAAAAAAACCCTACCATTTGTGCTCTCTGTAAATGGTTTGGTTTGGCCTTGCTGCAGGTGCCTGCTCTTCACTTTTCTCACCTGTAAGTGATAAATGACAAGGCTACAAACACCGAGTTTTCTCAGTGCTGTGTGGAAAACGGTAAAAATGAGAAGTGGCCAGAACTAGATCTTCCCAGGAGGAGTCACCATTTTTAATTTAGTTGGGATTTGAAAATAAAATAGCATAATTTTAAAAAAATAATAAAACAGTCAACTTCATGTTTTCAAAATCATAAAAATTAATTCTCATTTTTTGGTGAACAGTTTTAGAGTTGTTTAAAGGTGTTTTTGAGGTTATTTTTTAAATAAAATATTTTTATTTAGAAATACATCAAAATAATATTTTTTTTATTTTTAAATGATTTTTTTACATCAACACAACAAAATAATCCAAAAACCTGAAAAAAATAATTTAAAATAAAAAATAAAAAATTTCGTTTTTTTCAAAAAGAGTTTTAAAACTCAATTTCAAATAAACACTTAATATGTAACGATTTAAGAACTTGATAGTGCTATATTTTTTTAATTATGATTTTTTGCATAATCCATTTTAAAATCATGACAAATATAAATTATATTATTTATCAAAAAGATTAGTAACCTTGTCATCTCGGAAAATTTTAAAATTTCCGTGCAAATTTAATCGTATGATTTATGATGGCCCGATTAAGTGGATGATGCTGATGAATTTAGATATTCTAAAGAAGCAGGTGAAGTAAAATCTGAGTTCAACCAGTTGATCGGCAGTACATTTTAAAATTGCTTTTGAAATATTTGAAAAACAATTGTATTTATTTTTATTTTATATTAAAAAAATTGATGTTTTTATAATATTGCTGATATTAAAAAAATAGTTTTTAAAAAATAAAAAAAATATATTATTTAATATATATTTATAAACTAAAAACATTAAGAACAAAATCTCAGTCACACTCCCGCTCGAAGCTAATTCATAGCGACAAACTATCAGGGGGTTATTTTGCTTTTTAAATTTATTTTTACCTAGAAATATATTGAAATAATATATTCTTTATATTTTAAAAATCGTTTTCAACCTTAGCATAGTACAATATCTAAAAAAATTAAAATATACTTCTGAAACAACGTTTACTAAACCATCACTTAAATAAATTAATTTAAATTATTTTTTTTGTATAATAATATCAAAAATATTTTTTTAAAATAAAAAATATTATTTTAATATATTTAAAAAAAAATATTTTCAAAAATAACATAACTTCAACAAATTGTTAAATAAGAACGAAAACTTACAATGAAAGTCAAACGAAGTCTGATACAAGTAAATTTGAAAGCTGCTTCCCTTGAAGCGAGTGGTTCATCGCAGCATGGCGAAAAAATGGCAGCAATGCCGTGCAAGAGTTATGGGAGGAAACAGGCAAGTATGTGCACTCATAAAGTGGTGATGGCATCACCTAAATAATCACAAACCTACAATCTCTCATTTGCTTGAAACTTGTTGAATGTCAGCATGTTATACGTAAACCCATTGAGGAAATGATCGATCGACGACCTTTTTTACCCTAAAAAAAGCAAACTATTAACCATATAAAATATCCCTAATCATCAAGAATGGTTTGACCATCTTGTTTGAATCAGAGAAAAAAACTGTAGAAATAATGCAGCTGGCATGTTCAAGCAGAGATAAACATAATTTGATGGCCGTGTACAGTACTCAAATGGATCAAAATCATAACAGCTTGCATGGACGCGACAGCAACAGGGAAAAGAGCAGCTAAAATGAACAGCCATGGGAACTACAATGGTAGGAAAGCATTTGGTCTTTGAGCTGATTTCTGCGCAAATAAGAGCACACGGGAATCAATGAGATATCAATGAGCAACACCTGGATTAATCGCAAGGCCAAGAACGTTTGAAAACCAAATGTGAAAAGGAAAAAAAAGCAGATGAGAAAAGACTTTGAAAAGCAATTAAAAAATAACCAATACCGCTTCTCCTAAAAAATACACACAAATTAACGTGGATTATAATAATATAATTATTATTTTGTCTTTTTATTTCCAAAATTTAACTCTTGGCATAGAGAGTATTTTAGACTTTTCATGTGTAATTGTTGGTATTTCATTAGTTCAATATTGTTTTGCACAATAAAACCACGAATTTACTCTCCGAAACAGATAAAAAACACAAAAGGAACAAGGGTAGTGTCGGTTTTTGACACTAACCATGAACAATAAATTAATTTTTTTGTCCTTGGATTGGACCAAAACAATTCACTAATGGTGTGGGTAGTTTTGGTTTTCTATGTTTTGGTGAATAGTACAACTACTAAATATCCTCCAAAGAGATAAAAAAAAAAAAAAAAAGATGATTGGCCTAGGGCATAATAATATTTTGAGATCAGATTTTTTTGTTATTATCTCCGGTTCAGGAGTATTTAGATAATTTCATATTTGTTTACTATTTTTTCTTTTTAACGGAACATGCATCAACAAAACGCGCCTTTCGTTGCCTCTTTTATGCGCCTTATAGGCAGGGTGTTAGGTGTCCAAAGGCCGAGAAAAATGTTTTATCATCATGTCATCGAATGCTCAACTGTGTCTTATTCCATATGGTGAGGCGCGTGTCGACATGAGGCAGGTGGAAGGTCGATGGTGGTCAGTTTTGCTTTTCTTGTCTCTTTTCTCTCTCCTACAATTGCAAGATACAATTTAGTCCCTAATCTTTTTATTTTGTTTCCCCCCTGATTTTTTCTATAAAAATTTTGGTGTTTTTCAATTGAAATTAATTATTTATGTTATTTTTCATTTCACCTTTATTATTTTATTTTATTTGATATGTATGTCTTGATTTGTTTCAATTTGTTATTCAATTGAAATTAACTATATATGCTATTTTTTGTTCTACATGTTGTGATTGTTATAATTTATTAGATGTTTAGCTATGTAGTTAAATGAATTTTTAATTATATTAATTTGTAATCAGCTTGTTCAATTATTTTTTATTTTGGTGTTGAGACTAAGATTTTTCTAACTATAAATTTACCTATCATGAAAATGAGGTGATTCTATTGACTTCTGGGAAACCGTGTTTTGACTGGGCCAACGAGATTGAGAGAGATAGCTGGGTGGAATTTTAAAAGGTTGCCCATGTTCTATACCCGAAGTTACTATCCGCATGCCTAATTATGTTGCACAATCTAAAAGTTGCATATATGTTGTATCCATTGCAACTGTTTCTATGCTAAAATAAAAATTATTTTTTTAATTGTAAAATTGTCTATAAATAATTTATTCACCCGAGAAAAAAAAACTCATCAAAATAAGTGACTGTTTGGAATTTGAAGTATAATTGAGGTTGTTTTTAAAAGTGTTTTGTGTTGAAAAATACATCAAAATAATATATATTTTTTAAAAATATATATATTTTTGATATCTATCAGCCAGTCAACTATTAAAAATTAATTTTTATTTAGAAATATATTAAATTATTTTTTTTATTTTTTAAGATTCATTTTTAATATTAGTAGATGAAAATAATTTTAAAATATCAAAAATATTTAATTTAAAAAAAAAACATTTTTAAGACACAATTTCAAAACAAAATTACCGAGCTATTAGTTAGATTGTAAGTTTGCCGTGATTTGAAACATCATGAAAGTGGGAGATCTTCCATGAAAAACAGCAGCCGATTTCTACGATTTACAAGTCAAATACAGAACCATCAAAAGAAGAAAGGACGTTAACAAGACCACTGCCGAGCCCATGCCGGTTTGAACCGTGGTATTTATATTTATTTATTTTTAATACACTTGATACCGTACAATTTAAACTATTGGAACAGTGTATTTAGGTCATGCATTGATTGTCAATGACAATAATTCCTATCTTGATGCAGCAAAAAGCAGCAATCAAAACCGAGCAGGTCACTGATAGCTTGAGCTGAGTCTATGTTACCTTTGGTTCAGTCTACTTACTGTGCTGTAGTAGAACCTTTACCTTGCTAAATGTCAAAATAATAATGATAGTAGAAGGTTTGTTTAGTTATCCTGGTATCCAAACTCTTTTTTATTCAGCAGTAATTCGAATTTTATTATTTTTATTTTATTCGATAAAATATAGGTTTTGCAAGTTTCAAGTTTAAGAAATTTGTAGATCTTATTTAATAGTTTTTTAATAAAAATCCTTAATAAAAATCACAAATTCGGCTGATAGGCGGAGTGAGAGCTCGGTTTTTTCCTTCTAAAATGAGTGAAATAAAGCATGATCAAGGCCGCAGTGATTTTGTTTTGAAAATAATAAATAATAAATCGACGACCAATCTTTTTTGATTTTCTCGCTCGTTAGCTACGATGTCCAAATCCAATCCAGGGTTCGAGTTCGGGATATATGCTCCTGTAAATGTTACCTGAATTTACATGCAGCGCTTTCAATTACACGTAATAAATTTATTTTATTTTTTTATTTTTATATCATGTACTAACATAAAAAATAACTTTTTTAAAAAATATATATTATTTTAATATACTTTTAAATAAAAAATAATTTCAAAAACAAACACGGAAGATACTTATAAACAGTGACGAATCTGCAACATCAAAGCAATGGATGATCTATGATGCAGCTGTTTCATTGTAAATGGCAATGGCAGGACAGCTACCTGGCTCTAGAAGCCCTATCCCACGAAAACAGAAAATAATAATAATAATAATAATAATAATAATAATAGAAGTAGAAATAATGTAGCGTAGCCTAAGCCCTAGGGCACTAGTATCATCTCCACAGGGTACTTTTCAGATTCTCCTTCATTGCATGAAGCTGACTTGCTTGTGATCGCTGATGATGACTTTGTCTCGTTTACTTGTGTCTTACGCTCTTCATACACCGATCTTCTGACGCTCGCCCAATAAACCAATTGTTACTTACAACCTCTATAATTCAATAGCCAATTACCAACGACTTGTCGTGTCCCGGATTTTCATTTTTTTTAATGTAAAAAGTATTAATTGTGAATTTTTTTATTATAATATAAATTTAATAAAAATAATAAATTTGTATAGAATTCCTATGAATTCTAAGTTTATTATCAAATATATAAATATTAAATCAATATAAGTTTATTATCGAATTCACTATATTAAGATTAGTTCATTTTATAATCTAATTTAAATTAAACATAACAAATAAAATATAAATTGTGAAAAGAAAACAAATGCAATAATCAAATAAAAAAATAAGTAGCTAATTTTCTATCTATAAAAAAAAAAACATCATTGAAAATTCATCTCTACATTACCATCATTATCATGACTTTAACAATTAAAATTATTATCAATATTATTTTCCAAACAATTAAAACCATTAAATTGACCCGGAAAATAAAATAAAGCAAAATATTTTTACAAAAAAACAATAACTAAAATTATCATTATTATTGCACAGACAATGAAATCATAAAATAATTTGACCCAAAAAATAGATAAAATAACAGAAAACACAAAAAAAAAGAACAAAGAGAAAAAAAAAGAAATATTAATTTTAAAATGATCACCAATATAAATTATAATTTCAGGATTGAACCAAATAAAAATAAAACCCTAACAAAAAATAAAACGACCAAAATAAAAAATAAAAACTAAAAGCATATATGCATAAATACGGGTGAAAAAAACACTATCCAAGAAGGACCAAAGAAACAAAAGGAATTAATACCCAAAAAAATTCAAAGAATAAGGCCCGAAATGAAAAATAAATTATATAATTAATTCCAATCGAATGACAAAATTGAAACAAATAAAGGCATTAAAAAAATACAGTGTAATTTCATTGAAAAATTAAAAGAATAAGAACTGAAATTATAAGTAGCATATATGATCAATTTTCAATTGGAGGATGAAATGAAAAAAAAAGAGAAACATGCATATCGAAAAAATTAAAAGAACAAAAAACAAATCAAAAATCAAATAAATAAAGATTGAACTGAAAACTAGCATATACAATAAGGTTCAATTGAAAGGCACAATTGGACAAAATCAAATTTTCAATTGAAGAAATCAAGAATAAAACCGAAACCAAAAGATCAAGGACTAAAATAAAACAATATCAAACATGAAGGGCTTACATGTACTTTCCACCCCAAGAGAGAGAAATGAGGGGAAAGGAAAAAAATAATTCCCCGACAATTCACTGACCACCTTTAACTGACACGTGCCCCACCAGGAGGCATGAGACATAGCGACGCACCAGGTGATGTGGTGGAAGGGCAGTTTACACCGCCAAACGACGCCGCACGCGCTACTTGAATGGCATGTGCACGTGAAACACTGGAGGGGCGTTCGTATGACGCTCCTGCAGTGTTTAAGAAAAAGAAATAATTAATATAATGGCAAATATCTATGCACATCTGGTCACAGTAGTAACCACGAAAAAACTGAGGGTGAAAGTACCACACTACCCCCACTTTAGGCTTATTTCTTGTTTTTTTCAAGGGTTATTTTAGTAGTTTTATCGTGCATGAGATTGTAAAAAACCGAAAACACCCCATTGTTCCGCGTTCTTTTCTCACCATCCAGAGGTAAAATAATAGTTGTATTGTGCAAAGAAATCTGAAAAATACTATCCATGTCTCCTGGAAATGTCGAAACTGACACCGGTCCTGGGGGTTAATTTTTTTCGAACTTGGGGGGGGTAAAATGATAATTTTACTGTTTGAATCTACATTAATCTGTGTCTATATACATAGTAAAATTGTCTACTGGAAAAGGCCACATCTTTTATATTTTAGTTAATATTGCTGGTTTTTTCATTGAATTAATAAAGGATAATTATCGTGAATATACTGTAATTTAATTAATTACAAGATTATCATTATATTATAATTAATAATAAAAAAAACTTTTATGTTAATTTTACAATTTTACCGTCAAACTAAAAAAACCTAACATCACGCTTACCATTTTCTCTTTTTCCTTTTTGTCTTGCGAGAATCTGAACGCCCAAACCCCACCAACCAAAATAATCAAAGCCCAGATCTAAGGGGGTGGGGGGGATAACGGGGATCCCTGCAATAGTAGAGAGAGTACGTGACTAGGTTTTTTTTTCCGGTGTAGAAAGTGGACGGAGAATTGAGGGAAGCCACCAGGTCCTGATGCCCGCCCGACATTCCAGAACGTTATTCAGTTTCCATGTATCCAGACCACAGTTTTTTTTTTTTTTTTTATAAAAAAAATCAAACACAGAAGGAAGATAGCGGTAAGAGTTTTGATTTTAGAAGACATTCAAAGGTGCAGGATTTGAATTCTATTAGTTACATTTGTTTTTGAAGATATTCTTCTAGTGTTAAAATTATTATTTTATTTTATTTTTATATTGTTAATTTTTATAGACATATATACAAGAATCTGAAAAATTTAATGTCTAAACATGATGTCTGTTTAAAAAAAAAAAAACATAATAACACGATAAAAAATATAATCAAAGAGACCCAGAGTCCATTTTTTGTAACTTAATGGCGAAGAGAGCTGAAATGGTCGAATCCGTATCGCAAACTTTGTGCCTGTTTGGCACTGCGGTCAAACTGATGTTCGGCTAAAATTCATTTTTTTTATTTTAAATGAAATTTTTATAGTGTTTTTAGATTATCTTGATGTGTTGATGTCAAAAATAATTTTTAAAAAATAAAAAAAATATTATTTTAATATATTTTTAAACAAAAAATATTTTTAAAAACAACCATAACTGTCCTCCCTAACATAACCATGTTCAACAAAGACCATGTTGATAACTTGAAAACTTGGCCTTGAAGGCTTAGGTCCACATCTAGAGCAGTTAGATGACACTATCCGTGTATCCGTACCAGCTGCGGGCGTTTCTTTATTTTTGTTCAAGTAGTGCAAAACTAAATGTTTTTAATTTTACCCCCAGATGTGTAAGACATTTTCAAATTCATATTAACACATTAAAATAATTTAAGAGTAAAAAAATATTTTAAATAAAAAATAAAACTAAATATTTTTAATTGTTTTTTCAAAAATATTTTAAAATGCATGACAAGAATGCACTTAAACGTAACTTGCTGTTCACATTACGAAGATAACAATCCCACTCAAATTTAATACCCCCACAACATTTCCTTAGATCGAACGGCCCACATCTGTCACCCAAGTTACAGTCATCGTCGTTTACCCCCCCTACCACATCTCAAAACATTATTTATTTATTATTTTAAATCTTGTTTTTCTCCCTCTATTTCTCTTTCCTTTCTCGTTAGATCAGGTCCAGGTTAAAAAATAATCTCACAAGGAAAAAATAAACCCTAATTTCGAAACAAATTTTTATTTTCAAGGATTGGATATTTTTTTCTAAAAATTAAATAATCAATCATGAGCACTGGAGATCTTCTTAATATTCATCCAGTAGAGCTTAAATTCCCATGTAAGTTCCTTTCTTTCCTTTTCCTTTTTCTGTTTGGTTACCGAGAAAATTAGGAAAACAAAAGAAAATCTCCGAAATTCGTGATTCTTTCTCAAAGTTACTTAAGAATGATCCTAGTTCCTAAGTAGGAGCCAAATCGTTAGTCGCACTGTGCTCTCGTAAATTTCTGTTTGGCTGCTAAGAAAATCATGATATAGGAAAACCAGAATCTGAAATTGTTTTATGGTGCATTATTATAGATCTAAAACTTTAGTTCAATTGTTGGGATTAACAGTTTTTTTTTTATTATTGATAAAGTTGAATTGAGGAAGCAGAGTTCATGTTCTATGCAATTAACTAACAAGTCAGATAAATATGTGGCTTTTAAGGTATTCCCCCCCCCCCCCCCCCCCCCCCCCCCAATTTTTCATTTATTGATGTTATTATTAAACAGTAACTGTTATGTGAAAATGTAATCTTGATGGGTTTTTGAGTTCTAGGTTAAAACAACCAATCCGAAGAAATACTGCGTTCGTCCCAACACCGGCATTGTCATGCCCGGATCCACTCGCAGCGTTACAGGTGAATACTCCTGTAAATTTATAGATGATAAAAATTTATAATTGCTTTTTGTTGGGATTTATGAAATTCAGACCCTTAGCTGGTAATGCATTTTTGGCTGATAATACTAATTATACCATTGATACTGTCCTGGGTAAATTAGGTTTCCTTAAGTTCGCGGCCTTTTCCGATTTGTTTTAAATGCGCATGCTAGACATTTATTTGAGTATATTATGGTTTTAAGAGTTCTCAACTATTCTTGTATGGATTGTGCTAGTTACCATGCAAGCTCAAAAAGAGGCACCACCAGATATGCAATCCAAGGATAAGTTCCTACTTCAGAGTGTTGTTGTGCCTGATGGTACAACTACAAAAGAGATAACTTCTGAAATGGTGGGGTGGCCTCTTTGTTTCTTCTATCTTTATTTTTATTTAAAGATTGGGGGTTATGTTTACTCGATGTAGACTTAAGGATGGAGTAATTTGTTTTGCAGTTTAATAAGGAGGGTGATAAGGCTGTGGAGGAGTTCAAATTGAGGGTTGTATATATCCCTGCAAATCCTCCCTCTCCTGTCCCGGAAGAGTCTGATGAAGGATCTTCTCCCCCTAGGCCTTCTGTGCTTGAGAATGGTAACCAGGACAGTTCCTTACTTGATGCTGTAAGTATATCTTTTTTCTTATTTTTTTCTAGTTTTGAGATCTTCTCTCCTCCCTTTTGCTTTTAGTATATGCAAATGTGCTTATTTGTGTTCAGGAAGCTATGATATCTTTAATTTGTTTGTGGTCGTTTTCTAGGTATCCAGAACTTTGGAGGAGCCTAAAGAGAAATCTTTTGAGGTAAATTATCTTTTACCATGTTTTTCTTAAATTGAACGACTTTGATCTCAAGCATCTACCTTAATCTAATGGTCCTTTGTTTACTCAATGACAAATGTGTTGTTTTCTCAGTAAGGTCTTGAACTTCATTACATGAAATCTGAAGTACACAAGTTCATAATGATTCTATAAACTATAGTCCTCACTGGTATAAGATGTTCAGCTCTTACATTGCTGCAAAAAACTAATGACTGCTTTAATTTTATACTCATTGATCTCTTTTTATTTTGAAAATCCTCTTAAGAATATGCAAGTATGTTGTGAATGCTCTGTTGTATTGAATATCAAGGAACTTAGTGTGTTACTGCAGTTTTAATAGAAGGATATATGCCTTCTGGAAATGTATATTAATTGCTCAATTTCAGGGACAAGTCGTGTTAAAAAGCTGACCATGTTTGGGCAACCATGTGGAATAAATTTTTCATTGTACTTTCTTTTAACGTTTACTTTGATGGGACTTCATAATTAAGAGGTCTGCACTGTAATACCATTGCATTACCATTGTTTTTCCTAATGAAGGCTGTCAAGGTTTAATCACCATCAGAGCTTCCATAGATCAACATTTTCTTAAAATGCTGCCACTTGAAAGTATTTTGCTTTATGCTACTCCTTTGGTTTTGCAATTTTGGGTCATAAGTTTTTGACCCATGTTTGAATTTCAGACATGGTCTCTGATTTCAAGGTTGACTGAGGAGAAGACTTCTGCCCTGCAGCAAAATCTGAAGCTTCAGCATGAACTGGTATGGATTAAATATCATATGTCATTTTTAGGCTTTATAATTGGTTGAGGGTAGTTTAGACAAGGTTGATGCTGTGCTTATCTGGGATGGGGATTTCCATTAACATACCCTACTCGCTTTTGGTAATTGAAGTAGATGATGTGAAATACTTATCTTGTGTCAACGAATGAGATTTCATATGGAATAGGAGGAAGGATAGTTTGTTGTTGTATATCTTCTTTTGCTTACATGAATTCCTTCTGGTGATGCATTCTCAAGTTTCTTGCCAGTCAAATGCCTCTAGTTATTCAATGATCCTTGTTACTGTTAGTGCTCATCTATCTTGCTGTCGTGTGCGATTTCCTGCAACAGGAACTGATGAGAAAACAAATTAGCAAGAAACATGCCGGGGGTGTCTCTTTATTGGTTGTATTTCTGGTTGGTTTGTTTGGCATCTTGGTTGGCTACATCTTCAAGTGAACATAAGGACATCCAAGTGTCTGAGATTAGTTTGGGTTGCCACCAGAGTGCAGCTTTACCGAAGGTTTTGAAACTTTGTAGTGACTGCCTCACGTAGTTTGTGAAATCATAGTCTGATGCAATGTCGGTCCTTTTGATTATTGATTTGTCAAATGTTTGAGCAAGAACTTAGTTGATTTAGGTGGTGGTTAGACTGGCTAATAGCCTGATTAACTTTAGATATCTTGTGAATGGGATGATTTGTAGTCTAGTTAGCGACTGCCTGTTCTCTTGCAATGAATGGATTGATTTTCTTAAGACTAGAGTCTCGCCAGATGGGATCGTAAGGTGGGAGCTGGACCTTTGGTGATGTGATGGATTAATCTTTCTTCTTGATGGGTTTGCGGTAGGTTTCTTTGATGTGTTAGGCCATGGAAAGGTGAGATTCGCAAACCTTTTTTATTTTATTTTATTTTATTTTAGGCACGATGTAGTTCTGGGTTGGTTATGTAGGTCCCTGACAGTGTGCCAAACATGAACGAGAGCGTGCTCCTTATTAGACCTTTTTTGAATCTGAAAATCTCCAGTCTAGAGAAGGCAGGGCAGGGTGTGCACGGGTCCTCTGTAATTCCCAAAAAACGCTTCTTTGGTAATGCATTAAGTTTTGTATTTTAAAGTTTTTTTCAAATTATTTTTTATTTAAAAAATATTAAATTGATGATTTTTAAGATATTTTTTTAATGATTTCATGTCAAGAATAATAAAATAATTATATCAACTTTATAATTTTCTTTGTAAAATGTTTTTGTGTCATGTATTTTATTTTTACTCTAATTTTATTAATTAAACATTAGATTTCATTGCTCAAATATTAATGAATATTAAAGATAAAAAAACCTTAATTAAAAATAAATATATTTTACAATAATAAGATCAATGACAAATTGATTAGCTAATTAATTAAACATTAGTTGTGGTTTTGATTTTAGGTATTCAATTGACTTTTTATGGGTGATTTTACGTATTCAATTGATTTTTGGGTAGTTTTGTGGTGTTTTTGAGATGTGTTTTGAATGAAAATAGATTGAAAATATGGATTTTTATGATAGATTCTTTTGATTTTCTAGTTTTAGGGGCAGTGTGACTTCTCTTTTATTTAGCCTTTTTTTTTCTTTTTTCAAATACTTGAAATAAAAAAAATAAATATATCTAAAAATGTCTTGTTTAATATTAACATGATATTTTCTTAATAAGATTATTAAGCAATTTTATTTTTAGCGTTTAGTGTTTTTTTTTTCTCAAGATTTTTTTTAATCTTTTCTCTGAATTGTTTTCTATCATTGCATGATTACATTAAAAATAGACTTCAAAAGATTTTAATGTATTATTTTTATATTCTTAATACATCCAAGGTTATAAAAACATTACTTTTTTTTTTTTATTAAATTCTTCTCTTAGGGTTCTCATAACTATTTGATCCAACATATACTATTTTGATAAAAAAAACTGCCAATAAAAAAAAAAAAATTTAAATAGCACCCACTCTTCTATGTTTTTTAATTGCGTAGTGCATATTTTTTATTTACTAGTTGATTTTCTTTTAAAAAAATAATGATCTTTCAAGGATATTGTTGTAACTCGTCTTTATTTATTTTCCTTTATTTGCATGATGTATTTATAAAATTAAAATTTATTTGCTGTTAGTTACGAAAAAACCTTCAGCATAAAATAAATAAAAAATGTCAAGATTTTTTTTAAAAACATGTATATATGTTTCTTACTTCTTTTTTTTTTTAAAAAAAACATCGCATTTGAGAAACATCCACAATTTTTATAGTTTTTATTTGAACATCTACCCCTTGACGTAGCTTGAAAGAGTGCTTTTGTGCACTGCTGTCATAATCATTGCAATCAAAATCAATCAATGTATATTATATCTTTTTGAAAAGAAAAAAACATTTTTGAAGATTAACAAGAAAGAGGTCTTTGCAAATAATAATTTTAGACTCTTTTACGTAGTTGTCATGTTTGACTTGACAGAGGATAATGAAAAGAAAATATATCATCAACCAAACATTAGTTTATGAAATATTATTTTTATTAAAATAATATATATTTTTTACTTTTTGGTGTTAACTGATAATTTTTCACTTCAAAATTCAAATATTTAAAAGAAGTAAAATTTGTAACCTTTTTCTTACCTTTGCTTTCTAAACCTAGCTCCTCTCTTTATGGCTTTGCAAGTAACCATCTTGATTCTTGCTTGCTCTTCCAGCTCTCCTAATTTGAAAGGAAATAGCATAAATATGCCCTCCAGAATTGCATTAAACGAGTGTGGTTTTTACAAATATGCCCTCCAGAAAGATTGTGCTCTACATGATCAATATACTGAAACCTTTGCGCTCTTTCAAAGGGTGTTAGGCAGTGCAGTCACATTTTCAATCCATAGTGGGGATTTCAAGCATGAAAAATGGCAACAACATCCAGATTCCGATGACATCAACTGAAGATCACCAAAGATATAATGAGCAGGGCTGCTGGAACTTGAATCAAGAATCCGAGCTAGTTCAGTTGCTGAGCTAATTGAAGCACATAAGTTCCAGAGATGAGGAATCACTGTTTCGATGCTTTCTTAAACTTAGTCACGGAAGAATATAACTACTATGAACATCAGAACACGACAATTGAGGAAGTTCAAGACAGACAAGAAGAAAAGTTGATGAATCGAACAAGGAAAAAAGATTATCAAATCTGCCAAAGATACTACTGGTTTGAAAAGGTTTAGTCATGTCTTCTCCATTTGTTTTTACCTTGTGCTCAAGCGTGTACAGCTAAGAGTTACTACTTGAACAGGAAAAACACCTCAACCAGTTATAAGAAATAACCATGTGACAGAAAATAAGAACTGTACACCCATCCAGTTACTAAAATATCCAGTTTCTTGATAGGAAATAATAGGCCTGCAGCACATAGACACTTTGCGAAAGAGAACCGTGGACAGGAAAATTATATATATATTAGAAATTAAACCAGGGGTTACGAGCTCAGCACCTTAGAACCACTATCCGAAAAGCTAATGGCCATTCTTTAACACCCCCAAGCAGAAGCTGAAACGAGGTCCTTCCGTTGCCAGCAAAGAACAAGCGAAGATTGCCTCTTTTCAACATGGAAACCCCTAACTGGAGTACGTTGCACTAAATACTCAGCCTGTGACTCGGTGAAGTTACTGAAAGTCAATGGAGTAAAACCAGACTGCAAAAACAGACTTCTCCAAGGAGCAGTCCTATCAAGGGAACAGTGTCGACCCAGTACCGTTTTTTCAATGCCTGGTCGGACCAAAAACCTTTCTATCTTTTGCAGTGCATCTAAGTTCACATTAACAGCGTCCAGTGATTCAAGCAGGCTTGTATACGATTGAATGGCATGATTTACATGGTGTGCAAATGGGAGGTCGCTTCGGTAACAGCCTCTGTCCAAGGAGACGACAACTTTGGGCGAGAGCTGCTTTACAAAGCGAAGCACCAAAGGAAGAGTTGACGGGTAATTTGAAAAGGAGCCAACTGGAAGATTGACAGCAATTGCTTCCTTTTCTGTTACGCGGAGAGGCATTGGCCAAGAACCAGAGCTCAAGGATTCGAGGCTTAAAATCTCAAGCTCAAATGGCATGTTGATTTCACTTGCAAAGATTTTTAAATTTTCTTGAGTGAAACCAAGCTCAAGCTCATCCTGTGAGGAAGGAGAAGCAAAAGCGGTGATTTTAAGAGGAGGAGCACCTCCATTCCTCAAAGCCAGTTCTTGCATAAGAGAAGCCCACTGCCCACCATACCCAATGTCAAAATCAACAACGTGAATCCTCTCAAACCCCTCAAAAGCCTCAAGAAGGGCTTGGTTACAAGTAAAATTCTCAAACTGAAGGATCGGTGAGATCTCAGAGAAGGATTTATAAGCACCAATCTTGAAAATCAGGTTACAAGCAGTACCAATAGAGTTGTTATTGTTCATATTGAGTAGTAACTGCAGGGCCTCCTTGAAGTAGAAAGCTGTCCTTTGATAAGGCTTACCGATTGGAACAGAGAGCTGGTGATTGAGCCGCGCCAATATCCCTTGCGCAAGTACCGGATTCCCAGTTTCGATCAGCTCTGCTGCTTGACATATCGGGTTTATTATTGCCTGTTGAAGCTGCTGCTGGCTTTCCAATTCATCACCTGCAACTTCCTGCTTCGTAATCATTCCCTGCCTTTGCTGCTGCATCAGTTGAAACTGCTGCTGCTGTCGTGGAAGAAACGATTCTGGAGGTCTCAAATCAAAGACTTTGAGCACATGATTGGCTCCAGCAGGCCTAGTATCCAGCCTTTTCAATGGCGGTGGCGATAAGAAATGCAGGTTATTATGATGCTCTTCTAATTGTGCATAAAGCATAGCCGGGTTTTGCACAAACTGATGTTGGTTTTGGTTGATTATCGCCCCTGGATTCAAAACCCGAGGCTTCTCGTCTTGATCAAATGCTACGTGCTGTTCGTGTTGCTGAAATAAACCTGGCAAAAGATTGATGCCTGAAGTAAACAAAACAGGATTTGGTGTTGGATTTTGGTCAGGCACACGACCATTATTAAAACTTGTAGTAGCTCTGAGGTTGACAAGAGGGAAATCAGGGGAAGTACCATGGATTGAAGAAGGGTCAGTACTGTTGTGGTTGACAAGCAAGCTGGCACTTGCGGTACTCATGTTGGGTACTTCAAAGCCAAAAACTTGATCTACTACACCAAAACCTGATGCACTAAGCTCCATATCTTGAGACCTACTTCCACTTTGTAACAGCTTGTTAAGTCCTACAGATGGGTCCTCATTATCACCCATAATTAACCTTAATATGGACTGTTCTTGACTAGGAGACCCACCCAACCCACTCTCCCAGTCCTCCATTCCAAGTTGCGGTCCGCATTTTTCATCTACACTAGGGTTGCTTCCACCAGCAGCTCCCACGCCGTTGGTGGTGCCGGTGGAGGCTCCTCCACCACCACCTCCTCCGCCTTGAGAAGAAGACAGTGTTGAGGAGGATGTTGGCGGGCTTTGTCTACTTATTTTGTCAAGCACGGATGTGGGCTCAGTACTGCCCACAAGAAAACCACAACTTTCTTTGCTGTTGTTGTTTTGCCACTTCTGGTGGTATTGATGGAATGGATCTGGAGAGGAGGAAGAAGAGAAATCCAACAGCCCCTTCGTTTGGAAGTCCTTAAAGGGTAAGGGCATGACCTTCATTTAACAAAATCAACAACAAGAAACAAGAAGTGGATAAACCCAGATATCTCCAGTTTATTTTCAAGAAAATCAAGAAACCACTCCCACCACTACCAGTTACCACAGCCCCTCAAAGTTTAACACTCTACAGACAAAAAAAAAGAAAGTTAAAAACTTATGGGTTGGCTTGAATATAACAAAGCAGGAGGTTGTACCTTGCAGCTAGAGACAAAAAAAACATTCGAAATCAAATCCAGATTTTTTTTCCAGAGAAGACAAGGTGTTTCATGCACAAAGAGAGAGATCGGAAGGGGAAAAAAGAGAGAAAAGAACGATAAATACTCTGTAATAAACACACAGTGCAGTGCGGAGAGAACTTATCATAAAGCTTTTCTTCATGGGCACTCATCCGGTTAGCTAGTTAGTTCATTTTCGGTACCATCTTTTCTCTCCTTGATTCTTCTAAGCGAGTTAATTTTGTTGGGTTCTTTCCCTCTATATCCCAGGCTCTTCTCTTGCCTTCTTGTTGTGCCTCTGCATTAGAACTGTTTTCACAGTGACACAGATGTTTTTAAAATCATTATATAGAAATAATTTAAAACACGAGATTTTTTTTTAAAAAAAATATGGTTGACCCTGCAGAGACAATCACATCCTTTCTTTATCTTTCTTATATATATATTTTAAAATAAATAAATAGCCGATATAAAAATCTAAAATATTATTTTTAAAAAAAATTTAAAAATCATTTTTAACTGTAATTTTTAAATTAACATTCTGCTTTTTTTAGTGTGATTTAGATTTTTTTTAACAGTAATTAATGCAAGGTTTTTATATAATAAAAAAATGGTCTCTTGGTATTAAATAAAAAAAATTAAAGATAAGATTTTAAAAAATAAATGAAAAATTGTAATAATTATTTTTATTTTTCTTAAATGAGTGATTGTATTAGAACTTTCATATAAGATATGTGCACTACATATTTTTTTCATCAAACATAAAATAAGAAAAATGTCTCTCAAGTCATTTTATTTCAGGGCGTTTTAAGATTTATTTTAATATTTAATCTAAATTGTGATTCACGTACACTCTTTTTATTTTTCATTAAGTAGTTTCTAAATAAAAAGACTAAATTATGTGATATAACTTGCAGTATTGTTTAAAAATAAAATATTTTAAGAGTTTCAAGCATTGAGTCTATATGATATCTTTTGTGTGTGCGTGTGTGTTTGAACTATTTTATTATTCATAATGATGTTATTGTTTTTTTAATATAAATTATTTAATTTGAATACATACATATGTTTGCATTGAATAAATATGATATAAAATAAATTTAGTAAAAACAAATCAAATTATAAATAGATTTCTAATAGTTGGGTGTTAACTGTATTTGAGTAAATAATTTAATAAAAATACATCAAATTAATATTTTTTCTATGCTTTTAGTATATTGATATTAAAAACATATATAAATATATTATTTTAATATATTTTAAATTGAAAATTAATTAACAAAAACAGCCTATAATCTATTACCAGATACACACTTAATAGATAGCGATCAGATAATCATTTTAGCAGGTGGATTAATTATTGATAAAATACGAAAACTAGAGACCACAAAGTGATCAAGAGTGACTGTTCGATTAAACTGCTCTAGCATCCAATTTCTCATTTCCCACATATAGCAAGTCGCTCAAATGAAACTTTGGAATATTTTTTTTTTAAATTCAAATACTTTGAACGTTTTTTTTTATTCACAGATATTCATCAGATAAAAAATTTAATTATTAGTTGAATTGTGATTTTAATTACCTAGTTAAATAAAGATTCCAAATATTTTTTTTTATCTAGAAAATATATTCCAATCAGCAATCCCTCTCATAAATTAATATTCTTAAACACTTAATTTAATAACAAACGATTTAAACTTAAGGTGTTTTCTTATATATTAAATATATAAGCTCTAATCTACTTATTAGAAATACTAAATATATAAATATTTAGCAACAAGGGCTTTCATCTAAACAAAGACTCGAGTTCGAGTTGTCTTCTTTTATATTTTCTTTGCCCTACACAAACAACTCTCTCATTTTAAGGAGGGGTTGATGACGTGTTAGTTAAGTTCTGGTCTAATATTTAAGGAGTTTTTGAGGTATTAATCTAACTAGGAATCCTTCTTTTTTTTTTGTAGGAAAGGTTATTTTTCTATTTTGGTTTCATGACCAGTTGGTATTTTTGGATTAATTGATGTTCATATATATATATATATATATATCCAATTAAAGGCATGTAAAAATAAAATCAAAAGAGAAGATATTATAAACGGAAATGTTGAGTACAAGCAACAAAGTGGAACTGTGGTTGTAAATGGAATTCTGCTGCTTTATGTATTTTGAGAAATTTAGGTCGAGAGTTTTGTTCTTCTTTTACTATATATGAGAAGTGATAGATGCCATGCGTGCAATGGGGTGATTCTTTTATTCCTTGGTTCCTCATATGATCTACACATATATTTTCTTTTTTTTTCTTTTTCCTGTTTGTACTGTAATTAACAAAAAAAATCGTATTAATTAAAACTAAGTATATCATTCTAATTTGATTAAAAGGGACAGTCTCGATAATCTCCCAAGACTGATAATTATTGTTTTGGACTTGCAATTATATACTTTTTTGACTCCACAGTACCAAGCAAGGAATACAACTACTGATTTTTTTTAAGGATAATATATTACAATCCTCGGAAATGAAACAAAGGCAATGAAGATCTCGTCTGAGAGCACTCGAGAAGCAAATTAATTTGTGAATTTGTGTATAGGCAATGTTTATATATATCAGTCATATATATATATATATATATATATATATGATGAAGAAACAATTCTTTAAAAGGGTGGGATATGACGCGGAGCAATAGCAGACTTTGAATGTTATCTGTGTATCTTTTTCCAGCTCCAGGCCTGGACTCATTGTACGTAGCATTTCATCAGCATGTTTCATTTCGATGTTGCTTTCAGTTTTCTCATTTCACCTCCTATAGAATCGAGGATGGGTTTGTAAAATCTGTAATGGGGCACTGGTCAATTAATACGGCGTCACTTTCCTTATCCACAGATTCACTGTCACACGTTACAGATGGACATGAATTAAGTGGGAAGGTCAAGTATCGTTGTGAGACAATAATAGGAACCAATAAGAAGCGAGTGGTTTGATTTTCTGGACAAAATTTCAATATCTGGTGATGAACTGAGAAGATAAAGGGGGACGTGCTTGAGTTTGTCAAGAATTTTTTAGGGCAACCATGATGTGGACATGTCGGGGAGAAGGCTTAGTTTATCCTTCCATCCCATGTGAAGGCTCAGCAACCATCCTTTCTTCTTCCTCATCTTATGAAGTGTAAAGTGACCCAGCTGATCAAACTCGCTTTACTTGCATGCCTCTCTCTTCCTTAGCTCGTTTTGGTTTTCTATTCAAAATTTATATTTTTTTTTGTCTCCTTCTCTTTATCTTTCTGTACAAATTTTGTTTCTTTGTTTGCCAAAAAGGTTTGTCGCAAGTTTCTCTCTTTTCTCAAGATAGCTCGCCCCTCAAGCAAACGAAAATGCACAAGAAAACTAGTTGGCCTACCGTAGTCCCCCCACATATATAACGAACCTAATTAAAAGAGCACTTTAAAGCACCAATATTTTCATTGAACAATTTTCAGAGCTTGTTGCCATTGTTTCATTGAGCCTGAAACAATAATTAATAATTAATAATTAATAAATCCATGCAATATTATCTCCACCCTCCTTCTAAGCAAGTGATCTGGTATTTTTTTTAATGCTGAAAACATTCGGGATATGTTTATCAATATTTCTTGCCGACTTTTCTTTTTATTTTATACTTGGCAGGCCATGATTAAATTAGAAAAAAATTAGATGGCCGACGGCGGTTATAGACATAATGCATGCATGCATTTGCAAGTGCATATGATTATGTATGCGTTGTCCTTTGACTTTTTATTTCTCCATTACTATTGTTTTGGACGAACACTTCTGTAAACAATTGTTTGTATTTTGTCTCTGGGAAACGATGTTTGGGATATATTTCTTTTCAATAGTTTAAATTCAGAGTACAACGTGGGTTACGTCAAGGCGATCCACTTTCTCCTTGGTTGATTCGGCTGTTGAGGGGTTGTCAGTCTTATTTTATAGGGCCATCGTCGTCTCCGGTTATAAAATATATATGCGCACGGGATATATACCAGTCATCGCCGATGATATTTTGGTGTTTGTGCAAAATACCCACGTACAGCTCATCCATGAATGCGAAGAGGCTATTTGAATTCGCATCATGAGTGAGTTCTGCAAAGTATTTTCCATTCTTGCAGGGATCAACCTTGTAGGGTTTAGGAAATGAAAAATGCTATATATATTGTCAATGGGACACACTACCATTTACATACTTAGGTCTTTCATTGGTTGTGAATCCGAAACACAACTGGAATGGCAAATGCTACACGCATACCATTTACATACTTGGGTCTTTAGTTGGGTGCGAATCCGAAACACGGAGATGAGATGGGTATCGGCGCGTTAGAGCAATTTTAAAGAAAGATCTAAGAAAAAAACTAAGAGAAAAAAACAAAAAGTTTTAGTTTTTATATTTTAGTTTCATAGCTAGCTCCAAGAAAAAAAGTATATTGAAGAACTAAAATAATATTTTTAAATTTAAGATTTATTTTTAATTTCTTACCATTGATCAAAAAAGCCAAAAAAAATATTTAATATATTTCTATGTAAAAAAGTGATTTTGATTGAACTTGTATTAATTAATTATTAGATGGTTGGCTGTGCGACGTAGATGGTTGTGAGAATTTCTAGAGAAAAGAAGAGATGACCAGTGAGGGGTAGAGAGTTAGATTTCTTGACTGTGCGACGTAGGAGCGGCCATAAATCCCGTAAGTCCCGTTTAGCCGAGGAAGGCGCCTAGGGTGGGTAGGAAAGTTCTCCATTAACTGCTGCTTGAAATCTAGTTGTGCCCCCAACAGTCTGTGTTTGTTTCCTTTTTCACTATAAATTTAAATTCCTTTAGCTTTTATTCCTGTTCCAGCTTTTGCTAGATATCTTGTGTTCATTTGTGTTTATTTGCTTTATTTGTGTTTTTAATTATGGATCCGAACTTATTTAGATCCACATCTGTTTCTGCATCTTCTACATCTGAATCCTCAGATTCTAGGAGGATCATACAAAGTGAAGAAATTACATTTGAAGATTTTACAAAGCATTTAGATAATTGGAAAATTCCAAGTATCTCTCAAAGCCAGATTTACAAAAAATCCAAGTATGATATTTTCAAAACGGATTTCACAATCAAAACCGAGGAAAGAGATATCCAGCTTACAAAACCCTTTGAAACCATCCAACTCCTTACCCAGAAATCCTTACAAAAACACCTGGATCGAAACTACAAATACATTCATATCGGCTGTGTCCAAGTCGGCATCAAACCACTTACAAAGGAAGGTTTAAATACCTCTGTTCTTGCTGTTCTTAGAGACGCAAGATTCATAAACTTTGAGGATTCTCTCCTCAGTTCCATTGAATCAAGTTTGTGTAATGGTCCACTATCATTCGACTGTTATCCAAACCTGACAGTTTCCCTCAAAGACAAAAACATACTGAAAAGTATGCAACTACAAATCAAAACCCATAATTACCACATGCTTGAAGATTCAGTCCCAGTAGCACTCATCTTCAAAATCCACTACAAAGCAATGTTTTCAGCCTTTGCCTCCAAACACCTACAACATTCCAACAAAGGATCAACCCTCCTTTTACAAACAGATCTCTCCAAAGCAAACATAATTGTTCCCAAAGCCATCCAATGGAAAGAAATAACCCTTCCAGAAGAATGGATCCTTGAAGAAGCAACACCACCACAATCCATACCACAACCTCAACCAAATGTCCAAATCAGAAACATTACCCAATACAATGATGGAAGAGTCAAACTCTCTTTCCACCGCCATTCTACAAGTTCTAGATATACAGAAGCATCCTCTTCTTCCAGTACCATAGACCTTGGGAGAATGTCCAGAATTCCTTCTGTCATCAACCTACCGTACATACCACCAAGGCACTCTACATCAGACATACCCTCTACAAACTTACATCGTGCAGACTACACTACAAATATACCAAACCCAGTCTACACCCACAATGATGAAGAACAATCCCTCCCAGGATCTCCAACCAGTATAACCTCCTCAGCCATGCCTAACAACGAGCTGTTGACTCTTACTTCGGAGAATTTTGTTCTTGATAAATCATTTTTCAAAGCAGATTTCTTCAGTAGTCAGAACACTGAGAAAAGAAATTGGTTTTTCAAAGCCTTTACATCTGAAAGAAGTAAAATACAAACTGCGTTTTATGATTACATTACATTGCATCAATCATCCATGTTATTTTTTGATTGGTTCGAATTACATTATGCATCTGTTCATAACATTGCATATCCATTTACATCTACAAAACATGCATGTCCAGTTACCACAAGATCCAAAGCTTCTACTTGGAATCTCTCAAGTGGTCAGACAGTTGAATCAGATCATCCACCATTGAGAAACCTACAACTAGAACTCCAAAACCAACCTGTCGAAGCGACACCCTACAAAATACCCAGTGATGATACCCTTACAAACACCAAACACATCATCAACCAAAACAACTTTACAAATACAAATCTTGGCACTTTGAGCAGACAGCTCACACGTGTTGAGAAACACCTCCAACGAGCCAGTACTAGTACAGCTGGCACCACCATTACAAAACCTTCAGTTGAACCCAAACTGAAGAACCCGGTCTTTAAACCTTTTCAGGTCACAAAGACAAGCCTCTTACAAATCAGGGAAAATCAAACAGATTTCCTGAAACAAATCCAGTCACAGCTACAAAACCTTGACGGTCCATCCTTAACCGTTCAAGAAACACCCCAAGTATCCACATCTGAAACAAATGTGAATACTTTACAAAATAACCCTGAGCAATCTTCCTCTGATGAAGATGCTTTTCAAAGTTCCCAGCCTGAGATCAACAGATTAACATGGCAAACACCCAAAACAACCTTAGCTCCAGATATCACCATATCTTCTGAGCCAAATATCCTCAACCAACACAAATACAATGCGTCATCTCTCTATGAATGGAACATAGATGGAATGTCAGAATACAATATTCTGAACACTCTACAACAGATGACTATGGCAGCCAATGCTTACAAAACTCAGACAGGCACTCCTGACAGAGCAATTGCTGAACTCCTTATTGCTGGTTTTTCTGGCCAGTTAAAAGGATGGTGGGATTACCATCTCACTGAAGCAGATCATCTTCATATCCTGAATTCAATCCAGCAGTATGAAGATAAAACACCTGTCTTAGACTCATCCGGAAATACTGTCCAAGATGCAGTTTCATGCCTAATCCTTACAATCTCCTTACATTTCATCGGAGATCCATCACACTTGAAAGACAAGAATGCTGAGCTTTTGTCCAACCTTCGGTGCAAAAAGCTTAGTGACTTTCAATGGTACAAAAACACCTTCATGACCCGAGTCATGTTAAGGGAAGATTCCAACCAGCCATTCTGGAAAGAAAAGTTCCTTGCGGGCTTGCCTATTCTCTTAGGAGAAAAAGTTAGAAACAAGATCAAGGATGCTTACTCTACAAAGCTCATTCCATATGACCAACTTACCTATGGTGAACTCGTCAGCTTCACCCAGAAAGAAGGTCTTAAGATCTGCCAGGATCTTAAATTACAAAAACACTTGAAGTGGGAGATGAAGAGAACCAAACAAGAGTTAGGTTCATTTTGTCACCAATTTGACATTTCCACCTCCAAACCATCTTGCAGTGGAAATTGTTCAAAGTCCAAACACCACCATGAATCAAAACCACCCTACAAAAAATCATCCCACAAACACCGCAAACACTACAACTCCAAATACAGCTCCAAAAAACCTGACCAAAGCTACTACAAAAAACCCTACAAAAAATTCACCAAACATTCAAAACCTTTTCAACCAAAGAACAAAAACTTTGATTGGAAAAATGCTACATGTTACAAATGCAACCAAAAAGGTCATACGGCTGCATTTTGCAAAGTACAAAAGAAACTACATGAGCTCAATATTGATGAAGATACCATCAATAAAATACAAAACCTGTATCTTGAAGCCTCAGATACAGACCCCTCTTCCTCAGACATTTCTGAAGAAGAATTCCAAGTTGATGAGCTAGCAGACTCCAGTGCTACATCAGATACTTCAGAATCCAAAGAAGTCAGTGTCCTCACCCAGGACCAAGAATTCATCCTTGAGGCCATCAAACGTCTTGATGATCCTCAACTACAAAGAGTTTACTTGGATAATCTGTTACAAAATTTCAACAGAACAGAACAACCTCCAGTAAATCCTAATCCTCCAGCTCGTACTATGTTGCCATCAACTAGTACCAACACTTATGATCTCACAAAGATCTTAAGTAAAAAGAAAACCAAAGCCTCCATCACAATCCCAGAATTACATTCTGAGATAAAAACCCTCAAAACAGAGTTGCAAGCCCTCAAACAAGCCCAGCAAAAAGACTCTGCCATTCTACAAAATCTCCTGTCCAAAGTTGAAAACCAGTCAGACTCTGATTCCGATCAAGAAGCAACAGACCCTGACTTACATGCATTACATGATACAAATTTGGAACAAATTGATACTGCATTTTTAGATGTGTTATCCCAGATTTCTTCCAAAAAATACATAGTTAAATTGTCATTAGTTTTTTCTGATGATTACAAATTAGATACTATTGCCTTGTTTGATACTGGTGCAGATCTAAACTGCATTAAAGAAGGCGTAGTTCCAAAGCATTTTTTACAAAAAACGAATGAGAAATTGTCAGCTGCAAATAGCTCCAAGCTAGACATTGCAGGTAAAACGCAGGCTACTGTGTTAAACAATGGAATTTCTGTTTCAACATTTTTCATTGTTACAAAGGACATAAACCATACCATCATTCTAGGTACTCCATTCATTGACTTACTTACTCCATATAAAGTACGTCATGATTGCATTACATCAAGAATTAATGGCATTAAGCTTAAATTTCCATTCCTAGAACAATCTAAGATTAGGAATTTAAACTTAATCAAAGCATGTTCCATACATACATACCATATCAATGCTCTCATACATGGAAAAACATATCATCTACATGATTTACAAAACCATGTCTCATTCTGTCGCATTGACAAACAACTACAAGATTCTTCTTTGAAGAAAAGGATTGTAGATTTACAAAGTAAGATTGAGCAGGATCTTTGCTCAGACTTACCAACGGCTTTCTGGAAAAGAAAACAACATGTTGTTGATCTTCCATATGAAGATACTTTTTCAGAAAAACAAATACCTACCAAAGCTAGACCTATACAAATGAATGCTGAGTTAGAACAGCATTGCAGACAAGAGATTCAGGATCTCGAGTCTAAAGGTCTAATTACAAAGTCCAGATCACCATGGTCCTGTGCCGCATTTTATGTGAACAAAAACTCAGAAATTGAGAGAGGCACACCGAGGCTAGTGATCAACTACAAACCTCTGAATACCGCCCTTAAGTGGATCAGATATCCAATTCCAAATAAAAAAGATTTATTGCAAAAATTACATGCTGCATTCATCTTTTCAAAGTTTGATATGAAGTCCGGTTTCTGGCAAATCCAGATTGACCCTAAGGACCGATACAAAACTGCATTTACTGTTCCCTTCGGCCAATACGAATGGAATGTCATGCCTTTTGGCCTAAAGAATGCACCATCTGAATTCCAAAGAATCATGAATGACATATTCAATGCATACTCTACATTTTGCATTGTATACATTGATGATGTTCTTATATTCTCTCATTCCATTGATCAACACTTCAAACATCTTAATACATTTTTTCATGTTGCTAAACAAAATGGTTTAGTAATTTCAAAATCAAAGATTTCTTTATTTCAAACTCGTGTTCGTTTCCTAGGACATTACATTTCCCAGGGTACAATCACTCCGATCGAGAGATCTTTAGAGTTTACAACCAAGTTTCCTGATAGGATTACCGATAAGACCCAATTACAAAGGTTTTTAGGTAGTCTCAATTATGTTCTAGACTTCTATCCCAACCTTATCAGAATTGCAAAGCCTCTGCATGATAGGTTAAGAAAGAGTCCAGAACCATGGTCTGATCTCCATACCCAGATAGTCAGACAAATCAAAGACCAAGTTCAAAGCATTCCATTATTACACCTAGCAGACCCATCAGCACCTAAGATTGTAGAGACAGATGCCTCAGACATAGGATACGGTGGGATTCTCAAACAAGTGAAAGGATCCAAAGAGCATATTATTCAATTTACATCTGCACACTGGAATGACTGTCAAAAGAACTATTCCACTGTGAAAAAAGAAATTCTTTCCATCGTTTTATGCATTACAAAGTTTCAAAGTGATTTATTAAATCAAAAATTTCTTTTACGCATTGATTGCAAGAGTGCAAAAGAAGTTTTACAAAAAGATGTTCAAAATCTTGCATCAAAACAGATCTTTGCCAGATGGCAAGCAATCTTGTCCATTTTCGATTTTGAAATTGCCTATATAAAGGGGGAGATGAACTCACTTCCAGACTACCTAACAAGAGAGTTCTTACAAAACAAACCCTCTCATCCTACTCAACATGCCTCCCAGACCACAGAGAGATAAGGGGAAAGCCCCTGATACAAAACCTTCAAAGCCTACAAAGAACCCAGTTCTTGCCTCTCCAAAGCTTTTGACAGACGCAATCAAAGACATCAAAAATACAAAGTCCTGGTATGAGAAAGCTACCCAGGAAGAAAACGACTTTTCATCTATCAAAGATGAAAAGCTTGAAGAAGTGTCCAACGAAGTCCTTATCAGACTTTCAAAGAATCCTGGCCTTCTTGAAGCCATCAAGAAAGGTTATGAAATGTTCAAAGAATCCTCAGGTGACTCCCAGTCACTCTCAGGTAGTATTTCTAAACCCATTACAAAAACCCAAGCAGGTTCTTCCTCTTCAAAACCCCTGCTTACTTTACAAAATCAAATTCAAATTCCTGCAAATTTTTCAAAGACAAAATCAAAATATTTTGAAAAACCAAAAATTCAGAATATTTGGACAGTTGAAAATGGCTTTCCAGACCATGATGTCCACCTTACAATTTCAAAGATCTTTCCAAAAGATTTTCATTTTAAATCATGGGATATAACCAAATCCCGTTCTTATTATGAAAATATTTTACAAGTGACAGGATCAGTTACATTCAAACACTTTTACAAACATCCTTCCCATACAGATCCTGCCTATTCCACTTGTACCATCCAAAGAATCATATCCCCAGAAAAATGGAGTAGAACCCCTCCATACACTCCTATCCTCTTTCCAACAGACATACAAAAACAAAATCCTCATTTTCCCGCCTATACATATTGGGATTATGAACAAGCTTGGTTCAATGCCTTCCTCATACAAAATCAAGGAAATAGCCATTCATGGTTATTCTTTTTTAATACCTCCATAGACACCACAAATTTTCCTATCTGGTTCAAACACTGGTGGGATATGTTCGGTTGTACTCCTGAACTTCTTCATGATCATCCATTAACTGAAGAAGGATACAAGTTTTTCAAAGCATCATATCGACCCATTCCCTCAGAAAGACGGTACAAACCAATTACATTATTCTGTGCCAAGTTCTTTTTGCCTTGGGTATGTTCATGGTACTATGACTACAGCTCTATAGACGGTTCAATAATCTTGATCCGGAGATTCAAAGTAAAATGGTGGGATGCCTTCAGAAAAGAACCCCAATGTTCCCTGAAAGCAGTAGAAGACTGGTTCAAATCCCAGAAGCTTCTTCCAGCCATTCCTCAGTGTTTGCACTGCTTGGGTTTTTGTAATGGGTTTAGAAATACTACCTGAGAGTGACTGGGAGTCACCTGAGGATTCTTTGAACATTTCATAACCTTTCTTGATGGCTTCAAGAAGGCCAGGATTCTTTGAAAGTCTGATAAGGACTTCGTTGGACACTTCTTCAAGCTTTTCATCTTTGATAGATGAAAAGTCGTTTTCTTCCTGGGTAACTTTCTCATACCAGGACTTTGTATTTTTGATGTCTTTGATTGCGTCTGTCAAAAGCTTTGGAGAGGCAAGAACTGGGTTCTTTGTAGGCTTTGAAGGTTTTGTATCAGGGGCTTTCCCCTTATCTCTCTGTGGTCTGGGAGGCATATTGAGGAGGATGAGAGGGTTTGTTTTGTAAGAACTCTCTTGTTAGGTAGTCTGGAAGTGAGTTCATCTCCCCCTTTATATAGGCAATTTCAAAATCGAAAATGGACAAGATCGCTTGCCATCTGGCAAAGATCTGTTTTGATGCAAGATTTTGAACATCTTTTTGTAAAACTTCTTTTGCACTTTTGCAATCAATGCGTAAAAGAAATTTTTGATTTAATAAATCACTTTGAAACTTTGTAATGCATAAAACGATGGAAAGAATTTCTTTTTTCACAGTGGAATAGTTCTTTTGACAGTCGTTCCAATGTGCAGATGTAAATTGAATAATATGCTCTTTGGATCCTTTCACTTGTTTGAGAATCCCACCGTATCCTATGTCTGAGGCATCTGTCTCTACAATCTTAGGTGCTGATGGGTCTGCTAGGTGTAATAATGGAATGCTTTGAACTTGGTCTTTGATTTGTCTGACTATCTGGGTATGGAGATCAGACCATGGTTCTGGACTCTTTCTTAACCTATCATGCAGAGGCTTTGCAATTCTGATAAGGTTGGGATAGAAGTCTAGAACATAATTGAGACTACCTAAAAACCTTTGTAATTGGGTCTTATCGGTAATCCTATCAGGAAACTTGGTTGTAAACTCTAAAGATCTCTCGATCGGAGTGATTGTACCCTGGGAAATGTAATGTCCTAGGAAACGAACACGAGTTTGAAATAAAGAAATCTTTGATTTTGAAATTACTAAACCATTTTGTTTAGCAACATGAAAAAATGTATTAAGATGTTTGAAGTGTTGATCAATGGAATGAGAGAATATAAGAACATCATCAATGTATACAATGCAAAATGTAGAGTATGCATTGAATATGTCATTCATGATTCTTTGGAATTCAGATGGTGCATTCTTTAGGCCAAAAGGCATGACATTCCATTCGTATTGGCCGAAGGGAACAGTAAATGCAGTTTTGTATCGGTCCTTAGGGTCAATCTGGATTTGCCAGAAACCGGACTTCATATCAAACTTTGAAAAGATGAATGCAGCATGTAATTTTTGCAATAAATCTTTTTTATTTGGAATTGGATATCTGATCCACTTAAGGGCGGTATTCAGAGGTTTGTAGTTGATCACTAGCCTCGGTGTGCCTCTCTCAATTTCTGAGTTTTTGTTCACATAAAATGCGGCACAGGACCATGGTGATCTGGACTTTGTAATTAGACCTTTAGACTCGAGATCCTGAATCTCTTGTCTGCAATGCTGTTCTAACTCAGCATTCATTTGTATAGGTCTAGCTTTGGTAGGTATTTGTTTTTCTGAAAAAGTATCTTCATATGGAAGATCAACAACATGTTGTTTTCTTTTCCAGAAAGCCGTTGGTAAGTCTGAGCAAAGATCCTGCTCAATCTTACTTTGTAAATCTACAATCCTTTTCTTCAAAGAAGAATCTTGTAGTTGTTTGTCAATGCGACAGAATGAGACATGGTTTTGTAAATCATGTAGATGATATGTTTTTCCATGTATGAGAGCATTGATATGGTATGTATGTATGGAACATGCTTTGATTAAGTTTAAATTCCTAATCTTAGATTGTTCTAGGAATGGAAATTTAAGCTTAATGCCATTAATTCTTGATGTAATGCAATCATGACGTACTTTATATGGAGTAAGTAAGTCAATGAATGGAGTACCTAGAATGATGGTATGGTTTATGTCCTTTGTAACAATGAAAAATGTTGAAACAGAAATTCCATTGTTTAACACAGTAGCCTGCGTTTTACCTGCAATGTCTAGCTTGGAGCTATTTGCAGCTGACAATTTCTCATTCGTTTTTTGTAAAAAATGCTTTGGAACTACGCCTTCTTTAATGCAGTTTAGATCTGCACCAGTATCAAACAAGGCAATAGTATCTAATTTGTAATCATCAGAAAAAACTAATGACAATTTAACTATGTATTTTTTGGAAGAAATCTGGGATAACACATCTAAAAATGCAGTATCAATTTGTTCCAAATTTGTATCATGTAATGCATGTAAGTCAGGGTCTGTTGCTTCTTGATCGGAATCAGAGTCTGACTGGTTTTCAACTTTGGACAGGAGATTTTGTAGAATGGCAGAGTCTTTTTGCTGGGCTTGTTTGAGGGCTTGCAACTCTGTTTTGAGGGTTTTTATCTCAGAATGTAATTCTGGGATTGTGATGGAGGCTTTGGTTTTCTTTTTACTTAAGATCTTTGTGAGATCATAAGTGTTGGTACTAGTTGATGGCAACATAGTACGAGCTGGAGGATTTGGATTTACTGGAGGTTGTTCTGTTCTGTTGAAATTTTGTAACAGATTATCCAAGTAAACTCTTTGTAGTTGAGGATCATCAAGACGTTTGATGGCCTCAAGGATGAATTCTTGGTCCTGGGTGAGGACACTGACTTCTTTGGATTCTGAAGTATCTGATGTAGCACTGGAGTCTGCTAGCTCATCAACTTGGAATTCTTCTTCAGAAATGTCTGAGGAAGAGGGGTCTGTATCTGAGGCTTCAAGATACAGGTTTTGTATTTTATTGATGGTATCTTCATCAATATTGAGCTCATGTAGTTTCTTTTGTACTTTGCAAAATGCAGCCGTATGTCCTTTTTGGTTGCATTTGTAACATGTAGCATTTTTCCAATCAAAGTTTTTGTTCTTTGGTTGAAAAGGTTTTGAATGTTTGGTGAATCTTTTGTAGGGTTTTTTGTAGTAGCTTTGGTCAGGTTTTTTGGAGCTGTATTTGGAGTTGTAGTGTTTGCGGTGTTTGTGGGATGATTTTTTGTAGGGTGGTTTTGATTCATGGTGGTGTTTGGACTTTGAACAATTTCCACTGCAAGATGGTTTGGAGGTGGAAATGTCAAATTGGTGACAAAATGAACCTAACTCTTGTTTGGTTCTCTTCATCTCCCACTTCAAGTGTTTTTGTAATTTAAGATCCTGGCAGATCTTAAGACCTTCTTTCTGGGTGAAGCTAACGAGTTCACCATAGGTAAGTTGTTCATATGGAATGAGCTTTGTAGAGTAAGTATCCTTGATCTTGTTTCTGACCTTTTCTCCTAAGAGAATAGGCAAACCTGCAAGGAACTTCTCTTTCCAGAATGGCTGGTTGGAATCTTCCCTTAACATGACTCGGGTCATGAAGGTGTTTTTGTACCATTGAAAATCACTAAGCTTTTTGCACCGAAGGTTGGACAAAAGCTCAGCATTCTTGTCTTTCAAGTGTGATGGATCTCCGATGAAATGTAAGGAGATTGTAAGGATCAGGCATGAAACTGCATCTTGGACAGTATTTCCGGATGAGTCTAAGACAGGTGTTTTATCTTCATACTGCTGGATTGAATTCAGGATATGAAGATGATCTGCTTCAGTGAGATGGTAATCCCACCATCCTTTTAACTGGCCAGAAAAACCAGCAATAAGGAGTTCAGCAATTGCTCTGTCAGGAGTGCCTGTCTGAGTTTTGTAAGCATTGGCTGCCATAGTCATCTGTTGTAGAGTGTTCAGAATATTGTATTCTGACATTCCATCTATGTTCCATTCATAGAGAGATGACGCATTGTATTTGTGTTGGTTGAGGATATTTGGCTCAGAAGATATGGTGATATCTGGAGCTAAGGTTGTTTTGGGTGTTTGCCATGTTAATCTGTTGATCTCAGGCTGGGAACTTTGAAAAGCATCTTCATCAGAGGAAGATTGCTCAGGGTTATTTTGTAAAGTATTCACATTTGTTTCAGATGTGGATACTTGGGGTGTTTCTTGAACGGTTAAGGATGGACCGTCAAGGTTTTGTAGCTGTGACTGGATTTGTTTCAGGAAATCTGTTTGATTTTCCCTGATTTGTAAGAGGCTTGTCTTTGTGACCTGAAAAGGTTTAAAGACCGGGTTCTTCAGTTTGGGTTCAACTGAAGGTTTTGTAATGGTGGTGCCAGCTGTACTAGTACTGGCTCGTTGGAGGTGTTTCTCAACACGTGTGAGCTGTCTGCTCAAAGTGCCAAGATTTGTATTTGTAAAGTTGTTTTGGTTGATGATGTGTTTGGTGTTTGTAAGGGTATCATCACTGGGTATTTTGTAGGGTGTCGCTTCGACAGGTTGGTTTTGGAGTTCTAGTTGTAGGTTTCTCAATGGTGGATGATCTGATTCAACTGTCTGACCACTTGAGAGATTCCAAGTAGAAGCTTTGGATCTGGTTGTAATTGGGCATGTATGTTTGATGGATGAAAATGGATATGTAATGTTATGAACAGATGCATAATGTAATTCAAACCAATCAAAAAATAACATGGATGATCTATGCAATGTAATGTAATCATAAAATTCAGTTTGTACTTTACTTCTTTCGGAAGTAAAGGTTTTGAAAAACCAATTCCTTTTCTCAGTATTCTGTGTACTAAAGAAATCTGCTTTGAAAAATGATTTGTCAAGAACAAAATTCTCCGAAGTAAGAGTCAACAGCTCGTTGTTAGGCATGGCTGAGGAGGTTATACTGGTTGGAGATCCTGGCAGGGATTGTTCTTCATCATTGTGGGTGTAGACTGGGTTTGGTATATTTGTAGTGTAGTCTGCACGATGTAAGTTTGTAGAGGGTATGTCTGATGTAGAGTGCCTTGGTGGTATGTACGGTAGGTTGATGACAGAAGGAATTCTGGACATTCTCCCAAGGTCTATGGTACTGGAAGAAGAGGATGCTTCTGTATATCTAGAACTTGTAGAATGGCGGTGGAAAGAGAGTTTGACTCTTCCATCATTGTATTGGGTAATGTTTCTGATTTGGACATTTGGTTGAGGTTGTGGTATGGATTGTGGTGGTGTTGCTTCTTCAAGGATCCATTCTTCTGGAAGGGTTATTTCTTTCCATTGGATGGCTTTGGGAACAACTATGTTTGCTTTGGAGAGATCTGTTTGTAAAAGGAGGGTTGATCCTTTGTTGGAATGTTGTAGGTGTTTGGAGGCAAAGGCTGAAAACATTGCTTTGTAGTGGATTTTGAAGATGAGTGCTACTGGGACTGAATCTTCAAGCATGTGGTAATTATGGGTTTTGATTTGTAGTTGCATACTTTTCAGTATGTTTTTGTCTTTGAGGGAAACTGTCAGGTTTGGATAACAGTCGAATGATAGTGGACCATTACACAAACTTGATTCAATGGAACTGAGGAGAGAATCCTCAAAGTTTATGAATCTTGCGTCTCTAAGAACAGCAAGAACAGAGGTATTTAAACCTTCCTTTGTAAGTGGTTTGATGCCGACTTGGACACAGCCGATATGAATGTATTTGTAGTTTCGATCCAGGTGTTTTTGTAAGGATTTCTGGGTAAGGAGTTGGATGGTTTCAAAGGGTTTTGTAAGCTGGATATCTCTTTCCTCGGTTTTGATTGTGAAATCCGTTTTGAAAATATCATACTTGGATTTTTTGTAAATCTGGCTTTGAGAGATACTTGGAATTTTCCAATTATCTAAATGCTTTGTAAAATCTTCAAATGTAATTTCTTCACTTTGTATGATCCTCCTAGAATCCGAGGATTCAGATGTAGAAGATGCAGAAACAGATGTGGATCTAAATAAGTTCGGATCCATAATTAAAAACACAAATAAAGCAAATAAACACAAATGAACACAAGATATCTAGCAAAAGCTGGAACAGGAATAAAAGCTAAAGGAATTTAAATTTATAGTGAAAAAGGAAACAAACACAGACTGTTGGGGGCACAACTAGATTTCAAGCAGCAGTTAATGGAGAACTTTCCTACCCACCCTAGGCGCCTTCCTCGGCTAAACGGGACTTACGGGATTTATGGCCGCTCCTACGTCGCACAGTCAAGAAATCTAACTCTCTACCCCTCACTGGTCATCTCTTCTTTTCTCTAGAAATTCTCACAACCATCTAGGCTCTGATACCATGGACTAGCACAGACTGTTGGGGGGTAGAGAGTTAGTCCATGGTATCAGAGCCTAGATGGTTGTGAGAATTTCTAGAGAAAAGAAGAGATGACCAGTGAGGGGTAGAGAGTTAGATTTCTTGACTGTGCGACGTAGGAGCGGCCATAAATCCCGTAAGTCCCGTTTAGCCGAGGAAGGCGCCTAGGGTGGGTAGGAAAGTTCTCCATTAACTGCTGCTTGAAATCTAGTTGTGCCCCCAACAGTCTGTGTTTGTTTCCTTTTTCACTATAAATTTAAATTCCTTTAGCTTTTATTCCTGTTCCAGCTTTTGCTAGATATCTTGTGTTCATTTGTGTTTATTTGCTTTATTTGTGTTTTTAATTATGGATCCGAACTTATTTAGATCCACATCTGTTTCTGCATCTTCTACATCTGAATCCTCGGATTCTAGGAGGATCATACAAAGTGAAGAAATTACATTTGAAGATTTTACAAAGCATTTAGATAATTGGAAAATTCCAAGTATCTCTCAAAGCCAGATTTACAAAAAATCCAAGTATGATATTTTCAAAACGGATTTCACAATCAAAACCGAGGAAAGAGATATCCAGCTTACAAAACCCTTTGAAACCATCCAACTCCTTACCCAGAAATCCTTACAAAAACACCTGGATCGAAACTACAAATACATTCATATCGGCTGTGTCCAAGTCGGCATCAAACCACTTACAAAGGAAGGTTTAAATACCTCTGTTCTTGCTGTTCTTAGAGACGCAAGATTCATAAACTTTGAGGATTCTCTCCTCAGTTCCATTGAATCAAGTTTGTGTAATGGTCCACTATCATTCGACTGTTATCCAAACCTGACAGTTTCCCTCAAAGACAAAAACATACTGAAAAGTATGCAACTACAAATCAAAACCCATAATTACCACATGCTTGAAGATTCAGTCCCAGTAGCACTCATCTTCAAAATCCACTACAAAGCAATGTTTTCAGCCTTTGCCTCCAAACACCTACAACATTCCAACAAAGGATCAACCCTCCTTTTACAAACAGATCTCTCCAAAGCAAACATAGTTGTTCCCAAAGCCATCCAATGGAAAGAAATAACCCTTCCAGAAGAATGGATCCTTGAAGAAGCAACACCACCACAATCCATACCACAACCTCAACCAAATGTCCAAATCAGAAACATTACCCAATACAATGATGGAAGAGTCAAACTCTCTTTCCACCGCCATTCTACAAGTTCTAGATATACAGAAGCATCCTCTTCTTCCAGTACCATAGACCTTGGGAGAATGTCCAGAATTCCTTCTGTCATCAACCTACCGTACATACCACCAAGGCACTCTACATCAGACATACCCTCTACAAACTTACATCGTGCAGACTACACTACAAATATACCAAACCCAGTCTACACCCACAATGATGAAGAACAATCCCTGCCAGGATCTCCAACCAGTATAACCTCCTCAGCCATGCCTAACAACGAGCTGTTGACTCTTACTTCGGAGAATTTTGTTCTTGACAAATCATTTTTCAAAGCAGATTTCTTTAGTACACAGAATACTGAGAAAAGGAATTGGTTTTTCAAAACCTTTACTTCCGAAAGAAGTAAAGTACAAACTGAATTTTATGATTACATTACATTGCATAGATCATCCATGTTATTTTTTGATTGGTTTGAATTACATTATGCATCTGTTCATAACATTACATATCCATTTTCATCCATCAAACATACATGCCCAATTACAACCAGATCCAAAGCTTCTACTTGGAATCTCTCAAGTGGTCAGACAGTTGAATCAGATCATCCACCATTGAGAAACCTACAACTAGAACTCCAAAACCAACCTGTCGAAGCGACACCCTACAAAATACCCAGTGATGATACCCTTACAAACACCAAACACATCATCAACCAAAACAACTTTACAAATACAAATCTTGGCACTTTGAGCAGACAGCTCACACGTGTTGAGAAACACCTCCAACGAGCCAGTACTAGTACAGCTGGCACCACCATTACAAAACCTTCAGTTGAACCCAAACTGAAGAACCCGGTCTTTAAACCTTTTCAGGTCACAAAGACAAGCCTCTTACAAATCAGGGAAAATCAAACAGATTTCCTGAAACAAATCCAGTCACAGCTACAAAACCTTGACGGTCCATCCTTAACCGTTCAAGAAACACCCCAAGTATCCACATCTGAAACAAATGTGAATACTTTACAAAATAACCCTGAGCAATCTTCCTCTGATGAAGATGCTTTTCAAAGTTCCCAGCCTGAGATCAACAGATTAACATGGCAAACACCCAAAACAACCTTAGCTCCAGATATCACCATATCTTCTGAGCCAAATATCCTCAACCAACACAAATACAATGCGTCATCTCTCTATGAATGGAACATAGATGGAATGTCAGAATACAATATTCTGAACACTCTACAACAGATGACTATGGCAGCCAATGCTTACAAAACTCAGACAGGCACTCCTGACAGAGCAATTGCTGAACTCCTTATTGCTGGTTTTTCTGGCCAGTTAAAAGGATGGTGGGATTACCATCTCACTGAAGCAGATCATCTTCATATCCTGAATTCAATCCAGCAGTATGAAGATAAAACACCTGTCTTAGACTCATCCGGAAATACTGTCCAAGATGCAGTTTCATGCCTAATCCTTACAATCTCCTTACATTTCATCGGAGATCCATCACACTTGAAAGACAAGAATGCTGAGCTTTTGTCCAACCTTCGGTGCAAAAAGCTTAGTGACTTTCAATGGTACAAAAACACCTTCATGACCCGAGTCATGTTAAGGGAAGATTCCAACCAGCCATTCTGGAAAGAAAAGTTCCTTGCGGGCTTGCCTATTCTCTTAGGAGAAAAAGTTAGAAACAAGATCAAGGATGCTTACTCTACAAAGCTCATTCCATATGACCAACTTACCTATGGTGAACTCGTCAGCTTCACCCAGAAAGAAGGTCTTAAGATCTGCCAGGATCTTAAATTACAAAAACACTTGAAGTGGGAGATGAAGAGAACCAAACAAGAGTTAGGTTCATTTTGTCACCAATTTGACATTTCCACCTCCAAACCATCTTGCAGTGGAAATTGTTCAAAGTCCAAACACCACCATGAATCAAAACCACCCTACAAAAAATCATCCCACAAACACCGCAAACACTACAACTCCAAATACAGCTCCAAAAAACCTGACCAAAGCTACTACAAAAAACCCTACAAAAAATTCACCAAACATTCAAAACCTTTTCAACCAAAGAACAAAAACTTTGATTGGAAAAATGCTACATGTTACAAATGCAACCAAAAAGGTCATACGGCTGCATTTTGCAAAGTACAAAAGAAACTACATGAGCTCAATATTGATGAAGATACCATCAATAAAATACAAAACCTGTATCTTGAAGCCTCAGATACAGACCCCTCTTCCTCAGACATTTCTGAAGAAGAATTCCAAGTTGATGAGCTAGCAGACTCCAGTGCTACATCAGATACTTCAGAATCCAAAGAAGTCAGTGTCCTCACCCAGGACCAAGAATTCATCCTTGAGGCCATCAAACGTCTTGATGATCCTCAACTACAAAGAGTTTACTTGGATAATCTGTTACAAAATTTCAACAGAACAGAACAACCTCCAGTAAATCCTAATCCTCCAGCTCGTACTATGTTGCCATCAACTAGTACCAACACTTATGATCTCACAAAGATCTTAAGTAAAAAGAAAACCAAAGCCTCCATCACAATCCCAGAATTACATTCTGAGATAAAAACCCTCAAAACAGAGTTGCAAGCCCTCAAACAAGCCCAGCAAAAAGACTCTGCCATTCTACAAAATCTCCTGTCCAAAGTTGAAAACCAGTCAGACTCTGATTCCGATCAAGAAGCAACAGACCCTGACTTACATGCATTACATGATACAAATTTGGAACAAATTGATACTGCATTTTTAGATGTGTTATCCCAGATTTCTTCCAAAAAATACATTGTTAAACTGTCAATAGTTTTTTCTGATGATTACAAATTAGATACTATTGCCTTGTTTGATACTGGTGCAGATTTAAATTGCATTAAAGAAGGCGTAGTTCCAAAGCGTTTTTTACAAAAAACAAATGAGAAATTGTCAGCTGCAAATAGCTCCAAGCTAGATATTGCAGGTAAAACACAGGCTTCTGTGTTGAACAATGGCATTTCTATTACATCATTTTTTATTGTTACAAAGGACATAAACCATACCATCATTCTAGGTACTCCATTCATTGATTTGCTTACTCCATATAAAGTACGTCATGACTCCATTACATCTAGAATAAATGGCATTAAGCTTAAATTTCCATTCCTAGAACAATCTAAGGTTAGGAATTTAAACTTAATCAAAGCATGTTCCATACATACATATCATATCAATGCCCTTATACATGGAAAGACATATCATCTACATGACTTACAAAACCATGTTTCTTTCTGTCGCATTGACAAACAACTGCAAGATTCTTCCCTGAAGAAAAAGATTGCAGATTTACAAAGTAAGATTGAGCAGGATCTTTGCTCAGACTTACCAACAGCTTTCTGGAAAAGAAAACAACATGTTGTTGATCTTCCATATGAAGATACTTTTTCAGAAAAACAAATACCTACCAAAGCTAGACCTATACAAATGAATGCTGAGTTAGAACAGCATTGCAGACAAGAGATTCAGGATCTCGAGTCTAAAGGTCTAATTACAAAGTCCAGATCACCATGGTCCTGTGCCGCATTTTATGTGAACAAAAACTCAGAAATTGAGAGAGGCACACCGAGGCTAGTGATCAACTACAAACCTCTGAATACCGCCCTTAAGTGGATCAGATATCCAATTCCAAATAAAAAAGATTTATTGCAAAAATTACATGCTGCATTCATCTTTTCAAAGTTTGATATGAAGTCCGGTTTCTGGCAAATCCAGATTGACCCTAAGGACCGATACAAAACTGCATTTACTGTTCCCTTCGGCCAATACGAATGGAATGTCATGCCTTTTGGCCTAAAGAATGCACCATCTGAATTCCAAAGAATCATGAATGACATATTCAATGCATACTCTACATTTTGCATTGTATACATTGATGATGTTCTTATATTCTCTCATTCCATTGATCAACACTTCAAACATCTTAATACATTTTTTCATGTTGCTAAACAAAATGGTTTAGTAATTTCAAAATCAAAGATTTCTTTATTTCAAACTCGTGTTCGTTTCCTAGGACATTACATTTCCCAGGGTACAATCACTCCGATCGAGAGATCTTTAGAGTTTACAACCAAGTTTCCTGATAGGATTACCGATAAGACCCAATTACAAAGGTTTTTAGGTAGTCTCAATTATGTTCTAGACTTCTATCCCAACCTTATCAGAATTGCAAAGCCTCTGCATGATAGGTTAAGAAAGAGTCCAGAACCATGGTCTGATCTCCATACCCAGATAGTCAGACAAATCAAAGACCAAGTTCAAAGCATTCCATTATTACACCTAGCAGACCCATCAGCACCTAAGATTGTAGAGACAGATGCCTCAGACATAGGATACGGTGGGATTCTCAAACAAGTGAAAGGATCCAAAGAGCATATTATTCAATTTACATCTGCACATTGGAACGACTGTCAAAAGAACTATTCCACTGTGAAAAAAGAAATTCTTTCCATCGTTTTATGCATTACAAAGTTTCAAAGTGATTTATTAAATCAAAAATTTCTTTTACGCATTGATTGCAAAAGTGCAAAAGAAGTTTTACAAAAAGATGTTCAAAATCTTGCATCAAAACAGATCTTTGCCAGATGGCAAGCGATCTTGTCCATTTTCGATTTTGAAATTGCCTATATAAAGGGGGAGATGAACTCACTTCCAGACTACCTAACAAGAGAGTTCTTACAAAACAAACCCTCTCATCCTCCTCAATATGCCTCCCAGACCACAGAGAGATAAGGGGAAAGCCCCTGATACAAAACCTTCAAAGCCTACAAAGAACCCAGTTCTTGCCTCTCCAAAGCTTTTGACAGACGCAATCAAAGACATCAAAAATACAAAGTCCTGGTATGAGAAAGGTACCCAGGAAGAAAACGACTTTTCATCTATCAAAGATGAAAAGCTTGAAGAAGTGTCCAACGAAGTCCTTATCAGACTTTCAAAGAATCCTGGCCTTCTTGAAGCCATCAAGAAAGGTTATGAAATGTTCAAAGAATCCTCAGGTGACTCCCAGTCACTCTCAGGTAGTATTTCTAAACCCATTACAAAAACCCAAGCAGGTTCTTCCTCTTCAAAACCCCTGCTTACTTTACAAAATCAAATTCAAATTCCTGCAAATTTTTCAAAGACAAAATCAAAATATTTTGAAAAACCAAAAATTCAGAATATTTGGACAGTTGAAAATGGCTTTCCAGACCATGATGTCCACCTTACAATTTCAAAGATCTTTCCAAAAGATTTTCATTTTAGAAAGCTTGAGGAGGAAGCTTCCTTCTTTGGATGCTTTAGGAGTGGTAGGGCCACTTGCTTTGGAGGACAAGGTCAGTGCTTGACTGGAGGCAGGATTCCAAAACAGTCATCTTCATTGTCGTTTCCAAGTGAAATGACAGGAGAGGAGGCTGAGCTGGATGAGCTGTTGGAGGAGATGGATTCATCTTCTTTGGAAGGGGCTAGACTCTGTAGAATCTGAAGGTATTCTTCTTGAGTCTGAGCAGAGGCAAGGAGAGCTGCAGTCTTGGCTTTTTGAGCTAAAAACTGAGAATGATTATTTTGAGGAATGGCTGGAAGAAGCTTCTGGGATTTGAACCAGTCTTCTACTGCTTTCAGGGAACATTGGGGTTCTTTTCTGAAGGCATCCCACCATTTTACTTTGAATCTCCGGATCAAGATTATTGAACCGTCTATAGAGCTGTAGTCATAGTACCATGAACATACCCAAGGCAAAAAGAACTTGGCACAGAATAATGTAATTGGTTTGTACCGTCTTTCTGAGGGAATGGGTCGATATGATACTTTGAAAAGCTTGTATCCTTCTTCAGTTAATGGATGATCATGAAGAAGTTCAGGAGTACAACCGAACATATCCCACCAGTGTTTGAACCAGATAGGAAAATTTGTGGTGTCTATGGAGGTATTAAAAAAGAATAACCATGAATGGCTATTTCCTTGATTTTGTATGAGGAAGGCATTGAACCAAGCTTGTTCATAATCCCAATATGTATAGGCGGGAAAATGAGGATTTTGTTTTTGTATGTCTGTTGGAAAGAGGATAGGAGTGTATGGAGGGGTTCTACTCCATTTTTCTGGGGATATGATTCTTTGGATGGTACAAGTGGAATAGGCAGGATCTGTATGGGAAGGATGTTTGTAAAAGTGTTTGAATGTAACTGATCCTGTCACTTGTAAAATATTTTCATAATAAGAACGGGATTTGGTTATATCCCATGATTTAAAATGAAAATCTTTTGGAAAGATCTTTGAAATTGTAAGGTGGACATCATGGTCTGGAAAGCCATTTTCAACTGTCCAAATATTCTGAATTTTTGGTTTTTCAAAATATTTTGATTTTGTCTTTGAAAAATTTGCAGGAATTTGAATTTGATTTTGTAAAGTAAGCAGGGGTTTTGAAGAGGAAGAACCTGCTTGGGTTTTTGTAATGGGTTTAGAAATACTACCTGAGAGTGACTGGGAGTCACCTGAGGATTCTTTGAACATTTCATAACCTTTCTTGATGGCTTCAAGAAGGCCAGGATTCTTTGAAAGTCTGATAAGGACTTCGTTGGACACTTCTTCAAGCTTTTCATCTTTGATAGATGAAAAGTCGTTTTCTTCCTGGGTAACTTTCTCATACCAGGACTTTGTATTTTTGATGTCTTTGATTGCGTCTGTCAAAAGCTTTGGAGAGGCAAGAACTGGGTTCTTTGTAGGCTTTGAAGGTTTTGTATCAGGGGCTTTCCCCTTATCTCTCTGTGGTCTGGGAGGCATATTGAGGAGGATGAGAGGGTTTGTTTTGTAAGAACTCTCTTGTTAGGTAGTCTGGAAGTGAGTTCATCTCCCCCTTTATATAGGCAATTTCAAAATCGAAAATGGACAAGATCGCTTGCCATCTGGCAAAGATCTGTTTTGATGCAAGATTTTGAACATCTTTTTGTAAAACTTCTTTTGCACTTTTGCAATCAATGCGTAAAAGAAATTTTTGATTTAATAAATCACTTTGAAACTTTGTAATGCATAAAACGATGGAAAGAATTTCTTTTTTCACAGTGGAATAGTTCTTTTGACAGTCGTTCCAATGTGCAGATGTAAATTGAATAATATGCTCTTTGGATCCTTTCACTTGTTTGAGAATCCCACCGTATCCTATGTCTGAGGCATCTGTCTCTACAATCTTAGGTGCTGATGGGTCTGCTAGGTGTAATAATGGAATGCTTTGAACTTGGTCTTTGATTTGTCTGACTATCTGGGTATGGAGATCAGACCATGGTTCTGGACTCTTTCTTAACCTATCATGCAGAGGCTTTGCAATTCTGATAAGGTTGGGATAGAAGTCTAGAACATAATTGAGACTACCTAAAAACCTTTGTAATTGGGTCTTATCGGTAATCCTATCAGGAAACTTGGTTGTAAACTCTAAAGATCTCTCGATCGGAGTGATTGTACCCTGGGAAATGTAATGTCCTAGGAAACGAACACGAGTTTGAAATAAAGAAATCTTTGATTTTGAAATTACTAAACCATTTTGTTTAGCAACATGAAAAAATGTATTAAGATGTTTGAAGTGTTGATCAATGGAATGAGAGAATATAAGAACATCATCAATGTATACAATGCAAAATGTAGAGTATGCATTGAATATGTCATTCATGATTCTTTGGAATTCAGATGGTGCATTCTTTAGGCCAAAAGGCATGACATTCCATTCGTATTGGCCGAAGGGAACAGTAAATGCAGTTTTGTATCGGTCCTTAGGGTCAATCTGGATTTGCCAGAAACCGGACTTCATATCAAACTTTGAAAAGATGAATGCAGCATGTAATTTTTGCAATAAATCTTTTTTATTTGGAATTGGATATCTGATCCACTTAAGGGCGGTATTCAGAGGTTTGTAGTTGATCACTAGCCTCGGTGTGCCTCTCTCAATTTCTGAGTTTTTGTTCACATAAAATGCGGCACAGGACCATGGTGATCTGGACTTTGTAATTAGACCTTTAGACTCGAGATCCTGAATCTCTTGTCTGCAATGCTGTTCTAACTCAGCATTCATTTGTATAGGTCTAGCTTTGGTAGGTATTTGTTTTTCTGAAAAAGTATCTTCATATGGAAGATCAACAACATGTTGTTTTCTTTTCCAGAAAGCCGTTGGTAAGTCTGAGCAAAGATCCTGCTCAATCTTACTTTGTAAATCTACAATCCTTTTCTTCAAAGAAGAATCTTGTAGTTGTTTGTCAATGCGACAGAATGAGACATGGTTTTGTAAATCATGTAGATGATATGTTTTTCCATGTATGAGAGCATTGATATGGTATGTATGTATGGAACATGCTTTGATTAAGTTTAAATTCCTAATCTTAGATTGTTCTAGGAATGGAAATTTAAGCTTAATGCCATTAATTCTTGATGTAATGCAATCATGACGTACTTTATATGGAGTAAGTAAGTCAATGAATGGAGTACCTAGAATGATGGTATGGTTTATGTCCTTTGTAACAATGAAAAATGTTGAAACAGAAATTCCATTGTTTAACACAGTAGCCTGCGTTTTACCTGCAATGTCTAGCTTGGAGCTATTTGCAGCTGACAATTTCTCATTCGTTTTTTGTAAAAAATGCTTTGGAACTACGCCTTCTTTAATGCAGTTTAGATCTGCACCAGTATCAAACAAGGCAATAGTATCTAATTTGTAATCATCAGAAAAAACTAATGACAATTTAACTATGTATTTTTTGGAAGAAATCTGGGATAACACATCTAAAAATGCAGTATCAATTTGTTCCAAATTTGTATCATGTAATGCATGTAAGTCAGGGTCTGTTGCTTCTTGATCGGAATCAGAGTCTGACTGGTTTTCAACTTTGGACAGGAGATTTTGTAGAATGGCAGAGTCTTTTTGCTGGGCTTGTTTGAGGGCTTGCAACTCTGTTTTGAGGGTTTTTATCTCAGAATGTAATTCTGGGATTGTGATGGAGGCTTTGGTTTTCTTTTTACTTAAGATCTTTGTGAGATCATAAGTGTTGGTACTAGTTGATGGCAACATAGTACGAGCTGGAGGATTTGGATTTACTGGAGGTTGTTCTGTTCTGTTGAAATTTTGTAACAGATTATCCAAGTAAACTCTTTGTAGTTGAGGATCATCAAGACGTTTGATGGCCTCAAGGATGAATTCTTGGTCCTGGGTGAGGACACTGACTTCTTTGGATTCTGAAGTATCTGATGTAGCACTGGAGTCTGCTAGCTCATCAACTTGGAATTCTTCTTCAGAAATGTCTGAGGAAGAGGGGTCTGTATCTGAGGCTTCAAGATACAGGTTTTGTATTTTATTGATGGTATCTTCATCAATATTGAGCTCATGTAGTTTCTTTTGTACTTTGCAAAATGCAGCCGTATGTCCTTTTTGGTTGCATTTGTAACATGTAGCATTTTTCCAATCAAAGTTTTTGTTCTTTGGTTGAAAAGGTTTTGAATGTTTGGTGAATCTTTTGTAGGGTTTTTTGTAGTAGCTTTGGTCAGGTTTTTTGGAGCTGTATTTGGAGTTGTAGTGTTTGCGGTGTTTGTGGGATGATTTTTTGTAGGGTGGTTTTGATTCATGGTGGTGTTTGGACTTTGAACAATTTCCACTGCAAGATGGTTTGGAGGTGGAAATGTCAAATTGGTGACAAAATGAACCTAACTCTTGTTTGGTTCTCTTCATCTCCCACTTCAAGTGTTTTTGTAATTTAAGATCCTGGCAGATCTTAAGACCTTCTTTCTGGGTGAAGCTAACGAGTTCACCATAGGTAAGTTGTTCATATGGAATGAGCTTTGTAGAGTAAGTATCCTTGATCTTGTTTCTGACCTTTTCTCCTAAGAGAATAGGCAAACCTGCAAGGAACTTCTCTTTCCAGAATGGCTGGTTGGAATCTTCCCTTAACATGACTCGGGTCATGAAGGTGTTTTTGTACCATTGAAAATCACTAAGCTTTTTGCACCGAAGGTTGGACAAAAGCTCAGCATTCTTGTCTTTCAAGTGTGATGGATCTCCGATGAAATGTAAGGAGATTGTAAGGATCAGGCATGAAACTGCATCTTGGACAGTATTTCCGGATGAGTCTAAGACAGGTGTTTTATCTTCATACTGCTGGATTGAATTCAGGATATGAAGATGATCTGCTTCAGTGAGATGGTAATCCCACCATCCTTTTAACTGGCCAGAAAAACCAGCAATAAGGAGTTCAGCAATTGCTCTGTCAGGAGTGCCTGTCTGAGTTTTGTAAGCATTGGCTGCCATAGTCATCTGTTGTAGAGTGTTCAGAATATTGTATTCTGACATTCCATCTATGTTCCATTCATAGAGAGATGACGCATTGTATTTGTGTTGGTTGAGGATATTTGGCTCAGAAGATATGGTGATATCTGGAGCTAAGGTTGTTTTGGGTGTTTGCCATGTTAATCTGTTGATCTCAGGCTGGGAACTTTGAAAAGCATCTTCATCAGAGGAAGATTGCTCAGGGTTATTTTGTAAAGTATTCACATTTGTTTCAGATGTGGATACTTGGGGTGTTTCTTGAACGGTTAAGGATGGACCGTCAAGGTTTTGTAGCTGTGACTGGATTTGTTTCAGGAAATCTGTTTGATTTTCCCTGATTTGTAAGAGGCTTGTCTTTGTGACCTGAAAAGGTTTAAAGACCGGGTTCTTCAGTTTGGGTTCAACTGAAGGTTTTGTAATGGTGGTGCCAGCTGTACTAGTACTGGCTCGTTGGAGGTGTTTCTCAACACGTGTGAGCTGTCTGCTCAAAGTGCCAAGATTTGTATTTGTAAAGTTGTTTTGGTTGATGATGTGTTTGGTGTTTGTAAGGGTATCATCACTGGGTATTTTGTAGGGTGTCGCTTCGACAGGTTGGTTTTGGAGTTCTAGTTGTAGGTTTCTCAATGGTGGATGATCTGATTCAACTGTCTGACCACTTGAGAGATTCCAAGTAGAGGCTTTGGATCTTGTGGTAACTGGACATGCATGTTTTGTAGATGTAAATGGATATGCAATGTTATGAACAGATGCATAATGTAATTCGAACCAATCAAAAAATAACATGGATGATTGATGCAATGTAATGTAATCATAAAACGCAGTTTGTATTTTACTTCTTTCAGATGTAAAGGCTTTGAAAAACCAATTTCTTTTCTCAGTGTTCTGACTACTGAAGAAATCTGCTTTGAAAAATGATTTATCAAGAACAAAATTCTCCGAAGTAAGAGTCAACAGCTCGTTGTTAGGCATGGCTGAGGAGGTTATACTGGTTGGAGATCCTGGGAGGGATTGTTCTTCATCATTGTGGGTGTAGACTGGGTTTGGTATATTTGTAGTGTAGTCTGCACGATGTAAGTTTGTAGAGGGTATGTCTGATGTAGAGTGCCTTGGTGGTATGTACGGTAGGTTGATGACAGAAGGAATTCTGGACATTCTCCCAAGGTCTATGGTACTGGAAGAAGAGGATGCTTCTGTATATCTAGAACTTGTAGAATGGCGGTGGAAAGAGAGTTTGACTCTTCCATCATTGTATTGGGTAATGTTTCTGATTTGGACATTTGGTTGAGGTTGTGGTATGGATTGTGGTGGTGTTGCTTCTTCAAGGATCCATTCTTCTGGAAGGGTTATTTCTTTCCATTGGATGGCTTTGGGAACAACTATGTTTGCTTTGGAGAGATCTGTTTGTAAAAGGAGGGTTGATCCTTTGTTGGAATGTTGTAGGTGTTTGGAGGCAAAGGCTGAAAACATTGCTTTGTAGTGGATTTTGAAGATGAGTGCTACTGGGACTGAATCTTCAAGCATGTGGTAATTATGGGTTTTGATTTGTAGTTGCATACTTTTCAGTATGTTTTTGTCTTTGAGGGAAACTGTCAGGTTTGGATAACAGTCGAATGATAGTGGACCATTACACAAACTTGATTCAATGGAACTGAGGAGAGAATCCTCAAAGTTTATGAATCTTGCGTCTCTAAGAACAGCAAGAACAGAGGTATTTAAACCTTCCTTTGTAAGTGGTTTGATGCCGACTTGGACACAGCCGATATGAATGTATTTGTAGTTTCGATCCAGGTGTTTTTGTAAGGATTTCTGGGTAAGGAGTTGGATGGTTTCAAAGGGTTTTGTAAGCTGGATATCTCTTTCCTCGGTTTTGATTGTGAAATCCGTTTTGAAAATATCATACTTGGATTTTTTGTAAATCTGGCTTTGAGAGATACTTGGAATTTTCCAATTATCTAAATGCTTTGTAAAATCTTCAAATGTAATTTCTTCACTTTGTATGATCCTCCTAGAATCTGAGGATTCAGATGTAGAAGATGCAGAAACAGATGTGGATCTAAATAAGTTCGGATCCATAATTAAAAACACAAATAAAGCAAATAAACACAAATGAACACAAGATATCTAGCAAAAGCTGGAACAGGAATAAAAGCTAAAGGAATTTAAACTTATAGTGAAAAAGGAAACAAACACAGACTGTTGGGGGCACAACTAGATTTCAAGCAGCAGTTAATGGAGAACTTTCCTACCCACCCTAGGCGCCTTCCTCGGCTAAACGGGACTTACGGGATTTATGGCCGCTCCTACGTCGCACAGTCAAGAAATCTAACTCTCTACCCCTCACTGGTCATTTCTTCTTTCCCTGCAAATTCTCCTAACTCTAGGCTCTGATACCATGGACTAGCTTGAAGATGCGGAATTTAAACTAGCTATATGATGATAACAATGCAGAAATAATAAAATGTAAAGACAATAAAATTTCTGATGCGTAAAAACAAGGCAAGACCAGCAACGTCAGGATCCTTGATCAAACACAGAGCATACTTAAATACGTAAAACAAAATTAAATATGCAATTTAAACTAAAACTGAATATGATAACAAAAGATATATGGAAAAATGAAATATATATTAGCTTTGGAAATATGGGTGATGGATATTGGTTACAGTGGACAAGGGTTGAGAGACAATTTAATACAATAGATTGTATCTCCCGCTAATTGTTCTCTCTGAGATTACAATGGAAAATAGAACTCTCAATTGTTATCTCCCAAATGTTATCTGCCTATGAATGAAGACGAGTACTCCTTATATAGAAGAGTAGCCTTGGATGCTTTGTCATTTTGTAGGAAATTTCCTGGCCATGGAGGAACCTTCCTTCTTTGGATGGTAGTGTAGGAAGGAGACAAAAGATGAGGAACCTTCCTTCTTTGGATTGTAGTGCAGGAAGGAGACAAAAATGTCTTGTCTTTGTCTTTTTGTAGGAGCTTTCCTGGAACTTTCCTGGAGGAGGAGGAAGCTTCCTTCTTTGGATGCTTTAGGAGTGGTAGGGCCACTTGCTTTGGAGGACAAGGTCAGTGCTTGACTGGAGGCAGGATTCCAAAACAGTCATCTTCATTGTCGTTTCCAAGTGAAATGACAGGAGAGGAGGCTGAGCTGGATGAGCTGTTGGAGGAGATGGATTCATCTTCTTTGGAAGGGGCTAGACTCTGTAGAATCTGAAGGTATTCTTCTTGAGTCTGAGCAGAGGCAAGGAGAGCTGCAGTCTTGGCTTTTTGAGCTAAAAACTGAGAATGATTAAGCTGAGGAATGGCTGGAAGAAGCTTCTGGGATTTGAACCAGTCTTCTACTGCTTTCAGGGAACATTGGGGTTCTTTTCTGAAGGCATCCCACCATTTTACTTTGAATCTCCGGATCAAGATTATTGAACCGTCTATAGAGCTGTAGTCATAGTACCATGAACATACCCAAGGCAAAAAGAACTTGGCACAGAATAATGTAATTGGTTTGTACCGTCTTTCTGAGGGAATGGGTCGATATGATGCTTTGAAAAACTTGTATCCTTCTTCAGTTAATGGATGATCATGAAGAAGTTCAGGAGTACAACCGAACATATCCCACCAGTGTTTGAACCAGATAGGAAAATTTGTGGTGTCTATGGAGGTATTAAAAAAGAATAACCATGAATGGCTATTTCCTTGATTTTGTATGAGGAAGGCATTGAACCAAGCTTGTTCATAATCCCAATATGTATAGGCGGGAAAATGAGGATTTTGTTTTTGTATGTCTGTTGGAAAGAGGATAGGAGTGTATGGAGGGGTTCTACTCCATTTTTCTGGGGATATGATTCTTTGGATGGTACAAGTGGAATAGGCAGGATCTGTATGGGAAGGATGTTTGTAAAAGTGTTTGAATGTAACTGATCCTGTCACTTGTAAAATATTTTCATAATAAGAACGGGATTTGGTTATATCCCATGATTTAAAATGAAAATCTTTTGGAAAGATCTTTGAAATTGTAAGGTGGACATCATGGTCTGGAAAGCCATTTTCAACTGTCCAAATATTCTGAATTTTTGGTTTTTCAAAATATTTTGATTTTGTCTTTGAAAAATTTGCAGGAATTTGAATTTGATTTTGTAAAGTAAGCAGGGGTTTTGAAGAGGAAGAACCTGCTTGGGTTTTTGTAATGGGTTTAGAAATACTACCTGAGAGTGACTGGGAGTCACCTGAGGATTCTTTGAACATTTCATAACCTTTCTTGATGGCTTCAAGAAGGCCAGGATTCTTTGAAAGTCTGATAAGGACTTCGTTGGACACTTCTTCAAGCTTTTCATCTTTGATAGATGAAAAGTCGTTTTCTTCCTGGGTAACTTTCTCATACCAGGACTTTGTATTTTTGATGTCTTTGATTGCGTCTGTCAAAAGCTTTGGAGAGGCAAGAACTGGGTTCTTTGTAGGCTTTGAAGGTTTTGTATCAGGGGCTTTCCCCTTATCTCTCTGTGGTCTGGGAGGCATATTGAGGAGGATGAGAGGGTTTGTTTTGTAAGAACTCTCTTGTTAGGTAGTCTGGAAGTGAGTTCATCTCCCCCTTTATATAGGCAATTTCAAAATCGAAAATGGACAAGATCGCTTGCCATCTGGCAAAGATCTGTTTTGATGCAAGATTTTGAACATCTTTTTGTAAAACTTCTTTTGCACTTTTGCAATCAATGCGTAAAAGAAATTTTTGATTTAATAAATCACTTTGAAACTTTGTAATGCATAAAACGATGGAAAGAATTTCTTTTTTCACAGTGGAATAGTTCTTTTGACAGTCGTTCCAATGTGCAGATGTAAATTGAATAATATGCTCTTTGGATCCTTTCACTTGTTTGAGAATCCCACCGTATCCTATGTCTGAGGCATCTGTCTCTACAATCTTAGGTGCTGATGGGTCTGCTAGGTGTAATAATGGAATGCTTTGAACTTGGTCTTTGATTTGTCTGACTATCTGGGTATGGAGATCAGACCATGGTTCTGGACTCTTTCTTAACCTATCATGCAGAGGCTTTGCAATTCTGATAAGGTTGGGATAGAAGTCTAGAACATAATTGAGACTACCTAAAAACCTTTGTAATTGGGTCTTATCGGTAATCCTATCAGGAAACTTGGTTGTAAACTCTAAAGATCTCTCGATCGGAGTGATTGTACCCTGGGAAATGTAATGTCCTAGGAAACGAACACGAGTTTGAAATAAAGAAATCTTTGATTTTGAAATTACTAAACCATTTTGTTTAGCAACATGAAAAAATGTATTAAGATGTTTGAAGTGTTGATCAATGGAATGAGAGAATATAAGAACATCATCAATGTATACAATGCAAAATGTAGAGTATGCATTGAATATGTCATTCATGATTCTTTGGAATTCAGATGGTGCATTCTTTAGGCCAAAAGGCATGACATTCCATTCGTATTGGCCGAAGGGAACAGTAAATGCAGTTTTGTATCGGTCCTTAGGGTCAATCTGGATTTGCCAGAAACCGGACTTCATATCAAACTTTGAAAAGATGAATGCAGCATGTAATTTTTGCAATAAATCTTTTTTATTTGGAATTGGATATCTGATCCACTTAAGGGCGGTATTCAGAGGTTTGTAGTTGATCACTAGCCTCGGTGTGCCTCTCTCAATTTCTGAGTTTTTGTTCACATAAAATGCGGCACAGGACCATGGTGATCTGGACTTTGTAATTAGACCTTTAGACTCGAGATCCTGAATCTCTTGTCTGCAATGCTGTTCTAACTCAGCATTCATTTGTATAGGTCTAGCTTTGGTAGGTATTTGTTTTTCTGAAAAAGTATCTTCATATGGAAGATCAACAACATGTTGTTTTCTTTTCCAGAAAGCCGTTGGTAAGTCTGAGCAAAGATCCTGCTCAATCTTACTTTGTAAATCTACAATCCTTTTCTTCAAAGAAGAATCTTGTAGTTGTTTGTCAATGCGACAGAATGAGACATGGTTTTGTAAATCATGTAGATGATATGTTTTTCCATGTATGAGAGCATTGATATGGTATGTATGTATGGAACATGCTTTGATTAAGTTTAAATTCCTAATCTTAGATTGTTCTAGGAATGGAAATTTAAGCTTAATGCCATTAATTCTTGATGTAATGCAATCATGACGTACTTTATATGGAGTAAGTAAGTCAATGAATGGAGTACCTAGAATGATGGTATGGTTTATGTCCTTTGTAACAATGAAAAATGTTGAAACAGAAATTCCATTGTTTAACACAGTAGCCTGCGTTTTACCTGCAATGTCTAGCTTGGAGCTATTTGCAGCTGACAATTTCTCATTCGTTTTTTGTAAAAAATGCTTTGGAACTACGCCTTCTTTAATGCAGTTTAGATCTGCACCAGTATCAAACAAGGCAATAGTATCTAATTTGTAATCATCAGAAAAAACTAATGACAATTTAACTATGTATTTTTTGGAAGAAATCTGGGATAACACATCTAAAAATGCAGTATCAATTTGTTCCAAATTTGTATCATGTAATGCATGTAAGTCAGGGTCTGTTGCTTCTTGATCGGAATCAGAGTCTGACTGGTTTTCAACTTTGGACAGGAGATTTTGTAGAATGGCAGAGTCTTTTTGCTGGGCTTGTTTGAGGGCTTGCAACTCTGTTTTGAGGGTTTTTATCTCAGAATGTAATTCTGGGATTGTGATGGAGGCTTTGGTTTTCTTTTTACTTAAGATCTTTGTGAGATCATAAGTGTTGGTACTAGTTGATGGCAACATAGTACGAGCTGGAGGATTTGGATTTACTGGAGGTTGTTCTGTTCTGTTGAAATTTTGTAACAGATTATCCAAGTAAACTCTTTGTAGTTGAGGATCATCAAGACGTTTGATGGCCTCAAGGATGAATTCTTGGTCCTGGGTGAGGACACTGACTTCTTTGGATTCTGAAGTATCTGATGTAGCACTGGAGTCTGCTAGCTCATCAACTTGGAATTCTTCTTCAGAAATGTCTGAGGAAGAGGGGTCTGTATCTGAGGCTTCAAGATACAGGTTTTGTATTTTATTGATGGTATCTTCATCAATATTGAGCTCATGTAGTTTCTTTTGTACTTTGCAAAATGCAGCCGTATGTCCTTTTTGGTTGCATTTGTAACATGTAGCATTTTTCCAATCAAAGTTTTTGTTCTTTGGTTGAAAAGGTTTTGAATGTTTGGTGAATCTTTTGTAGGGTTTTTTGTAGTAGCTTTGGTCAGGTTTTTTGGAGCTGTATTTGGAGTTGTAGTGTTTGCGGTGTTTGTGGGATGATTTTTTGTAGGGTGGTTTTGATTCATGGTGGTGTTTGGACTTTGAACAATTTCCACTGCAAGATGGTTTGGAGGTGGAAATGTCAAATTGGTGACAAAATGAACCTAACTCTTGTTTGGTTCTCTTCATCTCCCACTTCAAGTGTTTTTGTAATTTAAGATCCTGGCAGATCTTAAGACCTTCTTTCTGGGTGAAGCTAACGAGTTCACCATAGGTAAGTTGTTCATATGGAATGAGCTTTGTAGAGTAAGTATCCTTGATCTTGTTTCTGACCTTTTCTCCTAAGAGAATAGGCAAACCTGCAAGGAACTTCTCTTTCCAGAATGGCTGGTTGGAATCTTCCCTTAACATGACTCGGGTCATGAAGGTGTTTTTGTACCATTGAAAGTCACTAAGCTTTTTGCACCGAAGGTTGGACAAAAGCTCAGCATTCTTGTCTTTCAAGTGTGATGGATCTCCGATGAAATGTAAGGAGATTGTAAGGATTAGGCATGAAACTGCATCTTGGACAGTATTTCCGGATGAGTCTAAGACAGGTGTTTTATCTTCATACTGCTGGATTGAATTCAGGATATGAAGATGATCTGCTTCAGTGAGATGGTAATCCCACCATCCTTTTAACTGGCCAGAAAAACCAGCAATAAGGAGTTCAGCAATTGCTCTGTCAGGAGTGCCTGTCTGAGTTTTGTAAGCATTGGCTGCCATAGTCATCTGTTGTAGAGTGTTCAGAATATTGTATTCTGACATTCCATCTATGTTCCATTCATAGAGAGATGACGCATTGTATTTGTGTTGGTTGAGGATATTTGGCTCAGAAGATATGGTGATATCTGGAGCTAAGGTTGTTTTGGGTGTTTGCCATGTTAATCTGTTGATCTCAGGCTGGGAACTTTGAAAAGCATCTTCATCAGAGGAAGATTGCTCAGGGTTATTTTGTAAAGTATTCACATTTGTTTCAGATGTGGATACTTGGGGTGTTTCTTGAACGGTTAAGGATGGACCGTCAAGGTTTTGTAGCTGTGACTGGATTTGTTTCAGGAAATCTGTTTGATTTTCCCTGATTTGTAAGAGGCTTGTCTTTGTGACCTGAAAAGGTTTAAAGACCGGGTTCTTCAGTTTGGGTTCAACTGAAGGTTTTGTAATGGTGGTGCCAGCTGTACTAGTACTGGCTCGTTGGAGGTGTTTCTCAACACGTGTGAGCTGTCTGCTCAAAGTGCCAAGATTTGTATTTGTAAAGTTGTTTTGGTTGATGATGTGTTTGGTGTTTGTAAGGGTATCATCACTGGGTATTTTGTAGGGTGTCGCTTCGACAGGTTGGTTTTGGAGTTCTAGTTGTAGGTTTCTCAATGGTGGATGATCTGATTCAACTGTCTGACCACTTGAGAGATTCCAAGTAGAAGCTTTGGATCTGGTTGTAATTGGGCATGTATGTTTGATGGATGAAAATGGATATGTAATGTTATGAACAGATGCATAATGTAATTCAAACCAATCAAAAAATAACATGGATGATCTATGCAATGTAATGTAATCATAAAATTCAGTTTGTACTTTACTTCTTTCGGAAGTAAAGGTTTTGAAAAACCAATTCCTTTTCTCAGTATTCTGTGTACTAAAGAAATCTGCTTTGAAAAATGATTTGTCAAGAACAAAATTCTCCGAAGTAAGAGTCAACAGCTCGTTGTTAGGCATGGCTGAGGAGGTTATACTGGTTGGAGATCCTGGCAGGGATTGTTCTTCATCATTGTGGGTGTAGACTGGGTTTGGTATATTTGTAGTGTAGTCTGCACGATGTAAGTTTGTAGAGGGTATGTCTGATGTAGAGTGCCTTGGTGGTATGTACGGTAGGTTGATGACAGAAGGAATTCTGGACATTCTCCCAAGGTCTATGGTACTGGAAGAAGAGGATGCTTCTGTATATCTAGAACTTGTAGAATGGCGGTGGAAAGAGAGTTTGACTCTTCCATCATTGTATTGGGTAATGTTTCTGATTTGGACATTTGGTTGAGGTTGTGGTATGGATTGTGGTGGTGTTGCTTCTTCAAGGATCCATTCTTCTGGAAGGGTTATTTCTTTCCATTGGATGGCTTTGGGAACAACTATGTTTGCTTTGGAGAGATCTGTTTGTAAAAGGAGGGTTGATCCTTTGTTGGAATGTTGTAGGTGTTTGGAGGCAAAGGCTGAAAACATTGCTTTGTAGTGGATTTTGAAGATGAGTGCTACTGGGACTGAATCTTCAAGCATGTGGTAATTATGGGTTTTGATTTGTAGTTGCATACTTTTCAGTATGTTTTTGTCTTTGAGGGAAACTGTCAGGTTTGGATAACAGTCGAATGATAGTGGACCATTACACAAACTTGATTCAATGGAACTGAGGAGAGAATCCTCAAAGTTTATGAATCTTGCGTCTCTAAGAACAGCAAGAACAGAGGTATTTAAACCTTCCTTTGTAAGTGGTTTGATGCCGACTTGGACACAGCCGATATGAATGTATTTGTAGTTTCGATCCAGGTGTTTTTGTAAGGATTTCTGGGTAAGGAGTTGGATGGTTTCAAAGGGTTTTGTAAGCTGGATATCTCTTTCCTCGGTTTTGATTGTGAAATCCGTTTTGAAAATATCATACTTGGATTTTTTGTAAATCTGGCTTTGAGAGATACTTGGAATTTTCCAATTATCTAAATGCTTTGTAAAATCTTCAAATGTAATTTCTTCACTTTGTATGATCCTCCTAGAATCCGAGGATTCAGATGTAGAAGATGCAGAAACAGATGTGGATCTAAATAAGTTCGGATCCATAATTAAAAACACAAATAAAGCAAATAAACACAAATGAACACAAGATATCTAGCAAAAGCTGGAACAGGAATAAAAGCTAAAGGAATTTAAATTTATAGTGAAAAAGGAAACAAACACAGACTGTTGGGGGCACAACTAGATTTCAAGCAGCAGTTAATCTTCAAATGTAATTTCTTCACTTTGTATGATCCTCCTAGAATCTGAGGATTCAGATGTAGGAAAGTTCTCCATTAACTGCTGCTTGAAATCTAGTTGTGCCCCCAACAGTCTGTGTTTGTTTCCTTTTTCACTATAAATTTAAATTCCTTTAGCTTTTATTCCTGTTCCAGCTTTTGCTAGATATCTTGTGTTCATTTGTGTTTATTTGCTTTATTTGTGTTTTTAATTATGGATCCGAACTTATTTAGATCCACATCTGTTTCTGCATCTTCTACATCTGAATCCTCAGATTCTAGGAGGATCATACAAAGTGAAGAAATTACATTTGAAGATTTTACAAAGCATTTAGATAATTGGAAAATTCCAAGTATCTCTCAAAGCCAGATTTACAAAAAATCCAAGTATGATATTTTCAAAACGGATTTCACAATCAAAACCGAGGAAAGAGATATCCAGCTTACAAAACCCTTTGAAACCATCCAACTCCTTACCCAGAAATCCTTACAAAAACACCTGGATCGAAACTACAAATACATTCATATCGGCTGTGTCCAAGTCGGCATCAAACCACTTACAAAGGAAGGTTTAAATACCTCTGTTCTTGCTGTTCTTAGAGACGCAAGATTCATAAACTTTGAGGATTCTCTCCTCAGTTCCATTGAATCAAGTTTGTGTAATGGTCCACTATCATTCGACTGTTATCCAAACCTGACAGTTTCCCTCAAAGACAAAAACATACTGAAAAGTATGCAACTACAAATCAAAACCCATAATTACCACATGCTTGAAGATTCAGTCCCAGTAGCACTCATCTTCAAAATCCACTACAAAGCAATGTTTTCAGCCTTTGCCTCCAAACACCTACAACATTCCAACAAAGGATCAACCCTCCTTTTACAAACAGATCTCTCCAAAGCAAACATAGTTGTTCCCAAAGCCATCCAATGGAAAGAAATAACCCTTCCAGAAGAATGGATCCTTGAAGAAGCAACACCACCACAATCCATACCACAACCTCAACCAAATGTCCAAATCAGAAACATTACCCAATACAATGATGGAAGAGTCAAACTCTCTTTCCACCGCCATTCTACAAGTTCTAGATATACAGAAGCATCCTCTTCTTCCAGTACCATAGACCTTGGGAGAATGTCCAGAATTCCTTCTGTCATCAACCTACCGTACATACCACCAAGGCACTCTACATCAGACATACCCTCTACAAACTTACATCGTGCAGACTACACTACAAATATACCAAACCCAGTCTACACCCACAATGATGAAGAACAATCCCTGCCAGGATCTCCAACCAGTATAACCTCCTCAGCCATGCCTAACAACGAGCTGTTGACTCTTACTTCGGAGAATTTTGTTCTTGACAAATCATTTTTCAAAGCAGATTTCTTTAGTACACAGAATACTGAGAAAAGGAATTGGTTTTTCAAAACCTTTACTTCCGAAAGAAGTAAAGTACAAACTGAATTTTATGATTACATTACATTGCATAGATCATCCATGTTATTTTTTGATTGGTTTGAATTACATTATGCATCTGTTCATAACATTACATATCCATTTTCATCCATCAAACATACATGCCCAATTACAACCAGATCCAAAGCTTCTACTTGGAATCTCTCAAGTGGTCAGACAGTTGAATCAGATCATCCACCATTGAGAAACCTACAACTAGAACTCCAAAACCAACCTGTCGAAGCGACACCCTACAAAATACCCAGTGATGATACCCTTACAAACACCAAACACATCATCAACCAAAACAACTTTACAAATACAAATCTTGGCACTTTGAGCAGACAGCTCACACGTGTTGAGAAACACCTCCAACGAGCCAGTACTAGTACAGCTGGCACCACCATTACAAAACCTTCAGTTGAACCCAAACTGAAGAACCCGGTCTTTAAACCTTTTCAGGTCACAAAGACAAGCCTCTTACAAATCAGGGAAAATCAAACAGATTTCCTGAAACAAATCCAGTCACAGCTACAAAACCTTGACGGTCCATCCTTAACCGTTCAAGAAACACCCCAAGTATCCACATCTGAAACAAATGTGAATACTTTACAAAATAACCCTGAGCAATCTTCCTCTGATGAAGATGCTTTTCAAAGTTCCCAGCCTGAGATCAACAGATTAACATGGCAAACACCCAAAACAACCTTAGCTCCAGATATCACCATATCTTCTGAGCCAAATATCCTCAACCAACACAAATACAATGCGTCATCTCTCTATGAATGGAACATAGATGGAATGTCAGAATACAATATTCTGAACACTCTACAACAGATGACTATGGCAGCCAATGCTTACAAAACTCAGACAGGCACTCCTGACAGAGCAATTGCTGAACTCCTTATTGCTGGTTTTTCTGGCCAGTTAAAAGGATGGTGGGATTACCATCTCACTGAAGCAGATCATCTTCATATCCTGAATTCAATCCAGCAGTATGAAGATAAAACACCTGTCTTAGACTCATCCGGAAATACTGTCCAAGATGCAGTTTCATGCCTAATCCTTACAATCTCCTTACATTTCATCGGAGATCCATCACACTTGAAAGACAAGAATGCTGAGCTTTTGTCCAACCTTCGGTGCAAAAAGCTTAGTGACTTTCAATGGTACAAAAACACCTTCATGACCCGAGTCATGTTAAGGGAAGATTCCAACCAGCCATTCTGGAAAGAAAAGTTCCTTGCGGGCTTGCCTATTCTCTTAGGAGAAAAAGTTAGAAACAAGATCAAGGATGCTTACTCTACAAAGCTCATTCCATATGACCAACTTACCTATGGTGAACTCGTCAGCTTCACCCAGAAAGAAGGTCTTAAGATCTGCCAGGATCTTAAATTACAAAAACACTTGAAGTGGGAGATGAAGAGAACCAAACAAGAGTTAGGTTCATTTTGTCACCAATTTGACATTTCCACCTCCAAACCATCTTGCAGTGGAAATTGTTCAAAGTCCAAACACCACCATGAATCAAAACCACCCTACAAAAAATCATCCCACAAACACCGCAAACACTACAACTCCAAATACAGCTCCAAAAAACCTGACCAAAGCTACTACAAAAAACCCTACAAAAAATTCACCAAACATTCAAAACCTTTTCAACCAAAGAACAAAAACTTTGATTGGAAAAATGCTACATGTTACAAATGCAACCAAAAAGGTCATACGGCTGCATTTTGCAAAGTACAAAAGAAACTACATGAGCTCAATATTGATGAAGATACCATCAATAAAATACAAAACCTGTATCTTGAAGCCTCAGATACAGACCCCTCTTCCTCAGACATTTCTGAAGAAGAATTCCAAGTTGATGAGCTAGCAGACTCCAGTGCTACATCAGATACTTCAGAATCCAAAGAAGTCAGTGTCCTCACCCAGGACCAAGAATTCATCCTTGAGGCCATCAAACGTCTTGATGATCCTCAACTACAAAGAGTTTACTTGGATAATCTGTTACAAAATTTCAACAGAACAGAACAACCTCCAGTAAATCCTAATCCTCCAGCTCGTACTATGTTGCCATCAACTAGTACCAACACTTATGATCTCACAAAGATCTTAAGTAAAAAGAAAACCAAAGCCTCCATCACAATCCCAGAATTACATTCTGAGATAAAAACCCTCAAAACAGAGTTGCAAGCCCTCAAACAAGCCCAGCAAAAAGACTCTGCCATTCTACAAAATCTCCTGTCCAAAGTTGAAAACCAGTCAGACTCTGATTCCGATCAAGAAGCAACAGACCCTGACTTACATGCATTACATGATACAAATTTGGAACAAATTGATACTGCATTTTTAGATGTGTTATCCCAGATTTCTTCCAAAAAATACATAGTTAAATTGTCATTAGTTTTTTCTGATGATTACAAATTAGATACTATTGCCTTGTTTGATACTGGTGCAGATCTAAACTGCATTAAAGAAGGCGTAGTTCCAAAGCATTTTTTACAAAAAACGAATGAGAAATTGTCAGCTGCAAATAGCTCCAAGCTAGACATTGCAGGTAAAACGCAGGCTACTGTGTTAAACAATGGAATTTCTGTTTCAACATTTTTCATTGTTACAAAGGACATAAACCATACCATCATTCTAGGTACTCCATTCATTGACTTACTTACTCCATATAAAGTACGTCATGATTGCATTACATCAAGAATTAATGGCATTAAGCTTAAATTTCCATTCCTAGAACAATCTAAGATTAGGAATTTAAACTTAATCAAAGCATGTTCCATACATACATACCATATCAATGCTCTCATACATGGAAAAACATATCATCTACATGATTTACAAAACCATGTCTCATTCTGTCGCATTGACAAACTCGTGTTCGTTTCCTAGGACATTACATTTCCCAGGGTACAATCACTCCGATCGAGAGATCTTTAGAGTTTACAACCAAGTTTCCTGATAGGATTACCGATAAGACCCAATTACAAAGGTTTTTAGGTAGTCTCAATTATGTTCTAGACTTCTATCCCAACCTTATCAGAATTGCAAAGCCTCTGCATGATAGGTTAAGAAAGAGTCCAGAACCATGGTCTGATCTCCATACCCAGATAGTCAGACAAATCAAAGACCAAGTTCAAAGCATTCCATTATTACACCTAGCAGACCCATCAGCACCTAAGATTGTAGAGACAGATGCCTCAGACATAGGATACGGTGGGATTCTCAAACAAGTGAAAGGATCCAAAGAGCATATTATTCAATTTACATCTGCACATTGGAATGACTGTCAAAAGAACTATTCCACTGTGAAAAAAGAAATTCTTTCCATCGTTTTATGCATTACAAAGTTTCAAAGTGATTTATTAAATCAAAAATTTCTTTTACGCATTGATTGCAAAAGTGCAAAAGAAGTTTTACAAAAAGATGTTCAAAATCTTGCATCAAAACAGATCTTTGCCAGATGGCAAGCGATCTTGTCCATTTTCGATTTTGAAATTGCCTATATAAAGGGGGAGATGAACTCACTTCCAGACTACCTATCAGACTTTCAAAGAATCCTGGCCTTCTTGAAGCCATCAAGAAAGGTTATGAAATGTTCAAAGAATCCTCAGGTGACTCCCAGTCACTCTCAGGTAGTATTTCTAAACCCATTACAAAAACCCAAGCAGGTTCTTCCTCTTCAAAACCCCTGCTTACTTTACAAAATCAAATTCAAATTCCTGCAAATTTTTCAAAGACAAAATCAAAATATTTTGAAAAACCAAAAATTCAGAATATTTGGACAGTTGAAAATGGCTTTCCAGACCATGATGTCCACCTTACAATTTCAAAGATCTTTCCAAAAGATTTTCATTTTAAATCATGGGATATAACCAAATCCCGTTCTTATTATGAAAATATTTTACAAGTGACAGGATCAGTTACATTCAAACACTTTTACAAACATCCTTCCCATACAGATCCTGCCTATTCCACTTGTACCATCCAAAGAATCATATCCCCAGAAAAATGGAGTAGAACCCCTCCATACACTCCTATCCTCTTTCCAACAGACATACAAAAACAAAATCCTCATTTTCCCGCCTATACATATTGGGATTATGAACAAGCTTGGTTCAATGCCTTCCTCATACAAAATCAAGGAAATAGCCATTCATGGTTATTCTTTTTTAATACCTCCATAGACACCACAAATTTTCCTATCTGGTTCAAACACTGGTGGGATATGTTCGGTTGTACTCCTGAACTTCTTCATGATCATCCATTAACTGAAGAAGGATACAAGTTTTTCAAAGCATCATATCGACCCATTCCCTCAGAAAGACGGTACAAACCAATTACATTATTCTGTGCCAAGTTCTTTTTGCCTTGGGTATGTTCATGGTACTATGACTACAGCTCTATAGACGGTTCAATAATCTTGATCCGGAGATTCAAAGTAAAATGGTGGGATGCCTTCAGAAAAGAACCCCAATGTTCCCTGAAAGCAGTAGAAGACTGGTTCAAATCCCAGAAGCTTCTTCCAGCCATTCCTCAGCTTAATCATTCTCAGTTTTTAGCTCAAAAAGCCAAGACTGCAGCTCTCCTTGCCTCTGCTCAGACTCAAGAAGAATACCTTCAGATTCTACAGAGTCTAGCCCCTTCCAAAGAAGATGAATCCATCTCCTCCAACAGCTCATCCAGCTCAGCCTCCTCTCCTGTCATTTCACTTGGAAACGACAATGAAGATGACTGTTTTGGAATCCTGCCTCCAGTCAAGCACTGACCTTGTCCTCCAAAGCAAGTGGCCCTACCACTCCTAAAGCATCCAAAGAAGGAAGCTTCCTCCTCCTCCAGGAAAGTTCCAGGAAAGCTCCTACAAAAAGACAAAGACAAGACATTTTTGTCTCCTTCCTGCACTACAATCCAAAGAAGGAAGGTTCCTCATCTTTTGTCTCCTTCCTACACTACCATCCAAAGAAGGAAGGTTCCTCCATGGCCAGGAAATTTCCTACAAAATGACAAAGCATCCAAGGCTACTCTTCTATATAAGGAGTACTCGTCTTCATTCATAGGCAGATAACATTTGGGAGATAACAATTGAGAGTTCTATTTTCCATTGTAATCTCAGAGAGAACAATTAGCGGGAGATACAATCTATTGTATTAAATTGTCTCTCAACCCTTGTCCACTGTAACCGATATCCATCACCCATATTTCCAAAGCTAATATATATTTCATTTTTCCATATATCTTTTGTTATCATATTCAGTTTTAGTTTAAATTGCATATTTAATTTTGTTTTACGTATTTAAGTATGCTCTGTGTTTGATCAAGGATCCTGACGTTGCTGGTCTTGCCTTGTTTTTACGCATCAGAAATTTTATTGTCTTTACATTTTATTATTTCTGCATTGTTATCATCATATAGCTAGTTTAAATTCCGCATCTTCAAGCTAGTCCATGGTATCAGAGCCTAGATGGTTGTGAGAATTTCTAGAGAAAAGAAGAGATGACCAGTGAGGGGTAGAGAGTTAGATTTCTTGACTGTGCGACGTAGGAGCGGCCATAAATCCCGTAAGTCCCGTTTAGCCGAGGAAGGCGCCTAGGGTGGGTAGGAAAGTTCTCCATTAACTGCTGCTTGAAATCTAGTTGTGCCCCCAACAGTCTGTGTTTGTTTCCTTTTTCACTATAAATTTAAATTCCTTTAGCTTTTATTCCTGTTCCAGCTTTTGCTAGATATCTTGTGTTCATTTGTGTTTATTTGCTTTATTTGTGTTTTTAATTATGGATCCGAACTTATTTAGATCCACATCTGTTTCTGCATCTTCTACATCTGAATCCTCGGATTCTAGGAGGATCATACAAAGTGAAGAAATTACATTTGAAGATTTTACAAAGCATTTAGATAATTGGAAAATTCCAAGTATCTCTCAAAGCCAGATTTACAAAAAATCCAAGTATGATATTTTCAAAACGGATTTCACAATCAAAACCGAGGAAAGAGATATCCAGCTTACAAAACCCTTTGAAACCATCCAACTCCTTACCCAGAAATCCTTACAAAAACACCTGGATCGAAACTACAAATACATTCATATCGGCTGTGTCCAAGTCGGCATCAAACCACTTACAAAGGAAGGTTTAAATACCTCTGTTCTTGCTGTTCTTAGAGACGCAAGATTCATAAACTTTGAGGATTCTCTCCTCAGTTCCATTGAATCAAGTTTGTGTAATGGTCCACTATCATTCGACTGTTATCCAAACCTGACAGTTTCCCTCAAAGACAAAAACATACTGAAAAGTATGCAACTACAAATCAAAACCCATAATTACCACATGCTTGAAGATTCAGTCCCAGTAGCACTCATCTTCAAAATCCACTACAAAGCAATGTTTTCAGCCTTTGCCTCCAAACACCTACAACATTCCAACAAAGGATCAACCCTCCTTTTACAAACAGATCTCTCCAAAGCAAACATAGTTGTTCCCAAAGCCATCCAATGGAAAGAAATAACCCTTCCAGAAGAATGGATCCTTGAAGAAGCAACACCACCACAATCCATACCACAACCTCAACCAAATGTCCAAATCAGAAACATTACCCAATACAATGATGGAAGAGTCAAACTCTCTTTCCACCGCCATTCTACAAGTTCTAGATATACAGAAGCATCCTCTTCTTCCAGTACCATAGACCTTGGGAGAATGTCCAGAATTCCTTCTGTCATCAACCTACCGTACATACCACCAAGGCACTCTACATCAGACATACCCTCTACAAACTTACATCGTGCAGACTACACTACAAATATACCAAACCCAGTCTACACCCACAATGATGAAGAACAATCCCTGCCAGGATCTCCAACCAGTATAACCTCCTCAGCCATGCCTAACAACGAGCTGTTGACTCTTACTTCGGAGAATTTTGTTCTTGACAAATCATTTTTCAAAGCAGATTTCTTTAGTACACAGAATACTGAGAAAAGGAATTGGTTTTTCAAAACCTTTACTTCCGAAAGAAGTAAAGTACAAACTGAATTTTATGATTACATTACATTGCATAGATCATCCATGTTATTTTTTGATTGGTTTGAATTACATTATGCATCTGTTCATAACATTACATATCCATTTTCATCCATCAAACATACATGCCCAATTACAACCAGATCCAAAGCTTCTACTTGGAATCTCTCAAGTGGTCAGACAGTTGAATCAGATCATCCACCATTGAGAAACCTACAACTAGAACTCCAAAACCAACCTGTCGAAGCGACACCCTACAAAATACCCAGTGATGATACCCTTACAAACACCAAACACATCATCAACCAAAACAACTTTACAAATACAAATCTTGGCACTTTGAGCAGACAGCTCACACGTGTTGAGAAACACCTCCAACGAGCCAGTACTAGTACAGCTGGCACCACCATTACAAAACCTTCAGTTGAACCCAAACTGAAGAACCCGGTCTTTAAACCTTTTCAGGTCACAAAGACAAGCCTCTTACAAATCAGGGAAAATCAAACAGATTTCCTGAAACAAATCCAGTCACAGCTACAAAACCTTGACGGTCCATCCTTAACCGTTCAAGAAACACCCCAAGTATCCACATCTGAAACAAATGTGAATACTTTACAAAATAACCCTGAGCAATCTTCCTCTGATGAAGATGCTTTTCAAAGTTCCCAGCCTGAGATCAACAGATTAACATGGCAAACACCCAAAACAACCTTAGCTCCAGATATCACCATATCTTCTGAGCCAAATATCCTCAACCAACACAAATACAATGCGTCATCTCTCTATGAATGGAACATAGATGGAATGTCAGAATACAATATTCTGAACACTCTACAACAGATGACTATGGCAGCCAATGCTTACAAAACTCAGACAGGCACTCCTGACAGAGCAATTGCTGAACTCCTTATTGCTGGTTTTTCTGGCCAGTTAAAAGGATGGTGGGATTACCATCTCACTGAAGCAGATCATCTTCATATCCTGAATTCAATCCAGCAGTATGAAGATAAAACACCTGTCTTAGACTCATCCGGAAATACTGTCCAAGATGCAGTTTCATGCCTAATCCTTACAATCTCCTTACATTTCATCGGAGATCCATCACACTTGAAAGACAAGAATGCTGAGCTTTTGTCCAACCTTCGGTGCAAAAAGCTTAGTGACTTTCAATGGTACAAAAACACCTTCATGACCCGAGTCATGTTAAGGGAAGATTCCAACCAGCCATTCTGGAAAGAAAAGTTCCTTGCGGGCTTGCCTATTCTCTTAGGAGAAAAAGTTAGAAACAAGATCAAGGATGCTTACTCTACAAAGCTCATTCCATATGACCAACTTACCTATGGTGAACTCGTCAGCTTCACCCAGAAAGAAGGTCTTAAGATCTGCCAGGATCTTAAATTACAAAAACACTTGAAGTGGGAGATGAAGAGAACCAAACAAGAGTTAGGTTCATTTTGTCACCAATTTGACATTTCCACCTCCAAACCATCTTGCAGTGGAAATTGTTCAAAGTCCAAACACCACCATGAATCAAAACCACCCTACAAAAAATCATCCCACAAACACCGCAAACACTACAACTCCAAATACAGCTCCAAAAAACCTGACCAAAGCTACTACAAAAAACCCTACAAAAAATTCACCAAACATTCAAAACCTTTTCAACCAAAGAACAAAAACTTTGATTGGAAAAATGCTACATGTTACAAATGCAACCAAAAAGGTCATACGGCTGCATTTTGCAAAGTACAAAAGAAACTACATGAGCTCAATATTGATGAAGATACCATCAATAAAATACAAAACCTGTATCTTGAAGCCTCAGATACAGACCCCTCTTCCTCAGACATTTCTGAAGAAGAATTCCAAGTTGATGAGCTAGCAGACTCCAGTGCTACATCAGATACTTCAGAATCCAAAGAAGTCAGTGTCCTCACCCAGGACCAAGAATTCATCCTTGAGGCCATCAAACGTCTTGATGATCCTCAACTACAAAGAGTTTACTTGGATAATCTGTTACAAAATTTCAACAGAACAGAACAACCTCCAGTAAATCCTAATCCTCCAGCTCGTACTATGTTGCCATCAACTAGTACCAACACTTATGATCTCACAAAGATCTTAAGTAAAAAGAAAACCAAAGCCTCCATCACAATCCCAGAATTACATTCTGAGATAAAAACCCTCAAAACAGAGTTGCAAGCCCTCAAACAAGCCCAGCAAAAAGACTCTGCCATTCTACAAAATCTCCTGTCCAAAGTTGAAAACCAGTCAGACTCTGATTCCGATCAAGAAGCAACAGACCCTGACTTACATGCATTACATGATACAAATTTGGAACAAATTGATACTGCATTTTTAGATGTGTTATCCCAGATTTCTTCCAAAAAATACATAGTTAAATTGTCATTAGTTTTTTCTGATGATTACAAATTAGATACTATTGCCTTGTTTGATACTGGTGCAGATCTAAACTGCATTAAAGAAGGCGTAGTTCCAAAGCATTTTTTACAAAAAACGAATGAGAAATTGTCAGCTGCAAATAGCTCCAAGCTAGACATTGCAGGTAAAACGCAGGCTACTGTGTTAAACAATGGAATTTCTGTTTCAACATTTTTCATTGTTACAAAGGACATAAACCATACCATCATTCTAGGTACTCCATTCATTGACTTACTTACTCCATATAAAGTACGTCATGATTGCATTACATCAAGAATTAATGGCATTAAGCTTAAATTTCCATTCCTAGAACAATCTAAGATTAGGAATTTAAACTTAATCAAAGCATGTTCCATACATACATACCATATCAATGCTCTCATACATGGAAAAACATATCATCTACATGATTTACAAAACCATGTCTCATTCTGTCGCATTGACAAACAACTACAAGATTCTTCTTTGAAGAAAAGGATTGTAGATTTACAAAGTAAGATTGAGCAGGATCTTTGCTCAGACTTACCAACGGCTTTCTGGAAAAGAAAACAACATGTTGTTGATCTTCCATATGAAGATACTTTTTCAGAAAAACAAATACCTACCAAAGCTAGACCTATACAAATGAATGCTGAGTTAGAACAGCATTGCAGACAAGAGATTCAGGATCTCGAGTCTAAAGGTCTAATTACAAAGTCCAGATCACCATGGTCCTGTGCCGCATTTTATGTGAACAAAAACTCAGAAATTGAGAGAGGCACACCGAGGCTAGTGATCAACTACAAACCTCTGAATACCGCCCTTAAGTGGATCAGATATCCAATTCCAAATAAAAAAGATTTATTGCAAAAATTACATGCTGCATTCATCTTTTCAAAGTTTGATATGAAGTCCGGTTTCTGGCAAATCCAGATTGACCCTAAGGACCGATACAAAACTGCATTTACTGTTCCCTTCGGCCAATACGAATGGAATGTCATGCCTTTTGGCCTAAAGAATGCACCATCTGAATTCCAAAGAATCATGAATGACATATTCAATGCATACTCTACATTTTGCATTGTATACATTGATGATGTTCTTATATTCTCTCATTCCATTGATCAACACTTCAAACATCTTAATACATTTTTTCATGTTGCTAAACAAAATGGTTTAGTAATTTCAAAATCAAAGATTTCTTTATTTCAAACTCGTGTTCGTTTCCTAGGACATTACATTTCCCAGGGTACAATCACTCCGATCGAGAGATCTTTAGAGTTTACAACCAAGTTTCCTGATAGGATTACCGATAAGACCCAATTACAAAGGTTTTTAGGTAGTCTCAATTATGTTCTAGACTTCTATCCCAACCTTATCAGAATTGCAAAGCCTCTGCATGATAGGTTAAGAAAGAGTCCAGAACCATGGTCTGATCTCCATACCCAGATAGTCAGACAAATCAAAGACCAAGTTCAAAGCATTCCATTATTACACCTAGCAGACCCATCAGCACCTAAGATTGTAGAGACAGATGCCTCAGACATAGGATACGGTGGGATTCTCAAACAAGTGAAAGGATCCAAAGAGCATATTATTCAATTTACATCTGCACATTGGAACGACTGTCAAAAGAACTATTCCACTGTGAAAAAAGAAATTCTTTCCATCGTTTTATGCATTACAAAGTTTCAAAGTGATTTATTAAATCAAAAATTTCTTTTACGCATTGATTGCAAAAGTGCAAAAGAAGTTTTACAAAAAGATGTTCAAAATCTTGCATCAAAACAGATCTTTGCCAGATGGCAAGCGATCTTGTCCATTTTCGATTTTGAAATTGCCTATATAAAGGGGGAGATGAACTCACTTCCAGACTACCTAACAAGAGAGTTCTTACAAAACAAACCCTCTCATCCTCCTCAATATGCCTCCCAGACCACAGAGAGATAAGGGGAAAGCCCCTGATACAAAACCTTCAAAGCCTACAAAGAACCCAGTTCTTGCCTCTCCAAAGCTTTTGACAGACGCAATCAAAGACATCAAAAATACAAAGTCCTGGTATGAGAAAGTTACCCAGGAAGAAAACGACTTTTCATCTATCAAAGATGAAAAGCTTGAAGAAGTGTCCAACGAAGTCCTTATCAGACTTTCAAAGAATCCTGGCCTTCTTGAAGCCATCAAGAAAGGTTATGAAATGTTCAAAGAATCCTCAGGTGACTCCCAGTCACTCTCAGGTAGTATTTCTAAACCCATTACAAAAACCCAAGCAGGTTCTTCCTCTTCAAAACCCCTGCTTACTTTACAAAATCAAATTCAAATTCCTGCAAATTTTTCAAAGACAAAATCAAAATATTTTGAAAAACCAAAAATTCAGAATATTTGGACAGTTGAAAATGGCTTTCCAGACCATGATGTCCACCTTACAATTTCAAAGATCTTTCCAAAAGATTTTCATTTTAAATCATGGGATATAACCAAATCCCGTTCTTATTATGAAAATATTTTACAAGTGACAGGATCAGTTACATTCAAACACTTTTACAAACATCCTTCCCATACAGATCCTGCCTATTCCACTTGTACCATCCAAAGAATCATATCCCCAGAAAAATGGAGTAGAACCCCTCCATACACTCCTATCCTCTTTCCAACAGACATACAAAAACAAAATCCTCATTTTCCCGCCTATACATATTGGGATTATGAACAAGCTTGGTTCAATGCCTTCCTCATACAAAATCAAGGAAATAGCCATTCATGGTTATTCTTTTTTAATACCTCCATAGACACCACAAATTTTCCTATCTGGTTCAAACACTGGTGGGATATGTTCGGTTGTACTCCTGAACTTCTTCATGATCATCCATTAACTGAAGAAGGATACAAGCTTTTCAAAGTATCATATCGACCCATTCCCTCAGAAAGACGGTACAAACCAATTACATTATTCTGTGCCAAGTTCTTTTTGCCTTGGGTATGTTCATGGTACTATGACTACAGCTCTATAGACGGTTCAATAATCTTGATCCGGAGATTCAAAGTAAAATGGTGGGATGCCTTCAGAAAAGAACCCCAATGTTCCCTGAAAGCAGTAGAAGACTGGTTCAAATCCCAGAAGCTTCTTCCAGCCATTCCTCAAAATAATCATTCTCAGTTTTTAGCTCAAAAAGCCAAGACTGCAGCTCTCCTTGCCTCTGCTCAGACTCAAGAAGAATACCTTCAGATTCTACAGAGTCTAGCCCCTTCCAAAGAAGATGAATCCATCTCCTCCAACAGCTCATCCAGCTCAGCCTCCTCTCCTGTCATTTCACTTGGAAACGACAATGAAGATGACTGTTTTGGAATCCTGCCTCCAGTCAAGCACTGACCTTGTCCTCCAAAGCAAGTGGCCCTACCACTCCTAAAGCATCCAAAGAAGGAAGCTTCCTCCTCCTCCAGGAAAGCTCCTACAAAAAGACAAAGACAAGACATTTTTGTCTCCTTCCTGCACTACAATCCAAAGAAGGAAGGTTCCTCATCTTTTGTCTCCTTCCTACACTACCATCCAAAGAAGGAAGGTTCCTCCATGGCCAGGAAATTTCCTACAAAATGACAAAGCATCCAAGGCTACTCTTCTATATAAGGAGTATTCGTCTTCATTCATAGGCAGATAACATTTGGGAGATAACAATTGAGAGTTCTATTTTCCATTGTAATCTCAGAGAGAACAATTAGCGGGAGATACAATCTATTGTATTAAATTGTCTCTCAACCCTTGTCCACTGTAACCGATATCCATCACCCATATTTCCAAAGCTAATATATATTTCATTTTTCCATATATCTTTTGTTATCATATTCAGTTTTAGTTTAAATTGCATATTTAATTTTGTTTTACGTATTTAAGTATGCTCTGTGTTTGATCAAGGATCCTGACGTTGCTGGTCTTGCCTTGTTTTTACGCATCAGAAATTTTATTGTCTTTACATTTTATTATTTCTGCATTGTTATCATCATATAGCTAGTTTAAATTCCGCATCTTCAAGCTAGTCCATGGTATATATATATATATATATATATATATATATATATATTAAAACAGAATTAACTTTTCTAAGTGGCTTTTTCCATTAAAGTGCATATATATATATATATATATAAATATTATTTTTATACTATTTAAAAAGCTATATTACTAATTTGACTTCTCTAAATAATAATTTGATTATTTTCCATTGAAAGCTCTTAGAAAAAAAGAGCAAGATCATGTTTCTCTGTTAAGAATATAAAATTACTTTATTTATTAAAGATTAAATTTTTTATTTTATTTTAGTCTATATATATAGTCTTTTTGTATTTAAATTAAATATTAATTATTAAAATTGTTCATTATGAAACTTTAGTCTCCTCTCTTATTTTTATTTTTCTCTTTATTTTTAACAATAAATTATATGAAACCAATTTATTTACTTCACAGGTTGCCTAAATAAGTTAATAAAGTAGTTTGTGACATGGGTTCGTTTCACGAGAACATCAAACCTCGTTAAAAAAAATTTAATTGAGAAAATTATGAGAAGACCGCTTGAAAATAAATATCAACGGCTAAAAAATTAATTTTATATTATGATAAACATCGATTATGATGATTAATGGCGTTTATAGTTCGACCTACTTATAAAAAGTCATTCTTGGATATTTTCCATGGGATTGAAAATATCGACCTTTAGTTGCTTTATTTGTTTACTCTAAAATATGATATTATACCAGCAAGGGTCTGTTCCGGCGGTAAATGATGGGCGCCTCCTTTCCCGATACCATGGTTCGACTCTTGTCAGGTACGCCTGTCACCCCTGCGGTGCCTTACATGCTTACTGAGCTTGCAGGATGTTCAGTGGGTCCGGGGAATAGTCGAGGTGCGCGCAACCTAACCCGAACACCCTGGTTATAAAAAAAATATATATATATGATATTATTTTTAAAATTAATATCAATGGTATTTTATTTTCATGCTCACTTGGATAAAATTGGATACAATACTAAGGTACGGTATAAAAGCTTCTCAATTTATAAATAATGAAAATTTATAAAATTATGATAAAAAATATTGGGATATTGTTTCCATGAGATGATATACAGCATAATTTTATTCTATTGTATCCGATTAAATTGTGATGACAACATATATAGTCATAAAAAATAATTTGGTATGTGTCCTAACTCTTTACTTTATCATATTCAATATATTGTATTATAGTGATAGTAATTATTTAATCATCATTATAACATGAAATTATGATAGAATGATTTCAATCCTTAGTATTTTCAACATTCTCCAAATGAAAAAAAAAAAAAAAAAGAAAAAAAAAAAAGAAAGAGGGCGGCTTGCTTGTAGATCGTCTTTCTGAACCCCATTTGGTGCTCAAATGGGTTTGGCATGTGTCATGATAATGGGCCAGACGCAACTAGCCCTTTTATTTATCACTTGGGCCTGCGCTATTTATGCATGGCTAATGCCAATCTGCAGGGTTGAAGTCGTAATTCATGAGCTGTTTTGTTACAAGACTAGATAATTACCTGCAACGTAGTGCGGGTGGAGCAAATAATTTTTATAATTATTAAAATTAAAATATAATATTTTTATATATAAAGTTTGATATAATAAAACAGATCAACATATCCTATTATAACAATAGTAACATCGAAGCCTTAACATTTAAAATTATCATAACTATTACTGTCAAAACAATAAAATTATTAAACAACCCTGAGAAAAAACACAAAAAAAATAACAAAAAAACAAGTAAGAACAAACACTAAAATTATTATTATTATTAATATTATTATTGTGTTAATAATGAAAAAAAAATTAAATCAAAGACTAAAAAAAGCATAAAAACATTAACAAAAGAGCAAATAAAAAAATAAAATAAATGATAAAACAAAACTAAAAATTATTAGCTGAAAAAAAATCATTTGACTTGAAAATTAAAAAAAATTGAGCGCACTGCGTTGCAGGTTAAGCAAACAATTTTTATAATTGTTGGGATTAAAGAAATTAATAGGATTTGCTGGTTCAAAATTAAAAAATAGTATCCATATATGCCAAGTTTAATATAATAAAATAGATCAACACACCCTATTATAACAATAGCAACATCGAAGTCTTAACATCTAAAATTATCATTGCTATTACTGTCAAAACAATAAAAATTATCAAATTATCCAGAGAGAAAATAACTCAAAAATATTAACAAAAGAAAAATGTGAAATTCGTCGTGGTACCCCTCCCCCCAGAGCGTCTTTTTGTCAACACGCGCCGACAGTATTCCGAAAAAAAGAATAAAAAATTAAGGTCAATTACTAGTCTACCCGTATGTCTAAGTCATCAATTTTGTCTTATTAGGGGCTATATCCGTATTTAGCATTTTCAAAAAATATAAAATTCTCGTGGTACCCCTCCCCCAGAGCGTATTTTTGTCCTTTTTGAGGGCTATAATCGTTATTTCACTGTGCAAAAATATAAAAAAATCAAAAAGTGCAGCTAACCGGATTGGACCGGATCGAAATCGTGCAATTACCGCAGAGCCCCTCCACCCAGAACCCGTTTTTTGTCTTTTTCGAGGGACAAAACCATTATTTTACTGTGCAAAAATGAAAAAAAAACCACTAAACCGGCTACCCGAACGACCTAAATTGAACCGGCTCGAAAATTGAGCAATACTATTATAATCCACAGTTATTTATCTCACAATGCACAATTACTCGTCCATGACGTCAGATTCTCTTTTAGTATATTTGATAATAGTTGTCTACGGGATGTCGTGGGCTACAAAAAGATTTTCTTAATATAAAAAATACTAAGGTGATGATCTATTTAGGATAATTTAACTAACATGTAATCTAAGATATAATAACGAGTTAAACTTGCAGGAAAGAGAGTAGAACAATCAAAAGGCTCAAGGCTCCATACTTCAATGAAATATGATGAAAAAATCAATTTTTAAAAATATTATTAAAGAAAAAAACTAGAGTCAACCAGGGTTAATTAGACCAGCTAGTCATCTACGATATGAGAATTGGATAAAAAAAATAGACACTTGAGTGAATATCCTGACAAAAATACCGAGTGTCAATAAAATAAAACAGTGGAAAAAAAGTTTTGAGTTAAATGTCAAATAATAAGGCCAAAAAATCATTTTAGAAAACAATTAAAAAATAAGTTGACCTGAATTAACTTGACTAGCTCATCACATGTAATATGAGATCAAGATAAAAATAATTTTAACTCAAGAACCAATCAAAAAAGACCGAAGCTAAATAAAAGAAAAATGATGAAAAGAAAACCAAGATAACCCGGGTTAATCTGAATAACCCGCACTCAGGATAACCCCATGAAAAAAGCAAAAACATCGCAAAACCAAGGGTCAATAATGTATACAAAAGGATAAAATTACAAAAAAAAACATTAATTTTAAAAATTGAAGGGAAAAAACTCAAGTTGACTTGACTAACTTGTTGTCTAGGATATGAGATTAGGATAACCCGATAAAAAAAAAGTTGAGAAAACAATAAAGTTCAAGGCTCAATCATCAAAATATCAATGATGAATTAGCAAAAATCAATTTATAATAAAAGGACAATTTTTCTTAACTCAAATTAGACTCAGATTATAAGACTAAGATCACCCTGCAAGAAGGTAGACATGAAAAAATCACAAAGTAAAATTTCTAATTACAAATAATTTAAAATCTACACAACATGGATTAAATTTGATGTTAAAAATAAATGAAAAAAACAATTCAGGACTAAATTGAAAAGCCAAATATATTAAGAAAAATAATAAGAATATAATAACCAAAAGACTAATGAACCAGATTAAATTAGGGGAAAAAGTGAGAAAAAATATTATATATATATATATAAAATAACAACCAATAGAAAGAATGTTAAAATTGAATAAGAAAATAAATTCAATAAAATGATCAGAGATGAAATTGAAAAATCAATAAATAATGAAAAGGAAAAAAAAACAATAAAAAATGAGGACTAAATTAGATAGAAAAAATCAATCAAATAAGAATATCATGGATGAAATTGAATAAAATAAAAAATTCAAAAAGCACATAAAAAAGAAATAAAAATCATAAGAATGACGAAAAAATTGATAAAAATACAAACGGGAAGACACAATTATTTTTTGAAGGTAGACGCGAATCTCCAGGCCAAGAGAGAGAAAATAAAAAAGGAGAAATAAAGATTTATCATAGGCTTTGTCACACGTCTTACCGCGGCGTCCCGAGAGGGTTTTTGTCTCGCAAAGGAGTTGATGAGTCACCACCTGGCTGTTGAGGGTCACTAGGAAAACCTGATTGCACTGGTCTGGTCAGAGATTCAAAGGTAGATGACTGATTTTGTAAAGAGAAGGTATTACCTGAGGTAAGCTGCATTGTGTATTTTGATGTGATTTTGAACATTTCAACGGACCGTATTTATTCAAGTGAAAAAATCTAGCTTTTGAGATTTTATTATAAGTTCATGAACCCAAATAAAATATATATAAAAAAGATCCATGTAGATGCCTTAAAAGGATCATCTATCGTGGATAAGTGGATGAGTTTTCCACAATTTTATGCCTTGTAAAAAATGTTCCGATTAAAAAAAGAATCGGTCACCGCTCAGAATAATCCTGCGAATTTTATTGGTTTTTTCTAGATATTTAAATGCTAGCCTACTTGTAGGTTCAACATTTACTATCTGAATTTAACCATTAATCCTTATGAATTAATTTCGCGATTTATTTCAATGTAGACCGGTTCACAAAAAGCGATCAGCGCTCAGAATAATCCTGGGAATTTTGTTGGTTATTTCTAGATATTTAAATGCAAGTCTTTTTTGATATTTTTTGTTTTTTTTCGAAACATAAAAATAGATGGGTCAAAAATTGGATAGCAACAGGCTTACTGTGCATCCACCACATGCACATGTCACACCTCGGGAAAATGGTGATGAGCCACTCTGACATCATACTTAATGGTGGAATTTGACAACCCAACAACTTTACATGCACCTAAAAAATGACATGGAAATTGTCACGCGCTTACATATGTGTTGCACACGTTAACAATTTTTATTTAGTTATATTTAATAAATAAGAATGAAAAAAAACCCTAGGACAACCTTAAAGCAACAGAAAAATTATAAGTAAGAACCAAAATTATCTTTGAAACTGTGCATATATTTTTTGGATTTCAAGGGCAGCACTATATAGTGATTGTTAAAAAAACCCTAAAAATACAAAAGTTTTAATGTACAAATAAAAATAAAAATACAAAAAAACCCCTTTACCAATTTTTGTGCTTTCAAAGCCAACAAAGTAACCTTATTGTGCACGAAAAATATATTGACCAATTTGTTCCCAACCAATCCTGTAATATCCAATGTATCCTTAAAAATGAAGATAAAACCTTTACTGGCTTAACCTTTGGTTTTGTGTGGAAACTGGTAAAAAAACAATATATTGTGCAAATCCACAATGATTTATCTCATACACTATAGTACAAACCTTGATCTCTTTTAGTAATTGTTATAATTTTCCTTTAGTGAGCAGAGTGTAGCCCTTATATCTATGCAATAGATAAATGTCACATGTTTGTACTATAGCGTATGAGATCACTAGTTCAAGCTCCACATCAGTAAAGGCCATTGGAGGTTTTAATAGGTCATTAACTTCAGAACTTGTGAAATTAGTCGAGGTACGCATAAGGTGACCCAGATATCCAGATTTCAAAAGAAACTGATTTATCTAGGTTCAATAAGCTTGTTTAATTTAATAATATGGTTAATAAAATATATCAACACTAAATAAAATGAGTAAGAAAAATAACAATAATTAACTAGAAAAAATGAGTTGTCAACATGATACTCGAGATAAGAAAAAAGAAAGGCGTTGAGTACTAGTTGTTGCTTGAAAACTTGATGTTCTTAGAGTCAACGAGTTTCATTTGATTAAAGATGTTTGATAGTTTTGTTTTTCCTCTCCAAATATCCAATATCCGTGGAATAAAAATATCATATTTGATTTAGTTTTTTTTATTTGATTGACTTTTACATTTATCTAGTGGTTTAGGGGTGCTTTAGGTTTATCTAGTGGTTTAGGGGCAATTTAAAGGTTTGAAATTGTGTTTCTTTTTTAATGAAAATAACTTAAAATGGAAATTATACATACAGCTAAATCAGCTCGCGCTTTTACTGTGCATTCGGCACTGTTCACCTAGACTCATAAGCACCGTGGACTTGAATAGTTAGATTATATATTAATATAAGTATCATTTTTATACTACAACAATACAATCAAGTCCTTTGCCCGAGTGGTTAACGCGCGCGCCATTTCCCAGCAGGCGAGGGTTCGATTCTTTCAGGCAGCAAATTGATTTTCAAACATTGTTTTTAAAACACTTCATTATATAAGTATTATTTCTACACTACAACAGCACAACCAAGCCCTTCAGCCAAATGGTTAAAGCGGGTGCAATTGCACAGCAGACGAGGGTTCGAATCTCTCAGCCCACAAATTGATACAGTAACTGTACATTACTGTTAACTTTTTTTTCCAGTTTTTTTTACTTGGTTGTTCGAACCAACTTACTCACACCATGATTAATCTCTAGACCCATTTTAAAATATTTTTTTTCCACTTATACATTTTTTTTGGTTTTTTATAACCGGAGTGTCCGGGTTAGCTTATTTTACCATGAATTTTTTTTCTCCACGTATACATTTTTTTTATATCCGGATCTATTTTTTTTTTCATTTTTTCCCTGTTTTTTTCCCACTTATACATTTTTTTGGGTGTTTTTTATAATCAGGGTATCCGGGCCAACTTACGCGCATCACGATGTTTTTCCCACGTATATATTTTTTGGTTTTTCATAACAGCGGTGTCCGGGGCAACTTACACGCACGATGAATTATCCACGGAACCACTTTTTTTACATTTTGTTTATGTTTTTTTCCCAATTATAATTTGTTTTTAAAACCGGGGTGTCCGGACCAGCTTACGCGCACTACGACTATTATTTTATAGAATAACTAAAGGAGATCACAATTTCAAACAGTAATAAACAATAATTTCAAGTGTGACTTTCACTGTTCATTATTATTTTTAAAGGTTAATTAAACAGTGGTTTTGGTGAGAGATGACAAGGGTGTTTAGGAATACGTTTGGAAAGTGTTTTTGAAAAAAATTAAAATTTTATATTTTTATATTTTTATTTGGTGTTATCTAGATAATTTTGATGTGTTGATGTAAAAATTTATTTTTCAAAAATTAAAAAATTTCATTTTGATGCATTGGGAATGCGTTAGAAAATCATTTTTGAAAAAAAAATGAATTTTTATTTATTTATTTTAAACTAAAATAATTTGAAGTTTCTAGATAATTTTAATGTGTTGATGTAAAAAATAATTTTACATTATAGGCACAAAATGTGGTGGAGGTGGAAAGTAAAAGGCGAATTGAACTACTAACTAAATTTTGTCCTTTAAATGACATTCATTATATAAGTATTTTTCATTTTGGTCCTTATACTTTTAATCTTGGATTTTATTTTAATTCCTTTATAATTTTCTAATAATAATAACAGTATTCTGAATAACTTTTAATATAATAATATGAGGAATAAATCTTATAAAATAAAAAAAATAATTTTTTTTTCTAACAATAATTATGGTATCATCGATAGTATGAACAATAATAATTAGAATATGAATTATTTATAATAATATTTATAATGATAGCTACAATAATTATGACAATTTAACAATCATGATAATAACAATGACAATAATAATCAAAATAATTCATCACTTGATATTATTTTTCTTAAAGGTTGACTTTTACGGTTTTTTTATGTATGATATTTCATATCTAATATCACATAAATAAAAAATATACGAAGTGACACGTAGATGAAACAAGTGAAAAAATTAGGGCAATTTATCTATATTGAAAAAATATACGAGCCACTTGCCCTCCACTTCGGCGTATCCATAAACAAATTTTTTAACATGCAAAAAAATATTAATTGTCTTAATTTTTTTTATAATGTATATATCTGAGCAAAATAATCAGCCTATAAAATTTTCTATTCTTACTATTACAAAACTATTTACAATAATAATAATAATAATTATTGTATATTAGGTTTTTATATATTCATTTTATTATGCAAAATGCATTTTAAATAATGATGACGATTATTTTTAAAGATTTTTCTCTTAAAGATAATTATATATTTTGGTATTTTTTTAATATTAATACTTTAAAATATATATAAAAAATTTGAAGTATTTTTTTTTTAAATTCTCAAAGTAATTTAATCTTAGTATTCTGGAATATTTCAAATATAATAATATGAAAAATAAATCTTGGAAAATAAAATAAAAAATTCTTGTTATAACGATAATGATAGTGACAATGATAATATTGTCATTAATTATTAGAATATTCATTATTTATAATAATTGTTACAATAACAACTATAATAATTATGACAATTTAACAATCATAATAATAACAATAAAAATAATAATCAAGGTAATGCATTAATCGATGTTGTTTTTATGAAAAACTAACTTCTGTAACTTTTTTATGGATGATATTTCAAGTCTAATGTTACATGAATAAAAAATATACAAAGCTGCACATAGACAAAACTGGTGAATTGTTTTTGCCAAATTATCTACAGATACAAAATATATAAGTCACTTGCATGCGTTTCATCGCAGACAAAACCATATTTTATAATATGTTAAAAAACGTTAATGGTTATTGCTTTTTTTTTTAATAATGCTATACATTAGAGCGAAACAATCAATCTACAAGACTTTCAATTTTTTTTTAATATATTCATTTTATTATAAATAATGCATTTAAAATAATGAGAAAAAATATTTTAAAGGTTTTTTCTTTTACAAATAATTATATATTTTAATATTTGTTTAATAACTAACAACTGAAGATTAACTATACATGCATAAGAGATAGTTTTATTTTCATTTCACACAACCAAAGATGAACTTAATCTTTTTTTTAACCAAAACTATATTTAATACAAAGATAAATTTTAATAAAAATTAAAAGTCAAAACTAAGAATATAGATACATAAATACAAACAAATTATTTAAATTTATACCAAAGTTACTGCAAAAATAAATGGATCGAAACTAAATCAAAAAATAAAAGAATTATTTCTTTTCCCATTACAACACTTTTAATTTTTTAAATGTAATCCTTCAATTTAAATTATTTATATATTTTGTTTTCATTTCAGCCCATATACTTTTATTTCTTTATTTTAATTTTTTATGTATATTTCTAAATAGTCTCTATTTTTTTCTATATTTATATATATACGCTCTTAATTTTAGTTTTTAATTGCTCATTTTAGGGGGGAAAACAATTCTAACAAATTTAATCTTTTATAATTTTACTAATTAAATATTAAAATAATCAATAACAATAATATAAAACATAATTAATTTTCTATATAAAAAAAAGTCCAGCGCGGGCAAATAAACTCATTTACATCTAAAAAACGCTCTCCTTGGTTTTTTGGGCGCCATTTAAGTTGACGCGTAGTGGACAAAGCTTCGCATATTTATTATTATTTTTAAAAGTGAGACGGATAACACGTTGTGTATCGTTTAAAAGAAAAGAAAAACTGGTTGGGACGTTCTAGGTCATTCGATATGGTAGCAAATTATCTCTTTTAGCTCTATGAATTATTGTTTTTAATTTTATTCTTATTTTTTATATATATATATATATATTTTAAAAACATAACTTTATGTATTACTTTAAAAATTATAATTTATAGTATTTTTAAAAGCTACCATTAGAACACTACTTTTTCTAAACGGAGGAGAGAGGTAAGTTTCATTAGTGCAAAAGCAAAGGAGGACGGCATGGCACGTGTTAGGATAAGTTCGTCACTAGATTTGGGCCACGCTTAACGGGGTGGGATCACAAGGACACGTAAGCTAGTAGTAGTTCTGGAAAAAAAAAGGAGGTACTTATTTTTATCCCTAAATCCTCATCTGCGGTGATCGGCTTTCAAGTTCATCCAAACACACGGAACCACGTGCTCCAAAGTCCAAACCTCTCCCCCCTTTTTTTACCTGGCGACCTTTAATTGCCAACTGCTCTATACCTAACACAATTTAATCGGAGTGAATCGATATTTTGTAGAAATAAATTCATCACTCCAATCTTTAAACAAACCATCATCTTCCTTATCGATTGTTCCTGAAGAAGTTGTATCTGTGTAAGGCTTTTGTTGGCCGATAAAATTTAATTAGTGCTTGGATTATGAATTATGTTTTGATTCAACTGATCGCTCTCAGTTTCCTAATAATCGGCGGATAATTGTGTTTTTTGCAGATTTAACGAAAAATAGTATGACTAAGAGCAGCTTCAAGCAAGAGCATGATTTTGGTGTGATTTTTTTTATTGGTTTATCATATTGTCTCATTCCGTATTACTGAGGAAACAAACCCTAATTTTCTTTTGCTTTTTTCTTTATGCAGAGAAGAGGAGAGCTGAAGCTGCGAGAATCAGGGAGAAATACCCAGACAGAATTCCGGTAATTTTTTTTATGTTTATTTTTTATCATCAATTAAAGAAGATAGGTTTAATTTTGTCGATTGGGCTTGAACTGTTGTTGCTCTTTTTACATGATGATTTATATGGCTGTTTTTGCTTTTAGCAATTGATTGAAGCTTCAATCTTTCATTTTGTGATGTTGGGCGAGGCTGTCCTCTTATTTTTCTCGAAAACAAGGTCCTTCAATAAAATTAGGGAATTTGCTTGGAGATTAAGTTGGGGTACGAAATGGTTGCTGGGTTATATAATGAGGACGAACTTCCTGAATATTTCCTTCATTTTAAAGAGCAGAACACGAAGTCTTGCGTTTAATTCTCTAGTTGAAAGAAGCTTCTTAAATTTCGGAACAATTTAGGTGGTAGGACTTGCCTTAATCTTGTATGGTTTTGATATGGAATTTTGGGGTTCGTTGATAATGTGAGCCTGACTGCTGCTTCGGGCTGAAATTTGTGGTTGAGTGTAGCTCAGCACCTTATTCATCTATTGAATGTTAATCACATGTGTGATGGACTGGATACATGGTGCTTAATTTGCATGCTGAATGACATTGTTTTCTCAAATCGAGTCACTGTATAATGTATAAATTCTACCATTGATAACCTAATATCAAGATGCAGTGTCATTTGGTACCTTTCTCATTCTGATTAGCCTGTCTAGTTACTAACTCTTTCAACTTTTAGGTGATTGTGGAGAAGGCTGAGAGAAGTGATATTCCCAATATTGACAAGAAAAAGTAAGGATCACTTGTATACTGCAAATGCTTTCTCTCTTGGTTTTCTGCGTGTTTCCACAATATGGCTGGGCTCTTCCTTTAGCATTTTTAGTCATAGTAATGCAGCTTTCTTGTCCTTAAAAAATTTCATATGGTGGCTGTTTTTGTCCTGTTCTTTTAATTTATACATTTTGAAGAGCAAAAGATAGTATTGACTTGGTATGAATTTTACAGATACCTAGTTCCTGCTGACCTGACAGTGGGTCAATTTGTTTATGTGATCCGAAAGAGAATTAAACTGAGTGCTGAAAAGGCAATTTTTATATTTGTGGACAATGTTCTTCCACCAACCGGTAACAATCTCTCACTCTCTCCCCTCTCCCCTCTCCCCTCTCCCCTCTCCTAATACAATGTGCATACAATTTTAAGCTTCTGAAAAATAACTCGAAGATCCAACTAGTTGGGTTTGCTGATATCAATCTCTCTATCTCTCTATCTATATATATATATAACAATGGCTGCCTGGTGGGAAGCATTTGCAAGACACCACTACTAAACTGAATTTTAATGAAACTCTTCTATGTGGGTAACTTTTCCTTAAAAATCAACCAACTAAATTAGTTTATATCACAAATTAAATGATATGAGCAAAAAAACTTTCCAGCTGAAACTAAACTATTGCTTAGACTTCTAATGATCAAATTCTTTTATTATTTAAATATTTCCACTACTCATCGAATATGAAAATTCCCATCACGCATGGACATTAATTTGTATAGCAGTGAACTTTGTTTGGCACAAATTAGCTCATATACAGTGCAAGTATATTAGCTAGTCTATGTATTTGTTTATGTAACTGGTGTGTTCCCATTTGCAAGTATATTAGTTAGTCCGTATTTGTTTATTTAACTGGTGTGTTCCCATTAAAATTGTGGATGTTTTTAGAATATCCAGGCAAAACATTTTCATAAACCTGGGAGTAATAATTATTTAATCCAAACGTATGCAGGAGGAATAATGTCCACAATCTATGGTGAAAACAAGGATGAAGATGGATTTCTTTATGTTACATACAGTGGGGAAAACACATTCGGGTGCCACATGTTGCCATAGCTAAGTTCTTTCAGTGTCTTCCGTTCCCTGTCGTTGCAAGCTCTTGTAACATTGACAAGATGAAGCTACCTCACGTGTCAGAGGACTTGAAACAGTCCTAGTATTATGCCTATGATTTATGACCTACTTCTTTCTTGTAAAGTTTATACGTTGTGTATATAGCTTTTCTGCAACTGAAATGGTATCCACTGCTAAACTTAATTAAAATTTTCGACGTGATTTATTTTAATCTCAATTAATTTTGTTTTCGCCTCCATAATGGAGGAACAAATGTCTTGGTTTACTTTAGAGTAAATCTTGAAGCCTTGCCCAGATATAATATCACTGTAAAATGAATATGGTAAGTGATAAAACGGAAAAGAGGCTGGATGGGGTTTTCTAATAAAGCATCGTGGAGATGGGTTGCGTGGGCCCGTTAATCCTCATATGACTTAGGCCCTGTTTGTCACTGTCATTGACTACGCTGCAGATTCGGTCTGGAAAAGCGACAAGTTATCTGAGGAAGCTGTTGCTATTATTGTTTAGATACTTTAGCTCCCGTTGTAGGACAGTGCAGATATCTTGGAGACGCTGAATTAATAGAGGAAGTGCCCGTTTGGTAACGCGGTGCAAACTGCGTTGCTCTTGAAATGCAGTTTGCTCCTGTTTTGGTAATCTATAATTACGTTTTATATTGCTATGGGACCTACTAAAATCACGGTCGCAACCAAGGTTCTCGAGAAGTAGGTTTTTTATGCTTTACCTGCGTTTCATGAAACAGGTCTACTTATTCTGGATTGCCATGCATGAAACAACATGAAACAGACAGAGATGCCAAAACAAATCACGCACCTTCATCAAGCAAACTTAGCCTTCAATATGATCGGGTAATCTTCTTCCCCAGCCCCGGCTTCGTCAGCTCCCTTTCTCTCCCCTTTCTCCTGTCATCAGCTTACTCTCTCTCTCTAAAACTAGCCACCTTCAACTCTCTCTCCTCAAAGACTTGCCAGAAAACCACCTAGCTCCACCCTCACCATCACCGTAAGCCTCCCTTCCACGCTAGCAGCCCATCCACCTCCTCCGGCGAAGCAACAGGAACAACCCCAACGATAGCAAGCAAAACCCGTCACCTTTCGACGTCCATTCTGGTCACCACAGGCCACCATTTACGACGTCATCACCACAGTAAGAACCACTTCGTCCTCCTCTACCCATCGACATCGGCCGTTGAAGCTCTCGTCGTGGTCGGTGAACAGTACTTTAACTTATTGTTCACGTGAAGTAATTCATGTGAACGGTAGCGCTGCACTGTTCACGTCTGAAGAAGACGTGAACAGTGCAACGCACCGTTTCACTTGGTAGCCCGTGGAAGCTGGACTTGGGCTGGGCCTCTCTCGGCCCAGCCCAAGTACAGCAGAGTTGGGCCTGTTGGCCCAACTTGTCTGGGCTGGCCCATTTGGTTTTGTTTTTAATTTAAAAAAATATTAAAAAAAAAAGTGTAGATAGATGCCCCATATTTTCGACCAGACCAGGCGTTGGAGTCGGAATGACATGAAACTCACTCAGCTAATGCGTTTTGAAGTGATTGTTAGTAGTCAATAGCTTTGCTATTGCTGCATATCCCTTTTTGGCCAAATTCCTTCCTTTAGGCCCCCAAATCATCATTTTTTTCATTTTAGGAAAGTTTTGTTTTAGCCATAACTCTTGATTTCCAGGTCCGAATCAACTTCCATCAATTCCGACGTGCTCAAGATTTCTAGCAGTTTTAATTTATGCAGTTATCTCAATTTTGTTATTTTTGGTAATTTTTAATAACTATCCCGTTTCTTGTCCAACAAGGATTAGGGTTAGGATTTTTGCTTTAAATATCATTGTAAGCCTTCTGGACGGGTACTGGATTATTCAATAAAATTTCAAATTGTCTTGAGAGTTTCTCTTGTTTCTGGGAATCCCAGAATATTGACATTGGTCGTATTCTTTTGCATTTTCTGCTGCGTCACTCGAACAAATAGCAAGAGATCGTAGAGGCATTCACATATCGATTTAGTTCGTGATGAAATTACAAGTTGTTTGATGAGAGAATAAAAATAAATGTCTAATAAACAACTTTAAACTAATTTGTTTGTTTATGCGTTTTAAAAGTATTTTTGAATATATATATATATATATATATATATATATATATATATATATTTAAATTAATATTTCTTAGTGTTTTTTTAATAATTTGGATATAAAGATGAAAAATTTTAATTTTTTTAATATATTATTAAACAAAAACATATATTTTTAAAATAATTAGTATATTACTCTATGTCCTTTACAGTAATTTCACAAGTTAAAAGCAAAATAAAAAGCTTGGTAACCAAACACAGAAAACTGTTTTTTTTCAACCTCAAACTCAACCACAGTTTTAACCAAACACTTCATTGCTTATTTTGAACCGCAGTAAAAGCGCTTTTTTTGAAACTGCTTTTTTTCAACCTCAACCATAACAGCAACCACAATACCGAACACACCCGAAAAGGGGCTAGAGGCCTCAGGCTGACATTGAGATTTTTTTTATAAAAGCCAAATTCGTTAAACCGATCGAGTTAATTTAATTTTCGGCACCAAAACCTCCATGTTTCTCCACTTCTACCCCAAGAATCTGAACACTTGAAACTGATATCAAGACAGACAGTTTGCTATAAAAATAAAATACAAATTTCATAAAAGAAGCAGCAAAATACATGTGAAAATAAAATAAAATGCAAAGAGTTAAACAAAAGCTCGTTAAAAAATAAATGTAAAACATAGAATATTTTAAAAACTAAAAACTAAAAATAAAATTTGGTATTAATAAAAAGAAAACTAGACTGCTGTTTCTATTAGAGATTTCACGCTAAATTAATTTAATCATACTGAATATACACATTGCATTATTTTATCTCTAAAAAGTTAAACAAAAATTAAACAGATAATTATTAAAGTGTTTATTTATAAAACTCCTTAACTAATACAATAAACAGAAAACATGAACTTTTAAGAGAGGAGATAGTTCGATGGAAACGATAACAATCAAAATAGGCCGATGAAGTCTATCAAGTGAGGTAAGCAATCAAGACTTTGGATGCTTTTATTTTTATTTTTTTATCTCCTTAATCAAGGAATCATTTTTAATTTCAATCATTTTTTTAATCACATTTGAATTCTAAACTTCAAGATGGATGGCTCTTTACTCGATGCATGTTTTCAATCTTTTAATGGTCATCAAAGAGAATTTTATTTGAAACGTCTAGAATCACCTTCATTATAACCAGGATTTTACCATTAAAATAATTAAATTAAGAATATGGTTGTTTTTTTCTTTATTTTAAATTGTTTTCAGACTGTTTTGATATGTATCAATAATAAATTTAAAAAAATAAAAAGTTGCTTCATTACATTTTTAAATAAAAAAATACTTTGAAAATCATCTGCCACCGCAACACTAAATAAATTTAAATCCCCACCCCGAGTATGATCCATCTGAAACGAATTTTTATGATGTAACTACATTAGAAATGGTTATATTTAAAACCTTTTTAATGGATGAGAATTCTTCATGTAGTCTAACAAACATCATCGATATGTAGACTAAATTCATTTTCATATCCAAATCTTACACACACGCTCGCGCGCACGACAACATTTCCAGATAAAAGCTTTGTTTTTCACTAATCAGTGACACCATATGACAAGGAGTAAGCCCTCTCCAATCTGCCAAGTCCACAGAGGTTGGCCGCGCATGAATGCATGTAGTTCAGTGCCATTGGTGCCGGAATTTGAGTTCAGATATGTAAAGGGGTTCACACTGGGCAGTCTCTGTTGCAAGTTTCAGCAAAGAAACTCCGACAGGTATTACCTGACACGATCCTCTTACCCAACTCAACGAACTCTGACATTAATTCTCAGAAATATCGGACCGCCTTTCACTCAGATAAACAGCCGGTGGTGCACAGATTAAGCGAGGATGCCGTGGGGACAACGGAGCGAGCCGACCAAGACTGCTCTGCTTTTACAAGACAGCCGGTTGAGCTGGTTGTCAACGCCAAGCCCGAATCCCTAGCCATTCTTGGTAGCCGAGCCTGTCGCACCCTTGATTGTATCCAACACAAACACTCCACATGAGTAGAAAATCAACGCATGCAGATGTAATACGGGGAAGCTAAAACTTGCCAAACCAGCTTGCAAACAAACAGGAGAGTAGAGTAGAGCTAGGTCAAGTTCATGCATGCTTGTCCTCTTCGCATTTTAAAATATTTTTCTTAAAACACCAACACATCTCTGGAGACACAGTTTTATTCATTGAAATTATTTGAGACTCTATTTCTATTGATATAAATCCCATACGAAGAACAAATAAACTCAATAATAATTATGTTCATCCAGACAAATTGCAGGTCTTACCAAAATCTGGAAACGCATCCACATGCAGCACGGCCGATTTCCCATACATGTTCACTAAACATCATTATGCAAACTTCATGGAGCTATAGTCATTTAATGAAACAATTACGTGCTAATATTACAGCCAATTTGTCGTGCTAAAAACTAGGAAGAAAAATGCGACGGAGACCTTTTTTCCGATAATAAATTTTTGTCCGTCACCATCGACGGACATCCTTGTGCCTTGGCTATCGCCATTCCCACACCTGACCGGTGGTGTGTTTTTCTGGGACCAATGGGGCATCAACATGGGCTAGCTTTTGGCGGCCACAGGTGCAGAGGACAGTTCAACAACTCACATGGGTGTTTGCCACGTGTCATGTGTGCCCGTTTTTGACGGTTAGGACACACTTACTTGTTCCTTGCGAAACGTACAGAGAAGTGGCGGGTTCATACACCGTTGTCCCCTCCTTCCTCTCTCTCTCCACGGTGTCCCCAGCTCCCACCTTTCGTTGGGCCCACCTATGTTCTGATGATCCTTTAAACGCTTGATGATCACTCGTTTATTTGTTTAATTCATATAAAATTGGTTAAAAGTTTTTACATAAATGCACAAATCCAGATCCGAGATGCATCCACATGTCTGTATATATTTAAGATTTCGTGTCTTTGGAGAATGCGGTTAAAAATTGTTTTTAAACGTATTTTTTATTTCAAAATATATTAAAATAATATTTTTTATTTTTTTAAAATCATAAATGATCTAAAAATATTAAAAAATATTAATTTAAAATAAAATAAAAAATTACAATTTTTTTTAAAATATTTTTGAAACGTGTGCCAAACTCATAGAGAGAAAATTTATTTTTATGTGAAAAATATATAATATCTTAATTCAAGACTAGAAAATTCACATGTATTTCTGATCGATCTTCTAATTCAAAAAAACAAATTCATGAAATATTTTGTTTTTCATATCTTTTCTGTAAAACGAACACGTTTATTATTTAAAGCTCTCTAATTAAATGAGCTTTCTGAACACATAAATAATTAAGGGAGTCCTTGTAGTTCTGAATCTGATATGATTCTAGATGTAAATTTCACCATACACTTACTTTTCTAGAAAAATATTACTAGATCGAAGATAATTTTTATATTATTTTGGAAATAACTTCCCATTAATAAACACATTCCCGCTGCAGGTCTTTCATTTGGATTTGGAAATTAAAGGCCTTTCGTTGAATTTGAGTGTCATTTTAAGTTAACTGATGATGATCCGATAAGACAAATGCTTACCCTCTTTCACAAAATAGAGGTGTAAGTGCAGCATATTTTATCATCAATTCGATTATGTTCAGACCATTTCAGCTCCTCAATAAAGAATATACGAGTGGAATCCGGTTTATGCTGATCGAGTGTCTGATACTGTATTTCAAAAATATTTTTAAAAATAATTGAATTTTTTTAAATTAAATTTTTGGTAATTTTAAATCATTTTCATATGTCGATATCAAAAATAATTTTTTGAAAAATAAAATAAAATATTATTTTAATAAATTTCTGAATAAAAAAACACTTTAAAAAATAACTTCAACCAAACTCCCCGAAAATAATACAAATGTGGAGTGACTGCACACCTATTTTCCAGTATAAAACATCTGAAAAGACAAGTATCGAAGGCACGTTGCATTTACCAAGACAATGGAGAATTTACCCTATATTCTATGTAGCACTTCAAGATTTATGTATTGATGCTTGGTACCTTTAAAATGGATGTAGGCGTCAAACAATGTTACGGATGTTGGCTGCCTCTGTCTCTTTTTTTTTTCTTTTCTTTTGCTAACGTTGTTTTTTTCAAGCAAGGTAATCTAAATTAATCATTATACACAGATTGACACACAAGGATCGATTATAATAAACATAAACTAAAAAGGCAGCCTACTTTTCATTAACAATACAGTATAATATGACTCGTAAAATATTCATTACAAGTTTTTCAAGGTAAAAAAAAGGCAAGAAACAAGGAGGCAGGAAGCATGCCAAGAGCGAAGGTTTAACACCAAGACAAGGAACGGAGTTCTTCGGTAGAAGCAATGAATCGATGAGGGCTAGCTGCAATAGCTAGCTTTCTTGAATTTGTCAATTTTAATTTAACATTCCATATTCTACTCCCCCTTCCATTTGCTTCTTAATTATATATATATTGTGATATTTTAGTAAGGAAAATCTCTCTTTTCTTCTCTCCCCAATATATCTGCTGTCGAGGCTCTAAACCACTCTGTTTCTCTGGTGGGAGATGAGTTTAGGGACCCAATTGATTTAACTGTGGGTGGTATAACAGCAGTGCTCGTGCCCTAATTAACTGCATGCTATATACCACTACTACTCACCAGCACTGATCATATTTTGGAAGCTTTTCTTGTATTTTTAAAACCTTAAAACAACCGATCTATTCAGCTGCTAAAGCTTGTCTTCCTTAATATGTCAGTGATCGCATATCCTTGCTATTTTCTTCTTTTACTTTTATGCCTTTCTTTGCATGCATGTAATGCCAGACCGCTCGCTGACATTAACAATAACCCTGAGAAGAAATTTCACATGAAAACCAATCAGGTTGGTGCATGAAGTTGCTGGTTTTTCTTTTCTTTTTAATTTATAATTCCCTGAATGCTGTGCTGAATATTTTTAATGACATTGCCCGGGTCTTCTACAGAATGATCAGAAGGAGATTTCGGTTACTGCAGTGCCCACAGTGGAGTCCTCTTCGTCAAAAGAATTTGGAGCAGCAAAAAAAGATGGCATTGCAAAGACTCGGTTGGGTGATAATGCTCGGAAGCTGAAGGACTCAAAAGCCAAACAGAAGTTGGACTCAGTCGATGAGATAGATAAGAAAAATCCAGGTGATGCTAAAAACGAGTACTCTCTTGTTTCAGCTACTTGGCGTTTGCCTCAAAAGAAACGTGGTGAAAGACATCCTGGTTTCAACTTGGATTATTCTCCACCAAAGACTCACCCTCCTTCCCATAACTGAATACTTAAAACCCAGGTTTTTTAAGGTTATCTTGTAAACCTACGTCGTTTCTCTTCAAGCCCTAGTTTTGAGTGATGGAGAGTGAAGTCAGAGGGACTGATCAGGAGAGCCCTAGTTTTGATGGAATGATCGCTGCCTCCTGCATAGCTATAACATCATATATCAGATTATATGGCAAATATAGGCTTCTAGATTTACTGTACTGGCTAGAGCCTCTATCTGTTTAGTTGATGTACATCAAAATGATAAATAATTTTGCATCACTAACTATTAATTACAATGTCATGACTCATGATTATCTCTGGCCAAGGACTCCTCATCTTAATCTTCTTCTTGTTTATGTTGAAATTACAAGACGAAGCTCTCTTTTTTATCATTTTGATGCTCACATGACCTGTGCAGGATAATTGCACCAACTTATTTGGTCAGCTAGTGCTATATAATTTGTACGTTTAATGCTAGGTTTTAAGTGACTAATTAATTCATTCTAAATATGTATCTAGGTGATCTTCTGCGAGTGTCATTATCCATTGCATGCAATGTTCTAATCACATGGCATAACATTTAAACGAAAATAAAATGTTTGACATGTTTGTGAGAGTGGTGGTTGATTTCTTCATGAATATTGAGGGAGGCTTGTTTATCATCAGTTACAATCAATGTTTGGCATTATATTCCCACATGGTAATTGGTGTTTTGGTCCCAAGCAATGAATTTCCTTATCTTCGCAGTCATGGATTTGATGTTTTTAAGTGACTAGACTGCTCGTTTGGAAACTTTGGCTAGCTAGGCGTCGTAGTTAATTACGAGCTGATTTGCCTGCTTTGCTAGGTTTTTTTTATCTATATAAAAAATTAATTGATTTTATAAATGTTATATTTTGTTATTTTAATATTTAATTAGTATAATTATAATTGATAAAATCTGTTAAAAATAGTTTTTTTCAACCAAAATGTGATTGAATATTGTTATTGCTAAAAAACTTTTGATAAAATTTGTTAGAAAATTTGCTAAGAAGGTGAAATGATTTATTAGAAATTTGTTGTCACGGATACTCTGGTTAAAAAAAAAACAAAAAAAGAAACCTGGTTAAAAAAGAACAACTGACTTTGACACTAAAAAATAAAAAATACATGTGAAAAAAAGGTCACCGTTTCTTAAAAGGAAAAAAAAGAGTCTAAAATATAAATTTAAATTCAAAGCCAAAGTTTTTTTTTATAAGATTTATTCATCATATTATTATATTAAATATATTTAAGAATACCGATATTAAAATTTTTTTTGCAAGAAATCGTAGGTCATTTTTTTTCTCTCTATATATATTTTTAGGCGATAATATTAAATAAATATTAAACACATATACTTAGTCTCACATACTATATAGTGTGATCGAAATGGGAAGTGATTTTTATATTTTTTAATTGTAGATAACCTAGGTAAATTTGTAAAAAAAACAAATATGAGTTGCCTTTTTTCCCCAGTAATATTAGATCTCACACATTATAAATAAAATATTGCAATTTTTTTTAAAAAAGAAATATAAATTTTTTGTGTGCTATAATTATTTATTTGCCGTCTAAAAAGAACAGTGTAGTTGAAACGGAAAGTGCCTCGTATATTTTTTAATTGTAGATAATCTAGGCAAATTTGTTTACCTTTTGTTTTTTTTAGTTGTATTTTTTCCCGGGTAATATTAGATCTTAAATATTAAAAATCCATTTTTTTTTTAAGAAATAAACTTGAACAAAAGAGCACAAAATTAAAATTCAAAGCCAAATTTTTTTTATAAGATTTATTCATCATATTATTATATTAAATGTATTTAAGAATGCTGATATTAATTTTTTTCCTGCAAAAAATCCGAGGTCATTTTTTTTATCTCTTTATATATTTTTTAAAAGGTCGTTTCTTAAAAGGAACAATGTAATCGAGACAAAAGTGACTTGTATCGTTTTTTATTTGTAGATAACCTAGGTAAATTTGTCTATTTTTTGTTCTTGAGTTGTCTTTTATCCCAGTAATATTAGATACAAAATGACTATTGCTATTATTGCAAAAACAATGAAAATTATCAAATTATCCCGAAAGAAAAAACACTCAAAAACATTAACAAAAGAGTAAGCAAGAAAAAGAATATATTATTATTATTATTAATCTTATTATTATTATTATTATTATTGTGTTAATGATGAATAAAGAACAGAAATAAATAAAAGAAAAAAAATTCATAATAACTTTAACCAAAAAAAAAATCATAATTATCAGGAAAAAAAATTCATCTAACTTGAAAATAATAACAATAAAACCAATAAAAAAAATAAAAGAAAGAGCACATAAAAAAAATATAATAGATGATAAAACAAAAAAAAATTATTAGCTGAAAAAATCATTTAATTTGAAAATTTAAAAAAATATATGTTCTATGTTGCAGGCTGAGCAAACAATTTTTATAGGATTTGCTGGATCCACATAAAAATATAATATTTATTTATGCGAAATTTGGTATAATAAAATAGCTCAACACCCCCTAGTATAACAATAGCAAAATCAAAGTTTGAAAATCTAAAATTATCATTGCTCTTACTATTAAAATAATAAAAATTATCAAATTATCCTGGAAAAAAAACACTCAAAAACATTAACAAAAGAGTAAGTAAGAGAAACAATTAAATTATTATTATTATTATTATTATTATTATTATTATTATTATGAAAGAAACAAAAATAAATGAAAGACTAAAAAAATGCTAGAAACTTGAACAAAAGATAAAACAAAGACATAAAATAAAAATAAAAATAAAAATTATCATTGCTATTACTGCCAAAAAAATAAAATTATCAAATTATCCGAAGAAAAAAAAATAAAAAACATTATCAAAGAAGCAAGTAAGAAAAACAATTAAATTATTATTATTATTATTATTATTATTATTATTATTATTATTATTATTATTATTATTATTGTGTTAAACACACTTATATATACATGGACAAAAGTAGGGGTTATATTAGAAATTTTAAAAAATAAAAGTATAAGGGCTGAAATGAAAATCAAATATAAAGGGATTAAAATCAAAAATTAAAAGTTTAAGGGCTGAAATGAAAATCAAATATAAAGGGATTAAAATCAAAAATTAAAAGTTTATGGGCTGAAATGAAAATCAGATTTATTAACATTTTCAATTAAAGGACAAATTTGCAAAAATTGAAACTTCTGTACCGAATATATTCAGCCTTTTCAACCCAATCCGGAAATTAAAAGATGGAGGACTGAAGTGAAACATTAACATTTAATTAATTGCAATCGAAGGACCCAATCGAACAAAATCAAAACTTATATAACTTAAATCAGGCCCATATACACAATTAAAAGTCAAGGGACCGAAGTGAAAGTAAAGAAAACCCGGGGGCTCTTCTGCACTTTTACGTGCAGGAGAGAGAGAAACGGTGAAATCGGCTTTCCACGGCCACCTTGTGATAAAACGCGCCGCACCGGGAGGAAGTCCAGGAGGAGGCGCACCAGATTAGACGCCGGTAGCCCATTTCCGGCCACCGTATCATACCTCACGCGTCACTTGAAAGGGGCGTCAGGGGGAAAACTGTCGGTCGCGTGAACCGCACGCGCCGACAGAATTTTGAAAAATAAATAAATAATAATGGTCAGTTACCGTTATGAACTTGTGCTTAATTAATCCATTTTGTCTTATTAGGGGCTATAACCGTCTTTAGCCATTTAAAAAATATTAAAAAAAAGAGTTGCGGCGGGTCGGACCGGACGCGTGCAATTACGCCCTTAACCCTCAGCCAGAAACGTTATTTTGTCTTATTACCGGGGCTAAAATCGTTATTACACTGTTCCTAAGCGGAAAAAAAAAGGGTGGTCGAACTCGCGCGACGCACGGACGAAAAATGTCCAGTCCACAGTGCAAATGTGTCTGAAGCTACAGTGAACGTCCCGAGCTGTTTTAGCTCTTTAGATAATTTTATAATTATTAGAAAATAATATAAATTATATTTTGTGATTTTATTTAACAGTTTAAGATTTTAAATAAGATGATTTTATGATATAGTATCAGAGTCTTGTTGGCTGCGGTTTAAGTATAAAGTAGTGTGAACATGTGTGCAAGTTTCAAATCCAAAAAACTTTTACTTGAAGGTATGTGTTAGAAAATAATATAAACAATATTTTAAAACCGCACATAATCATTTAAAATTTTAGATGAAATATTTTCACTTAAAAATATATATTAAAAAATAATATAAATAATATTTTAAAATCTTAAATAATCATTAAATTTTTTAGATAAAATAGTTTCAATTCGATTCTAAACTGAATTCGCTATGAATCATGACCTTTACGACGACAAAGAAGATTTCTTACTGTAATACAACCACAAACATCCATGGTTGAAACTTTAGCTAGGGGCGATATGCCGGTGAAAACAACATTTTCCCACCCAATCAAAGGGATGAGACTGCATTCCAACTAGTCCCCACTTCCCACTAGCCACCTCAAATAAAATATACTACTAATAAACATATTTTTCCTCATAAAATATATTAATAAGAAAATATGAATTCACTTCATAAAATATATTTCTTTTACTGATCCCAAGTGAACCTTCGACAAACGTTTAAAAACGATGGATTCATTAACTGTACTGGATGCGGGAACTCCATTGAGGATTAATGAAAATGAAACTTTTAAGACCCAGTTGAGACTAAATATTCTTTAAGGATCTTAATTAATCGAGTTTATTTCTATATTCGAGACTCGTTTTGTTTTATGGCAACAAGTTTCGACGAGTTTTTTTTAAGAGTAATTTTGTCTCGAAGGAAAAGAAAGGAAAAACAAATTTTATCATGTCAAAAACCATCCCATCTAAAAATTTAAATTATTAATTAATATATCAAGATATAATTTATATTATTTTCTCAAATGAAAGCTCCCCGAGTTTGAAATTTGCATAAAATTCATACTATTTATGCTTAATTTTTATCAATAAAATGAGGACGATGAGATTTAAATTCTTGAATATTAGGTCAACAAAATTCTGATATCATGTCAATGACTCGTCTAAAAACTTAAACTATAAAATAAAATTACTAAATATAATTCATATTATTATCTAACACATCATTCCTAAAAAATCAAAGTCGCTTTGAAACAAAAAATAAAAATAGAAGTTATCAGAATTAACCTCAACTTACCGATCGTGCCCCGGCCTCCTCGTTAGAAATAAGAAAAGGTAAATACAAGCCAGCAACACACTAGAAACCCATTTCTGCAATTTTATTAAAAAATTATAGGGTTTTGTAGTACACATAGACCAACTTCACTTAGGTTGATACAGTAAGATTATAAATTTGACTCTAAAGGGAAAATCATAGAACTGAATATTGGGGTAATACAGTCTTTTCACTATAAATTATTATCAATTAATTGAGAACAACTCGGCCCTTTTACCTTTTTTAAATAACATTACGATAACTAAGTTATTTTTAGAAATAAAAAATCTTGAACTAACATTCATGGATTTTTTTGTATTCTCATTCTAGCTTTTCAGTTATAATTAATTTGATTTGTAAATAATTTTGTATTTTAATAATTATAAAAATATAATTTAAGCCAAAATAACATGCAAAACTTGGTCCAAATTTTTATTTTATTTTCATCCTCCAAATTTTTTTATCCTTCAAACTTGGTCTCTATTATTTTAATTTCTATTTGTTTGTTTGAGATAATTTTTTGAATTAATTATTTTTTTATGATATCATGATCCTTTTAGATTTTTGTTCTCTATCAGATTTTTGTTCTTACTATCTTAATTACTATTTTTTTACTTTGACAAATTTTTTAAATTAACATTTTTTATAGTTTCATAGTTCAATAGCAAGTTAGTTAAAAATTGACCTTCTTGAAAAAATTTGAAAGATTAACTTAGGTTTAGAAGTTTTGTCCGAATTTGCTTGATTTCCCCCCTTTTAAGCTTATATTATTTCTCATTTTCATCGCTCACCATTTAGTTAACTAGAGATTGAGTTTTGTTATTTTTTCATATATAGAATTTTTCACTAATTTTAAAAGAACTTATGTTATCTCATATCTTTATACATGTCATTCTTTTGTAAATTAGATTTCTTAAAAGAATTTTTGTTTTAAAATTAAATTGAATTAATTGAGTAAACATGAGCTTTAAATGCTCAATTGATGATATTTTATTTGGTTTGTTTTTTAGATCATTGTGTTTGATGGCAAGTGCAATCTTTTTGGTGTTGCTATACAACCTTTCACAATGACATTAAAACTATTTTAGTAAGCTTTTTTTTTTTTATGGTAAAATGATGTTCACGGTAGAGCGATGATGAATCACCATTTTTGTAAGCTATTTTTTATTATGGTGAAGTGGTGTCCACGATAAAATGACAATGAATGCCTATTTGGGAGTGTAGTTGTGGTTTCTTTTGAAAATGCTTTTCGTTTAAAAATGCATCAAAATGATATTTTTTTTATTTTTTAAAAATTATTTTTGACATCAGCACATCAAAATTATCTAAAAACACCAAAAACAATTAATTTAAAATAAAAAATAAATTTATTTTTTTATTTTTTTTCAAAAAAACTTTCGAAAAGCTTTCCCAAATACCCTATAGTCTTCAATTAACCTTTTGTTTCTCTCTCGGATGTGAAACTGGCATCTCTTTTGTAATAATAAAATTTAGTTATTTTTGTTTTATTTATTATAAATGTCATTTATGATTATAATATTAAATTAATATAGTTGGTTGAACCTAATTAAATCAATTATTAGAATGTAAACAGGACACTTGTGTAAAATAGGAAATTGATGAGTCCTAGTAGGAAACAAATAGGGCACTGTAAGGGTATTCCTTGTCCTGGCTGCTGCAATGAATTGGCCGGTCCATCAAATGGACGTCCACAACGCATGCCTACACGGTGATCTTTTTGAGGAAGTTTACATGAAATTTCCGCCCGGATTTCGCGAAGGAACGTCCGGAAAAGTATGCAAGCTCCGAAAATCATTATATGGGCTAAAACAGGCACCCAGATGTTGGTTTGCTAAACTTTCATCAGCTCTGACAAAATACGGTTTTACACAATCGTACTCTGATTACTCCTTGTTCACCCTGCGCCAAGGAACAAAACAACTCAGTGTTTTGATTTATGTTGACGACCTCATCATCGCCGGAAGCCATCCAACCGACATACAAACATTCAAAGATTATCTTAGTGCATGCTTTCACATGAAAGATCTTGGCTCTCTAAAATACTTCTTGGGTATAGAAGTGGCACGTGGACCTGAAGGATTTGTCCTTTGTCAACGCAAATATGCACTTGATATTATTTCTGAGGCAGGATTACTGGGAGCTCGACCTGCTACAGTTCCAATGGAACCGAACCACCGACTAGCCCTATCTACCAGTGCATCTCTCACAGATCCGGAGCAGTACCGTCGCCTAGTGGGGCGGTTAATTTACTTATGTTTCACTCGCCCGGAATTATCCTACAGTGTTCATGTATTATCTCAATTTATGCAGTGTCCACGTCATGAACACATGGAAGCAGCTTTACGCGTCGTCCGCTATCTTAAAAGTAATCCTGGTCAAGGAATACAACTTCGTCGGCAAAATGATCTACAACTACACGGATGGTGTGATGCTGATTGGGTCGGTTGCCCTACGACTCGGCGTTCTCTTACTGGATGGATTATATTTTTAGGGGATTCTCCGATTTCATGGAAAACAAAGAAACAACATATTGTTTCTCGCTCGTCTGCAGAAGCAGAATATCGATCTATGGCTATGACTACATGTGAGTTGACATGGCTCAAAGCTCTATTATCCAGCCTAGGAGTGTCTCATACTCGTCCAATGACTCTTCATTGCGATAGCCAGGCGGCTCTTCATATTTCTCAAAATCCGGTATTTCATGAGCGCACCAAACATATTGAGGTCGACTGCCATTTCATCCGTGACGCTATAATTGCAGGTTCCCTTACTCCTATGTTCGTCTCCTCGTCTATGCAGCTTGCTGATATCTTTACAAAGGCTTTGGGGAAACAACAATACGAGTTCTTATTACGCAAGTTGGGCATTCGAGATCTCCATGCTCCAACTTGAGGGGGGGTATTAGAATGTAAACAGGACACTTGTGTAAAATAGGAAATTGATGAATCCTAGTAGGAAACAAATAGGGCACTATCACATGCACTAACATATATATCATGCATAGATAAACAATTGTAAGGCAGGCACTTGCGCATTGCAAGAATATATCAAATACAATTTTGTATTATCAATGACTCATGATTCATATATTATTTTATTATTTGAAAACACAAACATATATATCCTCTATAGCTCCACATTGATTACTCGTCTAGGCTTGTAATGCATTGATTTTTTATTCTCTGGTTTGTAGAATAATGCTTGTAATGCATTGCAAGAATATATCAAATACAATTTTGTATTATCAATGACTCATGATTCATATATTATTTTATTATTTGAAAACACAAACATATATATCCTCTATGGCTCCACATTGATTACTCGTCTAGGCTTGTAATGCATTGATTTTTTATTCTCTGGTTTGTAGAATAATGTGGTGGGAAGATATTCAGTTGACAACAACTCTCCATTTGAATCCCGTATTATACACGTTTATTTTATATTATAGTTCATGTTAAGTTTTTATACCAGGATCAACTTTCAATTTTCTAATCCAATTGTAAATTAGCTTATCGTATTTGTTTTTGTTATTTTTGACTATCAAATTTGAATCTTCTTGGTAAAAATAAAAAATAAGATATATATTTTATTTTAGTATGTTGGTGATTGTTTTTTAAAACAACTTTTGTTTAAAAATATATTAAAATAATATCTTTTATTTTTTTAAAAATAATTTTGATAATAATTTTAAAATATATAAAAAACTGTTTAATATTTTTTTTTGAGATGCAAAAACAAACATAGCTGTATAACTGAGGATGTTTGGTACTGTATTACAAAAATATTTTGAAAAAAAATTGTTTTTTTATTTGTTTTAAATTAATTTTTTTTGGTGTTTTTAGATCCTATTTATATGCTGATGTCAAAAATTATTTTTAAAAAATAAAAAAATATCATTTTGATGTATTTTTAAATAAAATACATTTTAAAAAATGATTTCAATACCATAATCTTGGAATAACTATTTTGTATTTTGGGAAAATTCATTTTATTTTTATTTTATAGCTAGAAAAGAGATATAATTTTTCTCGTACAGGATACTGATTGTTTTTACTTTTTACCAGCAACAAGAAAGGGACAGTCCATCAAACGACCACACTAGACCACCGGTCAATCTCCGACCATGGAATTGGGACCCAAAGCTGATTTTTCTTTTTCTTTTATTATTTTTCTATTTTTGGGCCTATGCATGTAAATATATGTAAATAAAGTAAGATCACATCCACCCATTTTTAGCTTTAGAAAAAACATCTTAACCGTTGAATCTGTATCGATATTTTCGAAACCCACTCAAGCCTTCCCTCATTATCTCGGACGTCAGATTCAGTTTCAAAATCCTGACTAGCAGAACCTGTTTCCACAGGATTACTTAAATACCCCTATATTCACCATCCCCTCCTCCTCCTCGTAAGCAAGAGGAGGCTGGTAAGGGTATTACGGGGCTATGAATAAATTACAAAAACAATCTGAATTAGATCGCTTTTTATGTGTCCAATCGGTCGCTGTAAAAGAAAAATATTAACAAGAGAGGAAACAGAATGAGAAGCTCACGCGCTCTCATTGAGTGTACGCCTCTATCACCTACTAAGAAAAACCTTAATTTATTTTTTAAAACATTTTTATTTTTTATGTTTATTTGCCAAACCTGTTTGCCTGGTGCATTTTGAAAGAGCATGCTTGCGCTTGGTGTCCCTTATTATTATTATTATTATTATTATTTGGTAATATCTTCCGTCTCAATTTATTTTTTAATAAAAATACACTTCATGTAATCTGCTGTTTACTTAAAATATTTGTAAAATACTCTGAATATCTTAATAAACTAGTACATACCATAAAAAATCCTTTCAAAATTCAAAATTAACATGAGCTAATATCTATAATCTCAAGCAAATTAAATTAAAAAGAACGCATAACATAATATTTTCTTATTAAATGAAATTTATCGACATTAAAATCTATTTTTTTCATGGCTGGAATTCGTGTCAACCGAAACTTCTCTTTTTAGCACCATAATTCAACAATTTTTTTACTTTCTCAAATCAAGAACTAAGAAAAATAATTTTTTAGACTAAAATTAAATTTAAAAAAAAAACTGACCAAAAATTTATATTTTAAAAAGTATGATGATAAAAGTGATCTTTTGCTCACAATTTTTTAAATTGTCATCTATTTTATCTGTTTTTTCACTTTAATCTATTTTCTTTCAATATCGCTATTGCTTAACAAATTCAAAATAATTAGACTTTAATTTGAGTTTGAAAAGGATATAATTGATTAAAAAATTACCAATAATTAAGGATCTATTTGGAAATATAGTTGATGTTACTTTTCAAAATGATTTTCGTTCATAAATGCATAAAATAATATTTTTTTATTTTTTTAAAAATAATTTTTAACATCAACACATTAAAATAATTTAAAAACACACACAAAAATTTAAAATTTAAAATAAAAAATAAAAAAAATATTTTTAAAATACAGTCTCAAAAAATCATTAAAAATATAATAAAAAAATGCAATGTTTTGGCTATAATAAATATCCTATTTTTTATAACAACGACAATCACATGCCAATCATTACCATTTTTTTCCCATTCATTTTTATTATTTGTTTTTTCAAAGCAGCTTTCTTTTTTACACTCGCGATGGAAGTGAGAGTGGGATAACGATCAACAAGAAAACCCACAAAAGTGATAGCCACGTTTACAATCTACAGACAAAAGCCACATAAAAAATTATATATTGTACAAATTAAAATTAGAAAGAAACTATAGAGAGAGAAAAGCGGCGGGGAGAGAGAAAGAGAAACAGCAAAACGAGGGAGAGGGAATTGAACAGGACTTCACCACTCTTGCATTTTGCACGCATCGACGGCAGAAAATAGGAGCAGGACAGAGCGCGGCAAAGCCACAACAAGAAGGCAAGAGAAGAAGAAGCGAAAAAAACCCAAAAAAGATAACTCACTTAAAAGAACCATGGAGATAAAAGATGGTATAAAAAAATGAGCTAGCTAGATGAGTGCCCAAGAAGAAGAAGCAGAAGAAGAAGAGACGCTTTATTTTAAGCTCTCTGTGTGTCCACAATGTTTTTTTTCTCTTTTTTTCCCCTGACCTCTCTCTTGTACATTTACTAACTTGTCTCCTACTCTCCTCTAAAAAAATCTGATTTTGATTTTAAAAGTTTTTTTCCTTTCCTGTTGCATTTAACCCTGAAAGAGTTAGTCGTAGCTGGTAATGGTGGGGCGGGGTAGTATCTTGATTCTCTTGAAAATACACTGGAGATATCTTGGTTTAATTAGTTCTTGATATTGTTAAATGAAGGCCATGCCTCTACCCTGCGAGGGCTCTCAAGGGAAGGGGCTGTTTGATTTCTCCTCCTCCTCCTCCTCCTCCTCCTCCTCCACTACTACTTCCTCTCCAGATCCATTCCATCAACACCACCACAAGTGGCAAAACAACAACAGCAAACAAAGTTGTGATTTTCTTGTGGGCAGTACTGAGCCCACATCCGTGCTTGACACAATAGGTAGACAAAGCCAACCACCATCCTCCTCAACATTGTCTTCTTTTCAAGGCGGGGGAGCCTCCACCGGAACCATCAACGGCGTGGGAGCTGCTGGTGGAAGCAGCCTTAGTGTAGATGAAAAATGCGGTCCGCAACTTGGAATGGAGGACTGGGAGAGTGTGTTGCCAGGGTCTCCTAGTCAAGAACAGTCCATTATAAGGCTAATTATGGGTGATATTGAGGACCCAGCTTTAGGACTTAACAAGCTGATACAAGGTGGAAGTAGGTCTGAAGATATGGAGCTTAATGCATCGGGTTTCGGTGTATTAGATCAAGTCTTTGGCTTTGAAGTACCTAATATGTGTACAGCAAGTGCCAACTTGTTTGTCAACAGCAACTATATTGACCCTTCTTCATTCCATGGTACTTTTCTTGATTTCCCTCTCGTTAGCCACAAAGTTACTAAAATTTAAATATTGGTCGTGTCTTCACCAAAATTCAACACCAAATCCTGCTTTGTTCACTTTAGGAATCAATCTTTTGCCAGGTTTGTTTCAACAACACCAGCAGCAGGCAGCATTTGATCAAGACGAGAAGCCTCAGATTTTGAATCCTGGGGTAATAATCAACCAAAATCAACATCAGTTTGTGCAAAACCCTGCTGTGGTTTTGCCATTGTCATATGCACAATTAGAAGAGCATCATTTGCTGAATGCTAGGCCTGTTGGAGCAAATTATATGCCCAAAGTCTTTGATTTGAGGCCTCCAGAGTTGTTTCTTCCACGACAGCAGCAGCAGAGTTATCAGTTTCAAATGATGCAGCAGCAAAGGCAGGGAATGGTTACGAAGCAGAAAATTGCAAGTGATGAATTGGAAAACCAGCAGCAGCTTCAACAGGCAATAATAAACCCGGTATGCCAAGCAGCAGAGCTGATCGAAACTGGGAATCCGGTACTTGCGCAAGGGATATTGGCGCGGCTCAATCACCAGCTCTCTGTTCCAATCGGTAAGCCTTATCAAAGGACTGCCTTTTACTTCAAGGAGGCCTTGCAGTTACTTCTCAATGTGAACAATAACAACTCTATTGGTACTGCTTATAACCTGATTTTCAAGATTGGTGCTTATAAATCTTTCTCCGAGATCTCACCAATCCTTCAGTTTGCGAATTTTACTTGTAACCAAGCCCTTCTTGAGGCTTTTGAGGGGTTTGACAGAATTCACGTTGTTGATTTTGATATTGGGTATGGTGGGCAGTGGGCTTCTCTTATGCAAGAACTGGCTTTGAGTAATGGAGGCGCCCCTTCTCTTAAAATCACTGCTTTTGTTTCTCCTTCCTCACGTGATGAGCTTGAGCTTGGTTTCACTCAAGAAAATCTAAGAATCTTTGCTAGTGAAATCAACATGCCATTCGAGCTTGAGATTTTAAGCCTCGAATCCTTGAGCTCTGGTTCTTGGCCAATGAATCTTTGCACATTGGACAAGGAAGTAACTGCTATCAATCTTCCAGTTGGCTCCTTTTCAAATTACCCGTCAACTCTTCCTTTGGTGCTTCGCTTTGTAAAGCAGCTCTCGCCCAAAGTTGTGGTCTCTTTGGACAGAGGTTGTGACCGAAGTGATCTCCCATTTGCTCACCATATAAATCTTGCCATTCAGTCGTATACGAGCCTGCTCGAATCACTTGATGCTGTGAATGTGAACTTAGATATACTGCAAAAGATTGAGAGGTTCTTGGTCCAACCAGACATTGAAAAAATGGTACTGGGTCGACGAGGTTGCTTTCATAGGACTCCTCCTTGGAGGAGTCTGTTTTTGCAGTCTGGTTTCACTCCATTGACTTTCAGTAACTTTGCTGAGTCACAAGCCGAGTATTTGTTGCAACGCACTCCTGTTAGGGGCTTCCATGTTGAAAAGCAGCAGTCTTCACTTGTTCTTTGCTGGCAACAGAAGGACCTCGTATCAGCTTCTGCCTGGAGCTGTTATAAATGATAATTAGCATTTTGGATATTGGTTCAAAGGTGCAGATCTCAAAACTCCCAGTTTAATTTCTATTAATTTTTTTATTTTGTTCACTTTTGCCGATTGCGTATGTGCTCGAGGCCTATTATTTCCAATCAAGAAAATGAAGACTTTAGTAACTGGATGGGTGTACAGTTCTCAGTTTCTGTCACTCTAGTTATTTGCTCATTGCTGTTTTAAGGCAAAGTTGTTGTTTTGTTTTTCAATTGGAATGAAATATGTTGGTTTCGAATTATTTGGGAGCACTATTTCAAGATTATACTTTTTTTTGTATATATATATATATATATATAAAATTAAATATTATATTTAAAAATAATAGTTCAAATTATAAACATATATAATATTATGATAATATTATCATCAATCTTGCAATGTCATTGTATTATTTGATTGCTCTAAAATTTTAATGTAATATATATATAAATATATTAAGAGACTTCTTGTAAATTTTTTTCTTAATCTAACTGTTAGATTAAAAAATATGATTGATATTGTAAAATTATTTATTATTTAAAAAAATACTATTTGGCCGGGGCGGAACAAAACTGGTATATTTCGATCGATATTTAGCTGAAAATTTCAAAATGGGCTGAAATTTAAACCGAGATAAAAATAATATTATTTTATTTTATTTTTTAATTGATACGAAACATTTTGACTGACCAGTTAAAACAGAACAAAATTAATAAGTATGTTTTAAGGTGGTAATTGTTTGCTGGGCGCCGGACAACATGGCAAACAAGATGTGGAAGGCACGATTAACCCTTTTCAAATCAAGAATCTTAGGCAGTTTTGTTGGAGTAGGTTTCTTCCTCAATTCGATTCATTACGTATCTTCTCTTAAAAATTTAACTTGTCCAAAGTTTACTAAGACTAGCAGTCGCAAATTCTCTTGTTTCTGATGTTCATAGTGATTATATTCTTACATAATATAGTTTAAGAAAGCATTGAGACAATGGCTCTTATAATCTCAATAGCTTCATTGATGTTGCGCGTAGTCGTATGTGCCACATAATAATAAGCTCTCTGTCATAGTTGTCTGTTTCGGCTGAAATATTTGGATTAATTGGATTTTTTTCTATTTATGTTTTCATTAAAACCCTTGTATTATTTACACACTGAATTTGCTTTTATTTCTTTATCCCTCCCTTCCATGGAAGTCACAGGGGTCCCTGTATCATTGGACAGTTGCATGGTTATTCAAGTCCATTGTTGCTTTCTCTTCGTCTTCGTTAACACAGGATAAAAAATACACTTTAGCTGAACACCAATGGCATTATCACATGATAAAAGCCACGTGGCGTTTGAAAAAGAGTGAGGGAGATGGATTGGACCCCTCGTCTATATTATATCTCAAAATAAATTAATAATAGAAAGCCATAGCCGTCGGCTCTATGAACTATGAATGCGTACTCTCGAATGGTCCAGCAAATTGACAGCCTTAATATGGTCGTTAACAATGATGTTATAGTGTTAACCTCCGATAATTGAGGAGCACTGTTACTTGTGCATCTTGTGGTCCAGTGACGGGACAAAAGAGGTGGTCCAATCGGGAAAGCACTCCTACCCTTTCACCTAGAGCTAGAGGGCACCCGATTTTTTTAAAAAGGTTTCGGGGTAGCCATAAAAATCGATGGTGGCAAAGTGTATATATATATATGAGCACAGTAATAAATAGATAAATAATATACTAGCAGGAAGGAATTGTCGAGGGGTGGCTCCATTCTCCAACATGTGTATTGCTTGTTGCCAACAAATCTTCCAATTCAAAGATCTTAAATAAAAAAAAAACGTAGAAATGTATGGAATTGTCGAGGGTTGTCTCCAACAAGTTCTGCTAACAGGTCATACGCCAACAGCACATTCTGTCCTAACAACCATGATTTCTACATGGAAAACTTGTAACAATGTAAGATATATATATATATATATATATATATATATATATATATATATATATATATATATACATATATATATATATATATAAGGTTCCCTCATCTTCTGAATAAAATCAATTATTAATGAGATGAAATCCAGAAAATATTCACGATCAAATTGCTGGAATTTTGAATAAAAAACAATGGTGACTAACATTATTTTACGAAACTCTATTCAAATGAAAGCTTTGTACAATACCCAATTGACAGAATCTTTCATTTCCCCCCTCATAAATAAACATATTAATATAGATAATATATTAAATATTAATGATCCAATTAGAAATTAGCAGGTAATAACCTATCAGCGTGCGCTACACCACGGGTCTTAGTAGAAACTTTAGTGCAAAAAAAATCTAAATATTGGTAACATGTCTTCTAAAAAAACATGGGTTTCTAACTACGAATTGAATGATATTTAGATCTAATACTTAGATGAAAAAATATTTAATAAACTTAGGTTAACTTCAACTAACCAACCAAATTTATTGATCAATTTATCGGTTCATTGAGGGTACCAAACACGGAACCAAAGATTGTCTCGTTCATTTTAATTGATGAGAGACAATAACAAGTGTGATAGACACGTGTCATACCCTCCTTAATAGGAGCCCGAAACAAGGACAGGCGGGTCATAATCCTATGCGGCCATGTGTACGGTGAGAGTATCTATTCCTTGATCATTAAATCCATGATCTACGGATAGAAAAGGAACAAGTTGTGGCTCCCACATCTGTCTTGTCCGCGGTCGTAAATCTGACATGTGTACTTGCTCATTTTACTTCCCTCCATCGTGTAGCGTCATGATCAAGTGATCCTGATCACACGATATGTGCTGTTCTCGGGATACTTTTATGATATTCTTCAAATAAGTGAGCTTATGACTGAACTCTACATAATGATTTTTTATTGTTTTTATGTTTTCACTTGTTTTTTAAATATATTTGTAATAATTCTTATGTTAAAAATAAAAAAAACACAAAAAAAATTATTTTTATATATTTTAATTAAAGAATACTTTTAAAAAACAATATATATCATCTTACCTAACATACACCAAAACAACTCAAATAAATTGTCTTGCGAAGAAATTACAGGTGCTTAGTACTTGACTAGAGGTTTGGTAAAGTCAAAGAGTATCTTATTATGATACAATAATCTGAGAATTATTTTATATTTTCTCTAGATAGATAAATAATATCCAGGTGAAGGACTCATTCTAGGAGCAATCGTGAAGTATTAAATAAGTATAATCTCTCCTAATTATAGTTCTAGTCATATTTAACTATGACCACCTTATTTGTTTCATGCAATGAAAGAAAAGTTGGTTTTCAATTAGACACCGATGATTGCGGACAACCTCAACTATAATAGTCATTGACGACTACACAAGTTATTAACTATAAATCACATAAGCGAGTTGTACTCAACTCCTTCTTATAATAATATTTTATTTTAAATTTCTGTGATTCAATATATCTTTTAATGTGTTATCATATTCTCATTGCATGAATAGCAGATTCAGTGGATTAAGTCGGATAAATATTTTTTAATTTTGTTATTTAATATTGGATTGATTGAAAAGTATACTTTATGGTTTTGTTTTGTTTATTTTTTATTATGTTATTTCTATTTCATGGCTCGAGAATAATGTTTAATAAGTAAGCTGAGTTGACTCAAGTAGTTTTCCAGTTATTTTTTAAGTATTTGATTTTTAATTTTATTATTTCATATTGAATCGATCACAAATTTAACAGGTTAACTTGAGTTAAATCAAGTTATATTTTATTTTATTTTTTGTAGGTTATTTTAGTTTGTTGATCAGTGTTGGATAATTAAAATTTAAAATTTTCTTCGATTTGTTTTTTATAGAGTTATCTTAGTAGTATCGCTTGGATTACGAGTTTAATAAGTTATGTCATATTATTTTTTACATTTTTTAAAATTTTATTATTTAACATTGAGTTGATTAAAAATTAAATTTTATAATTTATTTTTTTTTCCTGTAAAATTATTATAATTTCATAACCCCAAGTTGTGTATTTGACATGATAAAATTGAGTTTCATTGATGATATGGATTCCTCTGCTTGCTATCTCTCTTAGTTGCACGTGCTTTTTTTCCCCCCTTTTCGAGGATGGTTTTCTTTAAAACTGAGAAGTTTTACGATGTAAAGCGAGGCCAATGGAAGTCAGTTTTGCATGTTGAGCTGGGCTTAGCATCAGCTGTTTGCTTCTTAACCTGCATTCATAAGCATATATATACTTGTTTCATAGGTTTTCAAAGGAGACATTATTATTCTAGCTTAACAGAATAGCTTTTTTTCATGTGGAGGAAAATACTCTACATTGCAAGTGCTCCTGGATTTATTCTTGCACTGGTTATATGCAATGTGCTGTGGAAAGCCCCTTGTTTTTTCAGTGCAAACATCTTCGGATGTCGCTATTTCACCTAAAAATTTAAACTGTTAGATAATATTGTTGGAAATTACTTTTTGTGCCCCTCATGACACACCCATGTTCTTGATTATGCAAAATCATGACCATGAAGATAGGTCATGGGGATCAGTTGATTGATCATGGCTAATTATCCTTGATAGAAGGAGAAAATTGGAAAATAAATTAATGAGTGGGGTCTCTTATCTACCTATAAATAATAGCTTGTGTACTCCATCTACGGCTACTAGTAGACATAAATCAGAAGATTCCTCTCGTAAAACTTTTATTATTTTAAAGTTGTATTGTTGTTGCTGATTTGGAAAAGCTTTGTTGCTGCTGCAATTGAGAATTTATTTTTTGGTATTGGAGCAACAATAGCTGGAGGTATTTATAATCTAAATTTCCGCTGCTATATGTATTTAGCATTCGATTATATAAAGTATGTTTTACACATATCCCATAATATAATTTATTTTATTCTCTAACATACACCCTCAAGTGAAAGTTTTTTAGGTTTGAAACTTAAAAGACTCACACCACCTTGTGCTTGATGATCCGATAATATAATTTATATTATTCTCTTAAAAGGATTACATTCCTGAAGCTTTTATAATTTGCATGTGTAGGTAGTGAGGCTAGATGATGCCAAAACAGTTACTCGTAATGTTTGGTATTATCTGAAGTTGAAACAGCAATCCAAGATTTCCAATCAGTTATGAGGAATGATAGCAGTGGTGGGGGTAGTATGGCTATGAAGGTTATTCTTAGATATCTCATTTCATTATATTTAAAGTGAAATACAATATGGGTCATAAGACTTGCTGTGGTAGTGTTACATTTTGTGTGATGTGCTTTCTCTAAAAACATTTCCACAGCATTATAATTCACACACTCCTTGTTCCCAATTATCAAGTTGCTAGATCATCTCATATATCAATTCTGAGTCCGTGACTTGCAAAAATCAGGTTGTAGAGATTGATGTAGCTGTATTATTGCAGCTTTATTTATCGGAGGTGCCCTTTTCTGGTATAAATGGTGTCCTTCAGTTTTCATCGCTGACTTTAAAAGATGTTGGAATAACAAGTGGCAGTTTAGCAAGCTTATTTGTTGGACCTGACCAACTTTGCAGGCTTGAAATCTAAAGCTATATCAAGTCTTTTGTATATCGAGATGTTTTGCAATCGTGCGAGTCTTGAATCTGTGAGCAGGTGGTCATCAGCAGGTGCATTTTTTGCTGTATAAGTCTTAATGGATTATGAAAAAAGGGGCAAAAGCTATTAATTGGCAGCTAACTGGGAACGGTAAGTGCATGTACAGAATTAGTGACTGGAAAACATAATGTCAACATGAGAAGTGTTCTTTGTTTTGTTTCGAGGCTGAAATTTCTTTGTCGGTCAACTGATGTGCTACTGAGTACTATTAAAACCTGCTAAAAAAGATAGCCGCATGGATCATATGAGTTATGAATTTCTTTTTTCCTTTTGCAGGCATTTTCTATGTTTCTGATTGCCTCTGAAATCAGTTTTCCAGTGGATGAAGAGCTTATTCACAACTTGTCAATAATAGGAAGGCTGATGTAAGTATCTTTCCTCCGCATAATTTTAAAACAGGGATGGTTATTCAGTGTGACTTCTATTTAGCGATTTCTGACTTCAAAAGCTTGTTATTCTACCCTTCATAAGCTATGAAAGATGCAATGCATTGCAAAATGAAACCTGGCATTTTCTTCGCTTTCCCGGTTAAGCTAATGCTTTGATTGCGGGCGACCAGTCATTATCAGTACCAGAGCCATCACCTGATGGCACTGGTCGCAATGGTTCCGCCCGTTGCCTGAGAATCTGAGATTACTTCTCGAAGCAGTCTGAAAGGTCGATGATCAATATTTCTTAAACTTTAGGAAAACCTTGAGCAATTAGCCTCTACTTCTTTGTTTTGTCAAGCACCGGTGATGATGGTACGAGAAAGAGTTGCCCAAGAGATGTTCCTCTAAACTTGTGAGCTTGTTACTCCATGGTTACTTCATAGAGAAGGACACAAAACGTTTTTGATTTTTTTTTAAAATATTTTTGAAACATATTATGAAAAACTATTTGATATTTCAACTATATCGCTACAGATGTAAGACAGGACTGGCAGACTGGTCAAGCCCCTTTCACGAGGTGCCCCATAATGATGCCTACCAAGCCAACAAGAATTATGTACATGAAGGTGATACATCCTCGACTTCTGCTAGAATGATGCCTCAACAGCTCCTGCATACAGTTGCACATGAATTCATTTTTAAATGGGCTCTGCTGACACTGTTATTTAAAGAAAATATGACTGGAAAGTGTATTTGTAAAAACTTGTATTTTTATTCAAGAACGTGAGTACAGAATCCTCATTAATCTCTTAATATATAGGCTTTATAGTTCATAGTGGAAGTAAAGAAGGTTACGATGGAACTTAAGGCAGTAATCTTCCATAGATCATCATTTCTATTTTAATGCTATTACACAGCTATTTCAAAGGAGTAGATTGCTCAGTTGATTTCTTATTTTGTAGTGATTGGATTTTTTATTTTACAGAGATTGGATTTCAACAGGATTTCTTGAATTACTCTTCACGCTGCTTCTATCAATAGAGAAACAACCACATCTTGGTCACTGCCTAATCTCTCAAATTCTCATCCTTATCACTTCTTGCCGTTGACTCAAGGTGGTTGGTGGAGGATGGGTTACGTTTAATACTATTAATTTTCTATCACAGAAACTGGATCGTGATTCTATCTTGTTTATTTATTTTTTTCACTTTTTGGATTGGGAGAGGGGGTGCAAATATAATGATCATAAACAGGAAAATACAACCTGTATCATGGCTGTCGTTTATCAGATAACATTTCACAGTTAATGGTGAAATACAAGAAAATGTGTTGGATTACGCTTATATTTCCTCGCACAAGAGATGAAACTTAAGGTTTCGATCATTGAGTTATATTAAGTTAATAAATTCAGTTAATTCAATAATATAATTAAAAAATAAAATATTAATAACAAATAAATAAAAAAACACAACCACGATTCATTACAGAAATTAAATTCTTTCTGGTATTATATATAAAACATTTCAATGATTTTATTTATACACGATTCATATGAGCTTTGACTGTGATGGTTTCTCGTGATCTGATTCAATTTACAAGCTCCTGGATTTACCAAAGAGGTATGCCCACAACATATCTCTATTTTTTCCTTTCTTTTTCTCTCTTTACCAGTATTAACATAAGTATTAGATAGTTTCTTGTTCTACATTATACTTATCTTTCTAGGAAATCCTAGCTCCATGCCTAAATTTCATTGCAAACCATAAAAAAAACCCAACATTTTCTTATGTTAAGTTTTTTTTTACTATTTTATTATGATAAATTAAACACTTGTACTCGCTAATAATTAATACATTTGCATCTTTGAAAAAACACAGCAACACATGACTTAGTGCTTATATATATGTGTGTCTCTGAAAACTATGATGTAATGACAAAAAACTTGCAATCTGTATGACAGATTTCGAGTTCGACTCAGGACATATATTTTTTATAAAAACCTGAAACAATCGGGGATTTTATCTCTCATATAGATCCACAAAATATATTTTTCAGAATATAGGTTACTCATATAAAAAAAAAATGTGTGTGTATAAAATAAATTGTTAACCATACTGTCGTGTAACGATAACAATGTCCATAAATCCAATTTTATCGGACAACAGATATGGGAGAGTTTAGTTGGAATGACGGGATCAGATCAGATTCTGTCAAATTGAGAGGAGGCAGAGAAAAATGGCTGTAAGTAGAGCTGCCTCTCCTAATTTCTTTCATGGTCATTAGAGCTGCAATTGCGTTCCTAAGAATTCCTTTCCCGGCGACTGTTATTGTTTCTCTCCCTTCGTTTTCCTTTTCTTCCTCCTCTGCTGGGAAGACTGAATCTATCATGTTTTCGCATTGCTTGACAAGCTTTGAGACAAGATCGGTGATGAAAAAAGGCTCCTCCAACACCTTTTGAATGAACGCAAGGCGCAGCAATCCACCAGTTCGCTTGTCATATTTTTTCAATATCTTTGCTAATCCTGCATATATATATATATATATATATATATGTATATGTATAAACTTGTCACCCTTTTATTTATGCAAGATTAATACATAGCTACAAGCTCGATGATTAGAGGATATTAAAGTACTTAAGTGGCCTTTCTGCCATCAGATTACCAGATCACAATGTGTGGGTATAGTTTATCACCGATGTTTAATAAATCAAATGTAATTAGCCCCTTTCTAGAATTTAATTTATCCTCAAAAGATGTTTTTGAAAACTTGATCTTTAAAAGTGGGGGCGCTCTCTGAGTAGCTTGTTAGGCAAAAATGTAAATACCTGTGTAGTTGATATTGCTGTAATTCTCCAAAAGCACCATTTCACCGTGGAGATTGACGATGTCTTTTCTAATCTTACCCATCTGCTCTTTATACTCTGCCTCCGAAGGCTGACTTGCACTGCCCCCCCAAGTATCAATCACCTTCTGAATCCGCTGCTTTAACGCCTGCATTTACAGATTTTCTGTACTCACTTCGATGGCCCACAGTGGCGGGTTTTCAAAAGTGCTGTGTACTTTACTCTTACGAGGTTATTTTATATATACATGCTTGTTGTGTCTAGTATCCTGGTAAAAATAAATAAATAAATAATAATAATAATAATAATAAAAATAATAATAATTTAGGATCCCCATCTTGGTTATTTTCGAATATCAATTATCTTATCCGAGACATAAAATGTTAAAGAGTTTTAAGATTCGAGAGGACAAGCGGCGATGTGAGAATCGTATAAAATACGCTAGTCTCGGAAGAATGTTGTTCATCAGCCAATCATAAGAAAAAAAGCTACTTGGATTTTTTAATGTAGGACCACATTTATGAATTTCACTAGCATTATTTGTGAAGCTATTATTTATAAATTCATCAAGATAAAAACCTTTTTATTGGGTCAACTCTCACCATTTTCTTTTTTTGAAAAGAAAACTTTTTGACCTCATTTTAGAGCTCTTGTTGATGATAAATTTCATTATCTAACCTGACAAGTATAACCAACATGCTAGTTCAGTAGCTTTTTACTCAACTTACTTTGCCTCCCTTAACTATCCGCCAGAACTAGCTTGATCCAACTTCATATCTTCTCTCTTACTTCAGTTTGAAAGAAAGAAAGCAAGAAGAGGAAAAACTGGTAAAGAAAGTCAAGCTTACCTCATGCCGGATAATGAAATCCTCTTCTTGTTCCATGAAAAAAGCATTGAACTTGTCGATTTCACAATTCAGCAAACGCACAAACTCAGCCTCCGACTTTCCATACTCACTAGATCCGTTCAAGAAGGGCGGAGCCGATGAAATTAAACGAACAAGCTTCTTCAATTCCTTGTAAGACAGAAACTTGTCACGCCAATCTGGCAAAGTTTCTTGCACTTGTTGCTTCAATCTCTTACCGAACTTCATTGTTATGTCTGAAACTGCGTGTCTCGAAAAAATCAACTCCTGACACTTTCTCACCAAAGTTTCAAAAGTGCAGGACCAGAAAAATGGAATTGTAAAGAGTGTGTTATGTGGGAGAGAGATGAACTGGTGGGGGTATTTATTAGCAGAGGATTTAGTAGATAGAATATTGGAGGGTATATGCTTGGCGTGCTGAAGTGACGGTTAGAAAAGCTATGTGAGGAGACGTTGAGGTAGGAGAATTCCCAAGCATATTCGGTTACTGTAGTCTTAAAGAAGACCAAATTTATGAAAAATTACTTTATGGTATGGTTTACATTAAATTTTAGAAAATGGAGCAAATGAGCATTGAATAGGTAACCGACCTACAATGCAGATCAGAAAACAAATATGACTGATATCATATAGTTGACTAAATTCAATAAGACGATTTTTATCTAATAATATGATATAGAGAAAAGAAATGATAACAAATACATTGAATAAACAATAGGAAGAGATCATGATTATATGCATAAAGTCCAATTCCGAACCAGCATAATATAATATCTAAGGATAAAATTTTAAAATATTATTTTTAAAGAAAGAATTAAAGCAAAACATATAAATTATTTATATAATTTTGTACTATTGAAAATTTATTAATTGATTGCTTTTATCATTAATCTGATTGTATAGATCCTTGTATTATAAACATTCGAGAACGATCGATGAAGAGATATCTGTCTATATTAACAATTAATTGGATAATAAAATATTTTTTTACTAAATTACTTGTATTAAGAAAAAGAAAAGAAGAAGCGAGTATCCAATTTACCTTTAATCATACAAATAATTTCTTTAAAAAATTACCCTTATGTTTTAGAGAGAAAAATCAAACCACCAAAAAGTGTCTGGTTTTTTTCCTACTCATAGCATTTTCTCCTCATAAAAATCTCCTCTTCACACACACACAAAATAATAATAGTAATAATAATAATAATCATATCTTGTTCTCTATTGTGGCTCAGAAGGTGGTAAAGTTTTTATCTTTGCAATCTTACAAGGAAAATAAAATAAAATAAAATAAAAATGTCTGCTTGGTGAGGTAAAGGGAGTGGGTGATCAACAGAACATGGAAAAATGGTAAAGAGAGCAGCAGTGGTGTGAAAGAAAACGAGGAAGATAAGTAAACTCGATACGGCTTTGAGGAACAATTCACCAGGTGGCAGCGAGGAATTGGCTAGCACTGGTGTGTTTTAAAAAAAGAGGCTTCCTATGCAATGGAATCTTGTCCAGAAGTAGACATTGAAATGATCATTCATAACAGTAGATCACTGTTTGGCGTTGCTTTACCTGGTTGGTTTCTGGGCGAGGAGGCTTTTGGTCGAGGGTTAATTGTTGCCCACACGGTGGGCGTTAGCGTTACTTGTTCCCGAAGAGTTGTGCATGGATCCAGTTAGGGTTCAGGGAGGGGTGATCGATCTATTGGAGCAATCCGGGTTTATTTTGTTATGAGACAGAGATATAGCGAGAGAGATTTGAGATTCGATTTTTTATAGTGTTTGGATGGTGAGAAAGTGTAGGAAATTAGTGAGAGAACAAAGCTGGGTTCGGTTTTTTATTTAAAATAATTTAGCAAAATTGAATTTCTTTTAACGTGGGCACGTGCTGCGCTGCTACTATGCCAGTATCTCGTGAAGGGTTTGGATTTGGAATGGTTATGAAATGGTATATTTAAGAAGTGAAAGGTTGTTTTTTAAAATATTTTTTGTTTGTAAATATATTAAAATAAATTATTTTTATTTTAAAAAATTATTTTTGATAAAAGTATATTAAAACGAGCTGAAAATATAAAAATAATTTTAAATAATAAAATATATTATTTTAACGAAAACATGTTGGTTAAATTAAACCTCAATGGTAGAACGACCTTAGACATAATTAACCGACATTGACAACACTTAGGTTTTTATATTGTATAAAATTCAGCTCGGCCTGCATATCTACTTAGAGCTATAAACTCATATCTAAGAGCATGTGGGCTGTGCTTTGCTAAGTAAAACAGGCCCATTAAGGTTATCCGCAAATTGGGCTTCTGTTTTTTTTACACGTGGCATAAAATTGATCCAATACACTCTACAAAACTAAAAAAAAAATATTGTTAAAAAAATCACTCTCTACGACTCCCTGACCTTATCCATATGTTGAAGTGAGTTATTGAATACTGGAAAGAGCTAAAACCTTTTGGAAAACACTGTATCTCCATGTTTATTTACTTTATTTTGTTGTCTAAATAACTTGTTTTTTAAAATATTTTTTATTTAGAAATATATTGAAATAATATTTTTAATATTGACATATCAAAATGATCTAAAAACATTAAAATTTTCTTTTGATGTTTGATTTGTTGATAATTGCGCTTCAATTTGTTTTTTCAATTAGTCATTTTTTTCATGGTTTTTTTATTGTCACTAGTTTTTTTTATAATGATATTATTAATTAATCAGGTTTATTAAACTTATTTGAATAATGATATAAATCTTAAATTTTTCCTGGTCTTTTAAAAATATTACTATGACTTGTGTATTTTTTTTATATTAGAAAAAATCTGATTGGTATTTAGTGTAGCGTGACCGCTCAGAATGAAACTACGAATTAAAAAGCCCGAAAGAAACGACAAGTTTCCCTTTTCGCTGTCCAAGCTGGTTTCGATGATGGTTATTCAACTTTCTTGCTCCATGTGCCATGATATGTCTATGTGGGCCAGAGTTTAGTCCTGGGAAACAATCCCTTGTGAGCTCACCATTTACCAAGCAAGAAATTTCCTAGCAAATGGAAATTCTCACCCCTTTGTCCATATATATTTTTTCTTTTCTTGTTTAGATATTTAGTAATTTAGGTGTGTTTGTAGCTGCGTTTTTCAAAAATATTTTAAAAAAAAAATTCATTTTTTTATCTATATTTTTAGAATATTTTCATGTCTCAAAAATGATTTTTAAAAATTAAAAATGAACCACTCTGCTCAGAAAAGCAAGTGACGTCCCTACTTACAATTTTACTTTTATATGGAGTCTACAAACTGACAACCATACAGGACTTTAGACATGGAAAACTTGGAGTCAAGTCCTTCTCAAATTCAATGCCCAAATAGCCCCCTCCCCACTCCATCTGGGAACAGGATTGAGAATTTAGGGTAAGTCTTTGGGCAGAATCTCACACCAAGACTTTTGAAACGTCAACAGAAAACGCCACTAAACCTGAACCTGGCAAATTATGGTGGGCTTATTTCTTTCTTCAGAAGAAAATGAAAAGGGCTGGTTGCATTTCAGGGGCAATACAAAGTTATTTGGATGCATGCCAACCAAGCAGAAGCCAATATAACGATGCCGTTTGATCTACTTCAGCGCGCATGGAAGCTAGCCGTGTTAAAGAGGCATGGATGAGTTGTCTATATATATTGTCTCATTCTCAGGAATCTTCCTCCTCGCGAGTCACTCAAGGCTTATTACAGTTAATCACCGCGTATGAATGTGAAAATAGAAATGCAATTATTGAGAATGTGATGTTTGTATTTGGGTAAAAAATAAAATCCATAACATTACTTTTTTTTTTTTATCGTGTTTAGGTTCATTATTAAGAGTCTACAAAAAATAAATAATAAATAAACAACCTTTACACTTCAAGAATTTAATTTGGGCAATCAAATCTTGTTTTTATATATAAACAAGTATGCCTACAAGTACATGTATGATATATTAGTTATAAGAATCATGTAACATGATGTATACCTAGATATTTTGTCACCACTCCATTTCGAGTCAAATTATTATTTTTAAATGTAAAAAAATATTCAAGCATCACTAATATTTTTTCTAGTAGAAAAAAATCATTAAAATCATGTGGAGGTTCACTTCGTGTGGCCCAGTAGATTTGATGAGTTCAAAATCAACTCAATACTAGTAAAAAAACATAGTTCGACTTAAAAAAATAAAATTCAAGACTGTCTTTTTTTTTAAAAAAAATATCACAACAATAACATATTGAATCTACTCTACTCAACTTTAGTTAATCTCTCAAATTCACAATTTAAGTAATGAAACTATGAAAATCCCATATAAAGTAAAACAAAACAAATAACAAAGCTCAATTTTCAATCAATCCAATGTTGAAGAATAAAATTAAAAAATAAAATAACAGCAACAACAACAACTTGACTCAACTCAAATTAACTTGCTAAATCTATGATCTGACTATTAGACTATGATGACCGATTAAAAAGCAAATTGAAACAAATTATACAACCTAATAAACCTAATGTTAAAGGATGCAAATTGAGAAAAAATCAAAGAAAAAAAGAGCATAAAACATGATTCGAGTTAACCTGTTAAATTCATGATTCAGATCATGAGATTAGGATACCATCACAAAAAGCAAACAAGAAATATTATCCAATTTAACCCGGTTTACCCTACCAAATCTGCGATTTAGGTTATGATACTAAGATAACCTCATATAAAAAAATCAAAAATAAATTATAGAGCAGAATTTTCAATCAATTCATTGTTGAGGAATGAAATAGAAAAAAAAAAAAAACTCAATCCAAAAAACACACTATATAATGACCAAGTTAGCTTGCAAAACTCGTGATCCAAATCATTTGATTAAGACAACTTAATTGAAAGTAAACCAAAAAGAATCATAAAACTTAATGCCTAATCAACCAAATGTTAAAAGATAAAATAAAAAAGTACTAAATACAAAAAAACTCGAGTCAACTAGGTAAATCCGCAATACAAGTTATGAGACTAGGATGAATGGATAACCATGAAGAAAGCAAAATAGAAAATATATGAAACCCAATCTCTAATAAACTAAATTTTAAAGGATAACATAAAAAAATAAAGAGAGAAAACTATTATAGCGAAGAATGATGTTTTGTTCGGTGATGTAGACTAAAAACATCATTTTCTTTTAGTAATACTAGTTAAATTGTCTGCACTACGTTGTGGGCTCAGTAAATAATTTTTATAACTATTAGGATTGAAACAATTAATAGGTTTTGAAATAAAATACAACATCTATACATGCAAGGTTTGATATAATGAAACACATCAATACACCTTATTATAACAACAACAACATCGAAGTCTTAACATCTAAAAATGTCATTACTATTATGGATAAAACAATAAAAATTATTAAATTACCCCGAGAAAAAGACACTTGAAAATATTAACAGAAGAAGAAGTAAGAAAAAAAAATAAAACTATTATTATTGTTGTTGTTATTGCGTGAATAATGGGGAAAAAAACAATAAAAGAATAAAAAAAACCCAAAACTTTAACAAAAGAGCAAACAAAAAAAGATTAAAAAAATAAAAATTATTACCTAAAAAAATCATTTAACGTCAAAATAAAAAATAAAAACTAATAAAAAAACCAAAAGAAAGAACAAAGGAAAAAAAAATATCAATTTTCAAATGATCATAAACACAAACTAAAATTTTAAAACAAAATTTTTCAAAAAAATGTTATCTCAACTAAAGAGAAAATAATAAAAATTAAAAACCAAAACTTAGAGCACATATATATAAACATGGATAGAAATAAGGACTATTTAAGAAATATAAAAAAATAAAGGAATTAAAATAAAAAAATTAAAAGTATAAGAGCCGAAATGAAAACAAAATATATTATCAATTTCAATTAAATTTTTTTGAAAAAATCAATTTTCTGTACCGAAAATATTAAGGGATTTAATACTAAACTCAAAATTAAAAGAATAAGAACTGAAATGAAAATATAATATATATTCAATTTCAATCGAAGGACATAATTGAAACAAATCAAAACTTACGTAGCAAAAATAAGGACCACGTAGTTTAGGGTGAAGGAGAGAGAAAAGAGAGAGAAAAATTTCAACCGCCCACCGTCACGTCTCCGACCACCATATGAGGGCATGTGCCACACCATTAGGAAGAGGACATGACGACACATTCACAGAGAAGCCGGGTGAACATTTTCCTCCACCGTACAACGTCGCACGCGGTGTCTGAAACGAGTGTGAGACCGAATATTATTAACGCGTGTGTTACACGCGCACACAATATCCAGAGGATTTTAAAAAAAAGTAAGTTACTATAACACCCCTACAACTAACTCTTTAATTTTGTGTTATTGGGAGGTAGAATAGTATTTATATATTATTAAAAATGTGAAATGATTGAAATACCCCCGCAACCAAGCCATGATCTTTGTCTTATTGGAGGGTAAAAGGTTTATTATATTGTGCAATGGAATGTGCAATTACCGTGGCACCCCCCGACTACTATTGTGTTTTTTTAGTTTTTTTCGAGGGATAAAATGATTATTTTACTGTGTAAGGAAATATAAAAAAATCAATAAAACGATGACCCGACCTAACCAAACCGAAAATCAAACTGTCTGAGCAACACTATTATAATCTATAGTGATTTCACTCACATGCTATAATAAATGAACTTTGATCTCTTTTAGTATATAGTATAAATATAAATATAAGAAACCTTATTGAACTCGATGTTTTTTCACAGTCAATAAAAATAATAAGGGTATAATATTCCACTTTTCATACTAAGCATAAGGGTATTTCAGCCTCTCCATTTGCTACACCATGGAATTGGATTTTTTTTTCATTGTAAATGTTCACTATTTTGCGGGGTGTCTTTAAAATTTCCAGAACCTACAAAAATATATTAAAGTTATAAGGAGTTTTTAATATTATTATTAAACTCAACTCGGTAGACTAATCTTAATTTTTTTATTCAACTCTTTTTTTGATCCTGGTTTAAAATTAACAATGTGAGAGTGTACTAATGAAATTTAGACAATTAATGAAAAAATATGGTTTGATTTTAAAAATATTTCAAGATAACATCTTTTTTTTTAATATTAAAATAATAAAATATTAGATCAACTTGAGTTTCACGATTTAACCTCTCAAACCTGCCACCAAATCATTGACTTAACTAAAATTAATAATTCTCTTTAAAAAAACAAATTATTTTTACTCAATAATATGGTAATAAAAATAGAAGCTCAAATAATTAAGTGTGAATAAAATTATTATTTTTTCAAATTGCAATAATGTCATAAAAAGCATATGAGAATAAAATTACATTTGATATAAGTATTATAGGAAAATATATCAACTGCAAAATATGTCATACAAATGTTACGGGGCAATTCCCTTTAAATATCCTTTTCTAATTCAAAACAAAAATTAAAATCTTGATAATTAATTTTTTGAGACATAAAATTAACCTTTTCACTTCCAACAAATCTAAAAAAAAGAAAGAAATACATAAAAATAATGCCTGGATTAAAATAAAATGATTTGACAATTTAACTAATTATAATCTTATTTCTCGGACCACAAGTTTAAAAGGTTAACAAATATTGATATTTTTTTTGTCTTATTTTCTTTTCTGATATTGTTATTGTTTTTTCTTTTCTTTTCTTTTATTTTTGCCTTATTTTTATTATATTATCAAATTAATAAAGATTTAATCCAATTATTGAATTTATTTTACTTATTTAAAAATGTATTTGTCTCCTAAACATTTTGTTTTAGTTAAACTTTTTTATGTAGTCCACAACATAACACAGCATTAAAATAAGAGGATTTCTAATAATTGTAGGCAATTAGTTGGCATAACTTGAGAACCAATTGTGCATAAAGAGATATGTTAACAATCTTTTCTATTTATCTTGAAATCCCCACTCCTTTCTTCACGGCATGCACAATTCAACCCACTCCTTACGAGTTCTTAAACAAATTATTAAAAACTTATTTTTATATAATATTTAATATTTCTAATGTGCCAATATGAAAAATATAAAATATATTCTTATAAAAATATAATGCAACGCATTATTAATCCCATAAAAAGCTCAAATACCGAAAATGCACAGTGTACCTGTAACTTCAATGCTAAGCAATGCCTACCACATTAACCATTTATAATTAAAAAAACATTAATTGTGACACAAGTAGCTTTAAAATTGTCGTGGAAGTTTGAAGATAGAATGGAGTTTTTTAATCTTTTCCTGTGCTAATACAGTAAATATAATTAATGAAGAAATAAATAATGCTAGACCAACAGGTGTTTCCATGTTGAAAAATAATTGATTGAAACATGAAAGAAAGTAATTGAACATTATTTAAATGTAATAAGCACATTTTCAAATGTTGCAAAAATTGGTCTTAATTACATCACCCAAACTTTTCTGGCATATTGACTCAAATCCTTCCAAAAAAAGTAAGAAAACATTTCACCCCTGGATATTTAAATAGCTAATAGAGTCTAGCGGTGCCCTCGTTTTTTAATTTTATTTGACTTCTTCTTCGGATTTTTGTGAAATTTGATCATATGTATGAATTTAAGAGAGAAGATGATACAAACAAGAACATACACACGAAATGATAAAGTTTAAACTTTCCATTGAATTTTATTAGTTCTTTAACAGAATATAATATCGAAACTTTTAGAATCTATATATTTTTTTTTATTAACAAGGATGTAACTTGTAAGTGTCAATTTACACGCACCTTGATTAATCTCAAAGATCTTGAGGTTAATGATTATGTAAGCCTCAAGTAACAATCATATTAGCAACCACAAGACTCGAACCTAAGACCATATATAGAGCAAATCTTTAATCCCAAAATATTACCACTAAGTCACCTGCTAGCAATTAATATATATTTTACTCAATACATGATTACACTAAGCTCTTACACATGTGTGGATACATGTATATATATAGTAAAATGCATATTTTTTGATCCCTCTTTTTTCCCGTCTTTTCAACTTTGGTCTATTTGTCAAGATTTTTTTGGTTTTTTGTATTTTTTTATTCTTTTCAAAACAAAAAAAATATCAATATTGAATCGAAGCGAAAAATAAAAAGTTTTAAAAATGGCTTGCTAAAAGATTAACACATTGAACAAATATTAAATTTGAATTTTTTTGAGACGACACTGCAAAAATACTGAAAATAATATAACTGTTAAAGAACCATCTCACTTAAAAGTTTAAGCTGATAGATGAGGCCCCATAATATAATTTATATTATTCTCTAACACTCTTCTTCAAGTGAAAGCCTTTTGGGCTTGAAACTTGCACAGACCTACACTACATTGTGCTTGATTTTTATCAAATAGAATAGGGGTGGTGAGATTTGAACTCGTGATCGTTGGGTCAACAAAGCTCCGATACCATGTTAAGGAACCATCTCACCTAAAAGCTTAAGCTGATAGGTGAGACCCCATAATATGATTTATATTATTCTCTAACAATAACTATATAAAAATTATTATTTTTTTGTTTTTTTCTTCAAAAATACCTCAACACAAGTAAAAATTGGGTAGCAACAATCATATAAAGATATTTAGTCTGTTCAATTCAAAAATACTATTTTCTAATTAATTTTTATCAGCATCAAAATAATATTCATAAATAATACTTTTACGCCTAAAAAATATCACTGCCGTCACAGATATCGCGATTCTTGTGCCACACACATCATAGGATCCCAGTGGTGGATTATAAACGTAGTGAAGTACAAAAGAAGAGAGGGAAATCTCTAAAGCAGCTCGTATAGTATAGGATATTTTCGAACAGACTTGTTTTATGATAAATTATTTTAGGTGAAGGGGAATCTACAGCTATCTTTCAAACGGGTCATATAGTTTAGGGCAAGTATGCAGCAACTTCTTAAGAAAATGATACGATGCTGGAGATCGATCAAAAGGTATTTTAGAACCACCTTGTTTTCGCATAATAATATATATATTTTTTGAGGTGTGTTCATCGTAGAATTCTATCACTAATTGAGGCGCCGATGTTGAATCAAAGTCACTTGTGATTGTAATTGTAGTTGTTTTTAAAAGTATTTTTTGTTTAAAAATATAATAAAATAATTTTTTTTTAAATCAGCTCATAAAAATAATATAAAAATATCCAAAATATTAATTTAAAATAAATAATAAAAATAAAAATAAAATCATTTTTTTTAATATTTTTAAAACACAATACTGTATCTTGGTAGTGTGCTAAACACTGCTCGCCAAGAATTAGATATCACATGGGAGACACAACACTAGTCCTTGGTAGTGTGTGAGGCTTTTGAGTGTGAGTGTGGGTGTGTGATTTGGGAGGGGCATGGAATCATGGTGTTTGAGGCGTGAATCAAAGGTAATGTCTACAAATAGCATAAAGAAGGATATCGATGTAATGAAATTGTTCACAATTGTTCACTCTTTAATTTTTATGATAAACACGAACATTTTCTTTAAGTTAAAATACTTTGCTTGCTTGATGAGAATTAAAGACAAAAATGAATCTCTTCTTGTCATAAATTTATTGGCATTGTCGTCTTGTGTGACTTTGGATTATCCAAGCTGAGGTTGTGAGGATGTGTCGTTTTTCAAAGGTTTGGCAGTTGGGGACTTGCTCGATCACATGTTAGGTAATGGGTATCTTCTTGTAATAAAAATATTGAAAGGTCTTTCTGCTTAATGGCAGTTAGGTTGTAAGGTTTGTAATTAAATATTATAAATTTGGTTATTAAATTAATTAATAAATATATTTGAAGTAAAACTAAAAATAGATTCACTTGGGGTTACAAACCTTGTTGAAAAATATTCAACAGCACAAGTTCTATAATATAAGATACTAATTTGTCTATTATTCATTACATGCAAATGAGAAATTGATTTTTTTTTAAATAATTGAATATCTTATCTGGTCAGTTCATTTAAATATATTTTTTAACACACTTTATTTTGATATATAACTATATACTAAAATGACAGGAGGAAGTTAGTTTATGAAAGTGGAGAATATACATTTCGCATCCACTATCATTGAAGCTTTAATTCTAATTTCTTTACCCGTATTTTATATTAGAGAAAAATTCTTCGTGCCTGTCTTTATCGAAGGTGAACCTTCATTTCAAACAAAATTAATGAAGATAATCTTAGAAAAGAAATTTACACAAATTGTTTTAGATATATACTAATTGTATGTTTCTGCATTGCTGGGGGTAAATTTCTAAAAAAATTATGTATTAATAAAAATACAAATAAAAAAGAGGTTTTTTTTTTTTTAATTTTAGACTTGAATGGTTGAAAATACCTTTATAAAATATCAATAAGAATATTATTTTTTTTCCTTCCTAGTCCAGGTGCTCCCACAAACTTTTATTTTTAAAAGAGATAAATTAACAAATCTATGAATTTAAACACAACCTTGAGCGCTATAGATATAAAATGTTAAAAACTAGTTTTTTTTTTTTTTTTTAAGTGAACACAAACAAAAAGAAGAGACTTAATTAGTTTCGTCGAGGAAAATCTAAAGGAATGCAATTGTCTTAAAGAGATTCACCGATTGTAAGAGAAGAAAACCCTACAAAACCACTAAGCAAGAAACACTCATGAGTCAAAAATACTCAAATAATTACTATTTATTGGAGAAGATAAGTACAAAAAGCTTGAAGTCATAGAGCACAGAGATCTCCCACTATACCTTCTCATTAATTTTTCAATTTTCAGTTCCCATTAACCAAGCCCCAGTTCTCCTAAAACCATCCATCTGATTTTGACCATCAATTCAGCTCCAAGAGGATAAAAAAATCATCAAGATTCTCTCTTTCTAGAGGTTTTTGATTAATGTAGCTAAGTATGAAGGGAGTTTTTTTGATTAAGCTCAGTGCTCACCCCCCCCCCCCCCCCCCCCCCCGTCCACGGTGTTACTGGTGTGATCTAGAATTTTATAGCCACCTTAAAAATGAAAAAAAAAAGAAAGAAGATTGTTTGAGAGGATTATAGAAAGAAAAAAAAAAACAGTAGGCAAACACAAACTTTTTAGTTTAAATTTAATTTTTTTCTTGATGATATATGACCACTAACTATGCCCACATTGTTTTTTACTGTTGCGGAAATAAAAAGCATCATCCCACAGCATCATAGTGCATAAATCAAACTAGTAGCCATTGAAATATATTGGTAATGTTTGTCTTCTGCATCCCTCGACTTTAACTAGCATTAATTTTTAGTCCAGATAATGCCCTAAAAGGAAATGCATTCGATTCCAATTCCATTTTCGTTCTGTTTGAAACTTCTGTGCAAAGAATTTCCCATAGCATCTCCAATAGTTGCTGCCATATCTTAAAAAAAATCCCAAAATCACATGGTATGCTCAAGTAGGCTTCACAAGTGGTAAGTGACAAATATGGATACATAAACCAAGAACTACAGTACCAGCAAATGCACATGGAGAAAGTCATGCCAAGTCCGTTTACAGATGCTTTTTCTGGTGGCTTGGAAGTTGACTGTGCCCTAGCTTGTCCATACCGTGTCAAATGGATTAGATTTCCGCCATTTACTTGCAACAAAAAAATACTCCTTGAATTACTATAAAGTAGATTAACTTGGAGGAGAAAGCGTTTTTTCAACAATTCTCATGATGGTGGTGGTGGTGGTGGTGGTGGTGGTGGTGGGGTGCTTGTTAGATCTTTGAAGAAATAAAGAGGATTGGAAAAACAAATTAAAAAGAAGAAGAAGGAGATATTGTTGACTCATTCTTTAGGAAGCTTTTAGGGGGAACTTAAGCCGACAAATTAATGGGAACTTTGTTTGTTTCTCTTTCTATCCCATTGTTCAACTTAAAGAGTGAAAATTGATATAACGTGGCACTCACTCTCTTATATAATCTTCACCCTTTTTAACTTCTACTAGTTTTTTATAGTTTTTTTATAATTCAAATGGAACCAAAAGGACCGACTCGTCATATGGCCATCTCAATCTCTCAATTATAAAGCCACCAGCCAGCCAGCAAACCCAATCTGTCTTCGTCATTGTGATGATGCCTACAGTTTTGTGACGAGTTAGGCTGATTAGGTGATATCAAAGATAAGAAGCATCGTAAAATAGTGAAAGGATAAGAAAAGGTGTATCACGGGAACTCATTTCATTTTTTTCTCGCGTGGATGGCTTTGAAAAGCCCTAGTGAAAGGTTACAATTGAAGCGGACATATCCTTTTCAATGGGCAGGGAATCAAGGGTTCTTCTCTTTGGATCTTGAGATCAACTTGGGTGGTATAAACTATGTATGACACCATAGCACCATAGTCTGATCATGAAAAAAACAGGAAAAAGCAGGGCGACTAGTTTAGAAAACATCACATTAATTTTTATTGCTCGGTTGCCGCTCAGGATTATATTTTGTTTTTTTGCAAAACCAACTACACTGTTTTTTTCCATAGGTTTAAGGTTTTATAAATCCCTCAGAATTTGCATAAAAAATGATTTTACCGTTGTCGCGAATTCTATTCTTCAAAACAGTTTTTGACCAAGCAGATTGCAGACAAATTTTGTTCATCAAAATAATTTTCTCACTTTTAGCCCTTCATGAAAGTTGTATTCCTATATGTATATATGAATTTGGGTTTTTGGATCAACCTGATTTCGATATCAAAATTTCAAGATATTCCATCTTGAATATCTAGTGTAAAAACAGAAAATATTGTCGTGATATAACTATGTATAGACTATATATATACCTCTCATGTTGGTCTCGGAAGAGGAGGAGAAAAAAAAAGAAGAAACAAAGGGAACAAAAGGAAGAAGGGAAAGAAAGGAAGAGAAGGAAAAATAAGCAACCAATATAACCAAAAAAAAGAAAAAGAAAACAATAGGGGAATAACGTTCATTCAACCAGCAAAACATGCCTTTATCATCATCTTCATCGGGCCTGTTTGGTATAGCGGTTGCGGTTGTGGTTAAAAAAATGGAGTTTGAAAAATGGAGTTTTCAACTGTGGTTCAAAAAAAGCAGTTAAGTGTTTGGTTAAAACTGTGGTTGAGTTGAAGGTTGAAGAAAAAGGAGTTTTGGTGTTTGGTTTCCAAACTTTACAAACTGCTTTTAACTTGTAAAATTACTTAAAAGGGTATATATATAATTTTTTTAAATATTGTAAATTTAATAATTATAATATAATATAATTAATAATTCAAGTAAATTTTAAAAATTATTTACGATATTAGTGTATCAAAATAATTTAAAAATATCAAAAAATTAATTTAAAATAAAAAATATTTTAAAAAAAATTCAACTTTTTGATGGGATAAATTTGATAATTGAAGATATTTATCAAACTATTCAATCCCATTTTACGCACAGATGAATTATTATTATTATTATTATTATTATTATTATTATTATTATTATTATTATTACTTTTATTTTTTCCATCTCTTTCCACTTTTATCAGACGCCCATCTCCCAGCTCTCTTCTCTTCTCTCTTCTTCGCCCGAAACCTCTCTTCCCAAATTGCATACCCATCTCCCAGCTCCCCTCTTCTCCCTTGCAAACCCATCTCCCAGCTCCCCTCTTCTCCCCTCTGCTCCACATCTGTTAACTTCTCACTTTCTTGTGAAGACCCATTTGCTCCCAAAATTGCAGACCCGATTGAGCTGCTCCCCTCTTCTCCCTCACAGCTGCGCCGGCCTTCCATCACCGTCGTCCACACCGTCTGTAACAGATCGTGACTGCTCCGGTAACTCCTTCAGGGCAACAAGATCGGAGCACCACCCAACAAAAGTAATCTCTTCTTGCTGTCAACGGCTTGATTTTTTCTGTCATTGATGCGTTTGTCATGTTAGGAGCTTCGATGTGTGCTCTAACATGTTTGTAAACACTGTGATGATAAACCGAGGATGTTTCGGGGCTTGTATTTTCAACGGTAATTTTTGTATTCAAAACATGGAATCGCCGTTGCCAAATGCATGAAACGCGAAATGAAAAGCATCAATTTTCAGCTTTTCTTCAATCGGCGTTTTGATCAAAATTTTGCGTGGGTCCCACTCATTTTAAATGGTGTTTGGTTGTTACCAAACACCAAAACTTCATCCCGTTTGGCAAACGTGGAACGCACCACGTTGCCAAACGGGTGCATAGTCTCCATCAAGAAAAGAAAGATAGACAAACACTAGCCCTTTCAGTGTCTTTTCCAGAACCATTGATCACCGATCGTGCGCAGGAGCTCCAACATCATCATTTGCCTGTCAATTGTCAGGGAGAGCAGCAACAAGAAGAGAAAGACAGACAAACACCAACCCTGTGAGCGTCTTTTCTAGAACCAATGATTGTTGGTCGTGCAATCATCCTCATTGGCCGATCAATTGTCAGGTAAGTTCCCATGCATTTCTCTTCACTTTGCATTTTAATTATATAGTCATTGTGCATGTTTTTGTTGTTAGTGTTCAAGTGAATTATAATTCACTTGAGTAATAACTAACAAGGCATGTGTGAGGCAGCTCACCCATGCCTCTTGTTTGTCCAGCCGGGTCACTAGTTGGGCAAGTGACCCCACATTTTTTTCTTTTAAAAAAAATATATAAAAAAAGAGGAAGAAATTTATACTTTTTAGTATATTTATTTTAAAGTCTATTTTTATATATATTATAAAAAAAATATCAATCTTGCATTTAGAATACCTAATTTTCAGCGCGGTGATATATGTATGTGTGTGTTTCTTTACCGACTTGTTTTATGTATCTAGTTTATAACCATATGCACAACACGTTACATTTGAATTTCAAGTAATGACAACATAATCTCACATGCTAAAAAAATCACTTTTTTTTTAATACCAATTGTAGATGCCCATTCAATTATTTTTCTTTACTGTTCAATATTTTTTTATCTTTTCGTTTGAAGTAGAAATAAGATTTGAAGAAATTGTTGTACATACCCAATCTACTAGCTTATATCTACGAAACTGATCCAACAGGAACAAGACATGTACAAAAACATATATATGGTACATGTAATTTTTTATTCATATTTCTTTTTTGTTTCTATAAGTTAAACTAGTTTAACAATTACTTAATAATTTCTCAAGACTTTAGAGTCTTTTCCTTGTAAGATTTGTTAAGGGGAATACTTTGTAACAATAAATAATAAATAAATAAGACCTTTTTACTTTTCGGAGGTAAGAAGACTATGGTAAAGGTATTATCTAATATACTAAAAGAGGTCAGAGTCGATTACTGTAGCATATGAGGAGAATCACTGTGGATTGTAATAGTGTTGCTCAGTTTTCGGTTCGGGTCGGTCGGTTCGTTGTTATTATGATATTTAGTTATCTGTGCACAACAATGTATCACGAACCGCCTGTAGCTGAGTGGACAACGCGCCTATTTCATTTGTAGAAGTGCAGGGGTTCGATCCCTGCCTAGCGCAATTATGGATTTGTTTTTGCTTCTTTTTTTTCCAGGATAATTTAATAATTTTTATTGTCTTAACAGTAATATTAATGATATTTTTAAATGTTAAGGCTTCGATGTTCCTGTTATTATAATAGGGTGTTCAGGTCGGGTCAGGTCGGGTCGGTCGGTTCGTTGTTATTATGATATTTAGCTATCTGTGCACAACAATGTATCACGAACCGCCTATAGCTGAGTGGACAACGCGCCTATTTCATTTGCAGGAGTGCAAGGGTTCGACCCCTGCCTAGCGCGATTATGGATTTGTTTTTGCTTTTATTTTTTTTCTTTTTTCTTTCTTTTTCGATAGTTTTTTATTATTTTTATTTATTTATTTTGATGTCAATTTTTTTTTTGTTAAAGTTATTGACCCTTTTTTTTTTCCTTTGATTGAATTTTTTTCTCATTATTAACACAATAAGAATAATAATTATAGTTTTTTTTTCTTCCTTCCTCTTTTTTTAATGTTTTTGATTATTTTTTGTTTGATTTTTTTCCAGGATAATTTAATAATTTTTATTTTTTTTAACAGTAATAGTAATGATATTTTTAGATATTAAGGCTTCGATGTTCCTGTTATTATAATATGGTGTGTTGATGTGTTTCATTATATCAAACCTTGCATGAATAGATGTTATACTTTATTTGATTTTTTCAATTTTTTTATTTGATTGAAATTGATAGTATATTTGGTTTTGTTTTCGGCCCTTATACTTTTGATTTTAATTACTTGAATTTTTTATATTTCTTAAATTTTTGTCGATGTTTATATATGTGCCTTTAGTTTTGGTTTTTAATTTTTATTATTTTCTCTTTTGTTGATATAATATGTTTTTCAAAAAATTTGTTCTTAAATTTTAGTTTGAGTTTATGATCATTTGAAAATTGATATTTCTTATTTGTTTTTTCTTTTGGTTTTTATTAGTTTTTTTTATATATATTTTCACGTCAAATGATTTTTTTAGCTAATAATTTTTATTTTTATTCATTTTTATTTTGTTTGCTCTTTTGTTAAAGTTTTTGGGTTTTTTATTCTTTTATTGAATTTTATTTTCCCATTATTCATGCAATAATAATAATAATAATAATAATAATAATTTTAGTTTTTTTCTTGCTTTCTCTTTTATTAATGTTTTTGGACTTTTTTATTCTTTTATTGAATTTATTTTCCCATTATTCACCCAATAATAACAATTATTATTATTATTATTATTATTATTATTATTATTATTATTATTTTAGTTTTTTTTCTTGCTTCCTCTTTTATTAATGTTTTTGAGTTTTTTTCTCCTCGAAATAATTTAAGAATTTTTATTGCTTTAACAATAATAGTAATGATATTTTTAAATGTTAAGCCTTCGATGTTGTCGTTGTTATAATAGGATGTGTTGATGTGTTTCATTATATCAAACCTTGCATGTATAGATGTTATATTTTATTTTTGAACTAGCAAAATCTATTAATTGTTTCAATCTCAAAATTATAAAAAATATTTGCTTGGCCCGCAACATAGTGCGGGCAATTAACTAGTATATCATTATATATATATATATATATATATATATATATATATATATATATATATATATATATATACGGGAATATTTATTAAGCATCGTTCCAGCAATGCTAGTTTGACAAGGTTGACCTAATCACTAAAAAATTCTTGGCTAGGATGGGGAGTCCCAAGGAAGCAGCGTACATGCTTTAGCACAGCCCAATCCCTGATACGATCCTTTGTTTTATTCATTTAAAAATAAAAAATTCACGTGATGTATAATTAGACAAAATATTATTATTATTATTATTATTATTATTATTATACCTCTTCTCACAAAATATTATTCATTGAAATAATATTTGTTTTTTTTTCAATTTCAATTTCAATTCCATATTTTAACATGTAATTTATTGAAAATTGAACTTCATAATATTTTTTATGAGGTTATTTCAATTTTATGACCGAACAATCAATTTAATGAGTTAACTCGAATTATATTTTTTTTCCAAATAATTTATTTTCTCAATTTCATTTTTTAAATATTAAGCTGATTGTAAGTTAGACTTTGTAATTTGTTTTGGTCTGATTTTTAAGACATTTATTTTTTATGACTAAAGTCATAAGTTTAACAAATTAACCTGAGTTTACAAGAGCTGTTATTCTGTTATTTTTAGTTGATTTTTTCCCTTCAACACCAAATGTATTATTGATTGAACTTCAGAATTTTGTCAATTTAGTTTTCATAAGGTCATCCTAATATTGTGGTTTGAACTGCGAATTTGACAGGTTAACTTGAATATTATTTTTACCTTTTTCTTGATGTTTTCCCTTCGGCATTGGGTTTCATTATAGGTCCTTTATTGTTTCTTTTTCTTGATCAATTTTCCAATTTCAATCTCATCTTTCAACTTTAGGTTTATGAGTTAATTTTTTTTCTTTATTTTTTATTAAGCTATCTGAATCTCATAGCGTGAAACATAAATTTGACCTTTTTCTTTTTCTCGTTAATATTTTTTTTTTACTTTCTTAATTGACTTTTTTCTTTTTCTCAATCTCATTCTTCAATATTGAGTTGATTGGAAATTAAACTTTCCAATTTATTCCGGTTTGCTTTTTATGAGGTTCATTTTTTTTTTGTCTTTTTAATAAAAAAATTTTTTTATCTTTTTGCTCACGTTTGATTGAGAATAAAACCTCACATACCAAGTTTGGTATGTTAGCTTAGATTGGCTTGAGATATTTTTTTAATTGGATTTTTTATTTCATTATTTAATATTGAGTTTATTAAAAATTTGGTTTCAAAATTTATTTTAATTTTTTGAGGTTATTATGATCTTATGACTTGACAAGAGAATTAATAGTTTAATATAAGTTGACTTAAATCAATTCAATATATCATCTCTATATGTATATAAAAAATATCATCTTGAATATTTATGTTCAATAAACTATATTTTTATTACTTATATAATCAGGGACGTACCCAAGACGTAGCATTTTAGGGTAAGATTGTATAATTTTTAATTAGGAAGAGGGTATTTTGTATTGCTTATTTAAAAACTTCTACAAAATTGGTGGGACAATGTGAACATATTGGAAACGTTGGGGACCAAAGGCACCCCTAACCCCCTTAAATTTTGGAACGACAATGGAGGTTTATGAAGGTGGAGGATGCACCCTTGGTCTTTGCCTCCATTGAGGCCCCCATATCTCTATATCAACCTCTATTTATATTAAATACAATTTTTAATCCTAGATACTCTCTTCTATTAAAGATGAATCTTTATTAGAGATGCATGTGATTTTTTTATATATACAATCAATTTCAAGTAAATTACATCATTAAAAAGCAGAATATTTCACATTTATCAAATAAATTAATTGAAGGTAATCGTAGAGAAAATATTTCACAAGCCATTAAAAATATATTCATTAAATCATAGAATGAGTCATAGAATATCACCTCCGTCTCCATGTCCGAATAAGTCAAGTATTTTTATTTATTTATACCTCTATTTTTATGCATTTATCATAGTGAAGGTCTCTAATCCATGCATCCACGCGAACTTTCAAATGTTTTTTTTTATTCAGATTTAATAATTTGGTAATATCAATAGTAATTAATTAGATAATATAATTCCAATCCAATATATATGTTTTATTCAAATTTAATAATTTAACCAGGACAAATACTCCATTAAAAACAAATTCTATCCTCCGAAATGTTCTACTTCGATGGCTGTGTGGGGCTCTGGCATGAAGTCATGTGTTGGAATTCTAAATGCACTCCCGCATGGTTTTCCTAGGGATCGGGGCTTGTAGCCTAGGAAATATAAAAACATTTTTTGTAATGAAACACGTAAGATAATAATTTATAAAAAATGAAATAAGTCAAAGCGATTAGCCATATAACTAACATGTATGATGACCCTTCTTCCCATCCATAAAACATTAAACCTGATTCTCACATAATTTTCTTAAATAATTTATATGGATATATTCTATAAGAATGAGATGTGAGTATAAAATATAATATAGTTATCTAACATAAAAAAAAATCAATAAATAATTCTCGAGGATGTGAGCTATTAATAAAATATGCAATACTAAGTATTCATACAATAATTCTATATTTTTAAGATTCATTAAAAAAATAAAAAGAAAATCAAGTTTCACATGGGTTACACCGAGTCACCCGCCTGATTTTTAATTGACTCGACTAATTGCTCGAGTTTGATATGACGAATTACAAGTATGAATTTTCATGATTTGAAACATGGCCTCTCAAATTTTTTAATATTATTCTCATGGATTCTTTCTTATGCCCTTCAAATTTAACTTCAATAGCTAATAAGTTATTTAGCTATCCTAAGTTAAATGTTGCATTAACTTCAATTACGTCACCTATGTTTTTGCAAGTTGAAAAAACATATTCCCTGCCTTCCAAGTTATCTGTTCCACTTTCAACCCTTTGACCCTAACTAGTTGGTTCAAGTTTCAATCTCTAGATGAAAACCCCTGTGGTCTTGGCTCACAAGTTTCGCTCTCCATTTCGCTATCGTTTTGCTTTCAAACTGAACCACCTGATCGATCTGGAAATATACCGGAAAAACCTAACTGTTATTAGTAAAAAAAGATCTAGATGAAGAGAAAACAAGTTTCAATTTCCAGATAACACAGAAAGAAAGAAAGAAAGGTCGGAAGATGATATCCTTAATTTTTCAATTTTTCCAAATTAATGAGATTGAAGTCTCCATATTTGCGAGCCAGACTTAGTCTCAATCCATGAAAAAAAATCATTTTCCTATCTATTTTACTATTTCAATTACGCTTAAATTAGCTTAGAAAAAAAAAATTAGTCACGCTAAAGTTTCATTGTGATTATCCCCTATAGTTTGAAAAATCACCACAAGTAAACAATTTTTTTAAATATAATGAAATGACCGAACTACCCACACAATATATATATATATATATATATATAGAGAGAGAGAGAGAGAGAGAGAGAGAGAGAGAGAATTTTGAACCCAAATAAAAAATTGATTTAATAATATCCTATAATGCTATGGTTTCCTTAGTGTTTTTTTTTTTTTTGTTAGATATTTTGGTTCTGAGTTAAGCTGGTAGTGGCTAATTTCTGTTTGTTTATTTTAAAAGAAAAGAAATAGATGACAAACTTGTAATATTTAATTCGTTAAATAAAAAATAATAACAATTATGTAAATAATTAAATATATTTTATTGATTTTTTAGCAAGTATTAAATTTGTCTACACATGCTGGGGTTATCCGGTCTTATTTTCTTTTCTAGAATCTCGTAACAAACACTTGCAATACCTACATATTTTTTATGCATAGCATAAAAAAACATATGACTGACCACAAAATGTGATACTGACAAAGGTTCTAATTCATTTGAAAATATATTTTTTATCTTTAGTATTAGTACATTAAAATAATTTTAAAATATAAAAAAAATAATTTTAAAATTAAGAATTTTTAAAAAATATGGCCCAACCAATTATATCAAACACCTCAAAGCAACTTACTCCTCGTGTAAGAAAGATGAAAAAAAAAAAGATTTTTTCGCTTTTCCTCCGAATCATCTTTTCGGATTTCCAGGGACAACATTTGAAAAGTAATGAGATGTAAATCAGATGCAGGTTCAGGGCTATTCAAGTCATTAACTAAATGCTATCTCTCCGACCCACCCCTCTCTGTAATAGTTCAGCAGATCTGTGTTAAGGAAAAGCTCGAAACTGTTCCAGACAGAGACAAAGAAGCAGCAAGAAAATGCTGAGTGAGAGAAACAAGAAAAGAACAGGATACTAAATTATCATGAAATGAAACAATTACATGAGACAGAATTTAAGCCTAGTTGGCTTCAGGGCTCAGGCTAAGCTTCTCTCTCTCATGAACTGTACAGTGGCAGCAATAACAGTTGGTGGGAGTTACTTTTCTATTAATAAATTACAAGAAAAAGAGGTAAAATGAAGGTCTTTGATCGAAAATGACTATTTTTAAGTTAAGAAAATGACCTGTGAAACAACTGGAACTTTGGACAGAAGCAGCCATTAGAAGATACAGCGACGCCTGGCTCTTCATCAAAACAAAAATAAAACAATACGAGTAACGAAACCCAGAATTTGCAACGCTAAATTATAAGGAAAAGAAGAGCATAGGATAGGTAAAAATTATTCAGTTTCCTTCATTCGTGGATGTTGATTTAACTCATCAGCAGTTCGTTACAGAAACAGAACAGGAAGACAGTACAAAAAAATGAATCGCTGTAAGAAATAGTCTTGAGATTAATAAGAACCATGTAACTGAATTGACCCAAACAAATTGCATAGTTGTAGATCCTGCAAAAACGTAAGAACCGTATTCCTTTTCTGGATCCAACCCGTTTCTTGTGTAGACCATACTAAAATTAAGCAAAATATTCAACGTTTGACGTAGTTAACAAATTCTGCATCAGACACAGCATAGAGCTGATCAACTTGGCTAATATCATCATCATCATCATCATCAACGGGAGCCGGAAGATTGAGATCTATCAAACCCCAATTATGGTCTCCAATCTTTGTGGAAGTTCTCGCAGGAGTACTTGCAGAAGCTGCTACACCGATTAAATGAGATCTTTTGTGACCACCAAGAGCTTGCCCGGATGAAAATACTCTAAAACAATACGGACATTCATGGATTTTCTTCTCTGGCAAAGAAGTAGAAGCACCAGCATTCTCTGTTGGCTCCAATTTCGGTTTGTTACTTGGTGTATAGACTTTGAGTTTCTTGTGACTTGCTCTATGCCCACCTAAAGCTTGATAAGATTTAAACACCCTGTTGCATGTCTCACATTTGTACCTCCCTTTAGTTTTTGTCTTGCAAGATTTGAACTCATCAGAATCATCTGTTTCAGCTCCTGCTAATTCCTCTCCTTCTTTTCTCTTCCATCTGTCTCTTGAAAGCATCACAAGACAGAAAGCGACATCTTCCTCTGTTGTGGTGCCAGAAACTGAACTCACCGGTTCAGGTTCATGACCCCATGATGACTCGGCTGCTGTCTTAACAGTCCCCATTTTCTTGAATTCAAGCTTCTCTATTATGATGTTGTTCTCTTGCTCTTGTCTTGGTCTTTGTTGATGATATTGACGATGTTGTTCTAACAATCTCTTAGTCCTCTTGGATCGTCTTCTTGTAGGATTCTTTGATGACTCGGACTCACTTTCTCTATCTTGAAGAACAACAGAACCAGCATCCGCAGCTGCCAAAGAGAATTCAGGATCTACCAGGCGAGTACTTCTTTTTGGGTTCTCTCTTGGCCCATAAAACACGGCCTTCTCTTCTTCTTCTTCTTCGTGTCCTTCTTCTGCTTCTTCCTCTGAAGATGAAGTTGATTCAGTATCTTCACTAACTTCAATATTTGGGAATCGATCTTCTAGCTTTGGAGGAATTGGAAGAATCAACAAATGAGACCTCATATGACCACCTAAAGCTCTGCCATTAGAGAAACTTTTGAAGCACAATTTGCACTTATGCTTCTCCATTAACTTGAAAATAGAGCAAAAATAAAATAAAAACAGAGAGATTTTCCTTCTTTGTGAAAAAGTTTGTGACTCAAGGAGCTTTGTTTTTCTACAGGGGAAAGAGTTGCAAGGAAGTTGAGAGAACGAGTGGAAACTAAAAAGGAGTAGGTGACAAGCATTCTTCCACCAAGAGAGATATATACAAAGAAAAAAAGATTAAAATGTTTTTTTAATTTTTTTTTTGTTTTTTTTTGAGTAATTGATTTTCTTCAAAACGTTATAAATTAAAACATTAAATACACCTTAATTAAAGCTTATGCATGAGGGATAGAAAGAGGGACATGTAACATGCGAGGCTTGCCCGTTTCTGAATTAATTCCCAACCATTCTTCTTTCATCCTTCACCTCTCGTTTCTTTCCTAACTTGCCCTTCCAACCTAATATTTTTTTAAATGGAAAAATAATTTGTTACAGTCTTCGATGGGGATGAAAGAAACAAAAAAAAAAAAAATTCATAAATTATTTCTTGGTCATGAATTTCATTTTAATCTAAAATATTTTCATAATTTATTTTTTAAAACAGTTCATCCCCATGATGTAAAACAGCTAATGGAAATTTAGTGTTTTTTCTAAGAAAAAGGCTACCATAATAAATCAGAAAAAAATTACTTGTACCGGTCACGAAAATTGCTTAGTTCTTGTAAAGATGAGACATAGGGATGTTTGATACTGTGTTTTAAAAGTATTTATGAAAAAAAAAATTATTTTAGATTAATTTTTTGAGGGGGTTCTTAAACCATTTTTATATGCTCATATCAAAAATAATTATTTAAAAAAAATATTATTTTAACATATTTCTAAACAAAAAATACTTTAAAAAATAACTTCAACAACACTCTAAATAGACACGTAATATATGGCCCCGCCATTATCTTAAACACAGTCACGCTGTGATATTTAAATGTAACAAGCGAGCATGATCCAGTCAAATTAAGGCCCTTCACAAATAAATTTCTCCATAACAACACCAAATCCCATATTTAATATTTCAATTAGTTTTGGTAATTAAATCCAATAAATACTGAATTGGAAATTATGTGTCCTGCTTTATTAGCCAGTAGCCACCCCTGTTTCTCGTGAATTGATTTTATTTTTATTTTTATTTTTATTTTTTCTCTAGAGAGTAAAATGTGTGCCCATTCAAATAGGGTGGGGGTTTAACTTTTCTTAGGGAAAAAATCCTTTAAATTTGGATCTATTGTTGAAATGTCTTGATGGGAAAAAGAAAAATGAAGGGTGGGAGATGAGTAACGAGGAAACTATCTTCTTCCCTTCCTTTGAGAAAGGAGTTTTCCATGGGAAAGTAGTAAATGCCGTTTTGTGAGGGGCTGGGAGACCCGGTCCTACCAGCCCTTGGCACCACCGGTTTATTCTTACAGAACGCGGTCCGTGTCGTCACTCCCGATTTATACGTTCTTTGTTTGAGAAAAGGTGGATCTTCAAAATAGTATTGGTATTGGAATATTGACCAGTGCTATGCTGTGGATTGTATTAAAATATAATTTAATATAAAAAACATATTTAGATGTTATTAACGTGTATTTTTAGTATGAAAAATAAAATAAAATTGTGGGAATTGTTTTTATATAGCTTAGTTAATCTAGCATGTTCAAAGATAGCTCAGTAACTATTTGGAAGTATGGTGGTGGTTGTGGTTGTGGTTGTGGTTGCTTTTAAAGTATTTTTTTGTTAAGAAATTCATCAAAATTATATATTTTTTATTTTTTAAAAATCATTTTTGACATCAACAAATAAAAATGATCTAAAAATATCAAAAAAGTTAATTTCAAATAAAAATAAAAAAATTCATTTTTTTTTCAAAAACGATTTTGAAACGCAATGTCAAACACCCTTTTAGATAACCAGTAAAAACATAGTTTGACTCAAAATAAATATTCAAGAAACTTTTTTTATATAAATATTGAGATGAAAATGTATTGGATGAATTGGGGTTAAACCGAGTTAACTTGTTAATTTGCATGTCAAATAATGAGACAATGATAACTCCATACAAAGTAAATCAAAATAAGTTATAAAACATAGTTTTCAATGAACCCAATATTAAAGAATGAAACTCAAAAAGAAGAGTAAAAAAATAACCTATATTAATCTAGGTTAACATGACAAACTCATATCCCTTGTCATAAGATTTGGATAGCAAAATAGAAAGTAAATTAACATAAATTATAAAATTTAATTATCAATTAACTCAATGTAGAAAAATAAAATCAAAGAAAAATCTATTAACAAAAGAATACAAAAAACCAGCATGAGTTAACTTGGATTAATCCACCAAACCTATAACCCGAGCCATAAAACGAAGATAATCTCATAAAAAATAAACCGATTGTTACTAGTAATAATAAAACCCTTTTCTCATACAAAATATATGTTCATGTTCATGTAGACTTTTTTAATGTTTTTTTTTACATAAACAAGATTTAAATGTAAGTTGAAAAGTTCATCTATTCTTGTAATAAAATAAATAAAAAGGAGAGATAGAATATACCCTTATCCCACCAATTTTAGATTACTAGATTTTACATTATTCAATGGTCAAAGGTCAACCTACTTTAAAACATACAGTTAGATTCATCCTCTAATATAGACAAGCTATTAATTCTGAATTTCTAAAGTCAGGGTTGTTTCTAGATTTATTAACGGGAAATGCATTTATTAGATAGGTCTCCTTGGTGCAATTTTGTAGATGCATTTAGCCTTTTGAAAAAAATAAAGAGAAACTGCAAATTTTAACATGTAAAGATAACTTCCATGGTCAAACTTATAGTGGCAAGCACTTTACTGGAAGATTCTATGCCAAGATAAGGGGCTATGAGAGAACGAGACTGGCCATTCTCTTGCCTTCGAGTTGAAATTTGAAAAGGCACAAAGAATCACCGGCCTCTCTCTCTCACACGCACACGAGTCACGATCTCAGAGCTTCAAAATGCCAGATAGCACAAAAAGTAATTGATTCCATTGGTGGTAACAGGCTGATGACTATTCCGGTGGGGGAAGTAGTGGATGTTCTGCGGTGATTTATTTAACTTCTTACCACGTCAGAGATACCTTGGCCTGCTATTTTTGCCATATAGTCTTGATTGTTCTGTCAAGATTCTAATAAAGTTTATGATCATATACATATATTCTAATAAAATTAAAGGAAGGCATATCTTCAAATTTTACGAGGATGGACAAGTTGAGCAATGGAATAATTTGTGTCTTTATATACGATTCTATCATGCAATTGTAGGTTATAACTTGAACTCTACTCTTTAGAAAACATTTTGTATATTAAGATGAGCGAGTAAAATTCTGATTGTTTTATATTTTTATAAAAAATACATGTTTTGATTCGAACTTGAAATCTACTTTATAGATCGCAGACCTTTGTCATCACGTATATCTTGAAAACAAATCTATCATGCAATTGCAGGTGCTCTTCTTGTTTTGTTTAGATGCAGTTACAGGGGTTTTATCTTGCTGTTTTTCACAGGATGGTATTTAAAGATTAAGAAATGTGATTTGGGATTCTCCAAGCTCGCTGCGGTTTAAAAGTGATTTGTATTCCAATAGCTGGGATTAGGGACATGATGGAACATGTATTGACTTGAATGGGCAAAAGTTGACGTAATGATACCACCATAATTAGAGACTGTATACGTTTTGGCATTACACTGCCACTCCGATCAAGTTTTTTTTAATGACAAGCCATAAAATTATTTAATATTATCATTAAACTCAATTTAACAGTTTAATTTTACGATTTCTTGAATAATTTTTTTTGTTAGCTCAAGTTTAAAATTAAGTTACATGAGAGAGTTACATCAATTTGACTCATTCAACCAAGCAAATTCAAAGACAGCAAATAAAAAACACAATTTGATATTCTTTAAAAAAATATTAAGAAAATTATTTTTTATTATTGAGATGACAACATATTAAATCAACTTGAACTTTACAGATTAACATTCAAATTCATGGTTTAAGCTATGGACTCCACTATGAATAAAACCTTTGTTTTTTTGTAAAGAAAAATCTATTTCTTACTTAATAGTACAATAACAAACAAACAAAGTGAAAATTAAATGTTGAGATATTTGTTTGAGACCGTGATAATCTTAAAGAAAGAAATATGAAACAATTTATGAAGGCATGCTAAAATCAATCAAATAACGAATGGTGAAATATAAAAAGAATGATGAAAAAAAGATAGACAAACAAGATTTATGATGAAATCTTGGCAGCAACTCCCCTGTATAAAAACACTATCTAAAATTCTATGATGAAATAAAGCACATGCAAAGACAATCTCCAATTTCCAACCCATATTCAATTGTCACTATCAAATTTAGATAGCCTCATTCATACCACCCACTCTACTCATTAGCTCAACCCATTACACTAATAATCATTTTACTAACACAAATTACAAGCACTTTCACAATTTCAATATACTAAAATAAGTTATCCTTTAAAATCCATGTAGCAATATTTACCATAAAGCACACACAACAAATTTATTTACACACAATTTCAATATTTAAGAAGGGATAAAACTCTTAGTAATTTAATTTTAGTTTTGATTGAGATAAAGTGATAAGAATCAGTACGAGAAATGTTGTGAAACTTTATCGATCGGGTGAATTAATTATTACAATAAAAGATTATTGGAAATTTAAGGTGAAAACATTTATAAGGAGAGAAGGGGATTTCAAAGAAATTAATGTATAATCTCACACATAAACCTCATCCACAATCACACAATTTTTAAGTTAAAGGAGAGGACATTTGAAAGGAATCCTTTATTATGAACAGGGATAAAATTACCCAATGAATTAGTCTAAAATATTGCCTATTTAAATAAATATAACTTCCAATTTTACAATTTCAAATACAACTCTTGATCATTTGGATCCAACTAAAAGTTTTTTAGTTTAAATTAATAAATCACAGCGCGCGCAGCGCCCTAAAATTTTGGTTTGCTCTGGAGAAGATTATAATAAATGATTTTCTTCGCCTAATTAAGCAACGAGGGCATCGGACCAGAAAAGACTATAATTATCTGAGGCCCACATTTAGCCTAATGAACCCAAAGTTAATCTGTCACCGCAACCTCTGTAAATTCTAAGCCGTTAATAAGAGCTCGCCACGTTTGAGGTTGCGTACAGCAGTGGCCCAAATGAACTCATTGGACTCGGCTATAACAATAAGCCATATTAAAAAGTCTGTTTTTTTTAAAAGGAAAATATATAATTTTCAATTAACTAAAGATGAGGGAAAAAAATTATACATTTAGATTTGGATTATCCAGCTAAGATAAAGGAGGGTCTTATGAATATAGAAAACAAAACGGGCTTACAAACCATATTAAGGATGTGAAAAAAGCATAAAATAATTTTTTTACATAAAAAATGAAGATCTATAATTCTAATTTTAATTATAAAATTAGTTTACAGCTCATAAAATGAAAAAAATGTTATTATTAAATAATAAATAGACATTCATTATTTTTGGTACAGTTTAATACTCTTATTATTAGATATATAAAGTCACAATCACAAACTTAATTGCATTAAATAATTCTATATGTATAGATGATTGCTCGTCTTTCAATAGACACGCATACTCATGAAGACTAGGAATAACAATATTTAAGTTTTATGCATAGTTATTGATCCCGTTCCGTTCCGGCCGGAACGGCCCGTCCCAATGCAAAATCCGGGACAAAACGGCGACGTTTTTGTCCCGGTCAAAATTCCGGCCAGTTCCGGAAAATCCGGCCGAATTCCGGTCGGAACGCCCCGGTTCCGTACCGGGCGTTCCGTTCCGGGACAAGACAAAACACAAAGATTCAATCATTCAACCCGATTTCAAAAATTCCCAAATCAATTTTCATCTCTTAACCCCAGCTCAAAGATTGAAGAAAACCCAGCAAGTCCCATTCTTTGATGGCTTCTTCTCTTCATCTTTACAGAGAAGATGAAACAAAAGAAGGTGCCTTTTTGAAATAGACCCTTTCATTAAGGAAGACGTGAAGAAGGTGATGAAGATGACCTAGGTGGTGATGATGATGATCTAGGAGATGAATGTGGTGATCTTGAGGCCGAAATCCATGGGGAAGAGTCGGAAGACGGGGACGACGATGAAGGAGAAAGAAGAGAAAGAAGGCTTGTCTGTGAAGTTTTTGAAAATGCCGAGAATGAAGAAGATGCTGAGATAAGAAATAATCCAACGGAGAGTATGCTGCCATTTGGAAGGGTTGGTGTGCGAGCAGATCCAACGGTTGGGACGCGACCAGATGGAAGAAGGATGATGACCGGTGGATTAGAAGATGCTCATCCGACGGCAAGCATTCAGTCTGCCAGGAGAAGTGACCAGCTGACACATGGTCTTGATCCAACGGTCATTTTAACGCCAGATATAGAAGATCTTTATTTTTATATTAATGATGTAGAGGATGTTTGATGTATTTTTCTTTTATTTTAGAACATTTTACTTTCATAATATTTTGGAATTTCAAAGATGTTTCTAATTTTGAGATTATGTTTGTATTGTATAATTTAAATTTCATTTATCTTGAATTTAAATTATACTTGTTAAATTAATATTTTATTTTTTTCATATATATAATTAAATAAAAATGAACAGTACAAAACCGGAACGGTACCCGGAACGGTACCGAAACCGGAACGTTCCGTTCAAAACACAACACCGGAACGGTACCCGGGACGGGATCAATAACTATGGTTTTATGTTGAATAATTATATTATATAAAAACAATACCCAATAAATAATTGTAGGATTGATTATCTTTTCTTTTCTTGTTGTTTTATATGGAGTCAATCCATACTTATAGCATCTTTCAATATTTAATAATAAAATTAAAATTATATAATTCTTTTTTATCCTCGTAACTCATAATATTTATTGTTTTTTTTTGTCAGGTTTATACCTAATTTATATATGAAAAACATATGAACTAACATCTCCCAATAAATTGTCATGAAAATAAAATAAAGGTCAAGTTTCTAATTCTAATTAAAAAACAAACAAACTATATCTCATTTCTTTTATTTTATCCTCAAGACCCAATAGTTATAATATATATATATATATATATATATATATATATATATATATATATATATATATATTCAATAAATACTCTTAACCCTAATTTGCATCTGAATGGAAACCTAACTCTATAGGATCGACTACGATGAATTGATTATTATTATTTTTTACTGATGAGAATTAAATTTATTCAAATGATGCTTGCAATAAACGTAGGACTCATTAACCTAGAATATTAAACTTATGAATAAAACAACTAATTCAAAATAAAATTGTGATCTGTTTATTATTAACCTAAGATATCGACTACTAACACCTCATTTATCTTTGGTGGACTTACAAAATGAAATTATAAAAAAGGTTGGAACAGTAGGAGACATTGTCGGTGAGGTTAGCTTATGCGTTACCAACATTCTCGCACAGTGGCGCGTGGTACATACAAAGAAGGGTGGAAGCACGTCTGGTGGCTAATCATGTGCGGTGCTCCTTCCTACTCGTTTCTATATTGGTGGTGAGTCTTACTGCCACTTATGGATGAAGTTTACTCACTTAAATGCTTGTTCTCTCTCCCCTTCATCTTCTCTCATTGACGCCGCTACTAAGCCATCATGGTGTTGTTTTTCGTTGATAAGAAAGGGAGTTATCATCGCCACTTGGTTGGTTGCTGTTGAGGTTGGTGGTTTATGGTGTTTGGTGTGGAGGAGGAGATGGTTTTTGTGATTGGAGGAAAGAGGATGGGATGCGGGGGCTACCGGTGACTATGATTCATGTCTATTATGTTTTTTATGGTTGCTGCTAGCGATGATTTACTTGGCGGCTAGCTTTGCTAGTTAGAATCAAGCACTCATAAGCAGGGGCGATAATTTTTGGTGCGGTTTGACTTTTACTTTTAAAAATAACTAAATTAATAATAAAATAGAAACTACAACCGAACTTGTTCTGGTTTCAACCGTTTGGATTTGGTTCGGTTTTTTATGTTTAAAACCGAAAAAACCTATACAACATATCTCTCCTGCGAGGAGTTCTTTACTCGCGGTATTAAAAACCAATTATTATTAAAATTTTAAAAACTCAAACTAACAAAAAACATCCTTAGACCACATTAATCACAAAAACTATTTTTTTTTGTAAACTTCGGGATTCAGTTGTCTTTCAATTCCAAGCCTGTTCGGTTCTATCAATGAAATTGAGATCGAATCGACCCAGAAATTTATTTAAATATTCTAATCGGTTTAATTCATTTTTTTTAGTCATCTCTAGGGAGGAGTTTCTTCTTTTTTATTACTAAAAAAAGAACGGGTTATTTCTTCATTCTTTTATAGATCTCTCTCTATATATGAAGTTGTGGAGTAGTGGTTATGGGGTGATAGCGAAGGTGTTTGTGGTGTGTTAACGAATGTTACGAGTTTGTAGTACCAAGGAAAAACATTTTCTCCATATTGGCTCTATTTGAAACATATTTTCCTTTTAACTTATTTTGTAGATTTTGTTTATTACTGAAAAATAAAAATATTTATTTTTCTCTAAAAACAAACAGAACTTACATAAAGATTAGTTTTTCTCGGGAGAAGATGCAATGCACCATTTGCACATCCGATGACAAGAATCAACACGGCTGAATGAAAAGCCAAGCATTTTCTCAATCACGACACATCAATGATGCAATTGAAAATTGTGATGAAACGGGACCATATCATAATTGTGTGATAGTTGGAGGGTTACGTTCATTATATAATTAGCCTAATTTATTTTTCACTTAACAAGTAACAATATTTTTATATTAACCATTTTTCTATTTAGTTAAAACATCTTGGTTCTCTTACCTAAAGAAAATCAAAAAACAAGGTGTCCTAATTAATCTCAAGGGGGCAAAATTCTCTGTTTTCCACTAGGAAAAATAAATCTCGAATGCATCTACTATTTCATTTTTTTTCCTTTTATGCTTTTATTTTTAAATTTGCACCCTTAATGTATTTGCGAGTGTATCTATTCCTGAACGGTTTTTAATTAAACAAAAATGGAACCAAAGATAATCATTGATCTTCTAAATATTGATACAAGACTCCAACATTTCACATTGATTATATCTAGACCAGGTCCTGTCTTATAATCTCTCTATGAGGCAGAAAATTACAGTGACTGGTGTCACAATTATAATTACGAAAATGTTTGTAATTACAGTTTTTAAATACAAAATTGAACACATTAAAGAATCAAAAAGTGAAAATTTGAAGCCCCATATCTCACAAAATTTTATAACGGTCCAGTTCCCACACCAGTAGTTGAACCAATCCCCACCTGCAACCAAGGAGATGAACTTCCACTGGTTCTCATGTCTTTTAACTCACTAAGCTTAGCTAACTTCAACTTACTGTCTTCTTCCTCATCCACTTTCTGAACTGAAGTACTGTAACAATTATTATCGTTGTCTTTGTCGTCGTGATGACCATCTCCGTTTTGGTGCTGATGATTGTTTTCATCCTTTACTTTTGCATCAACTCCTGTCCAAGGTTGAAGAAAAACCTCAGCAGAAACTTCGATGTCTGAAGGATTTGCAACTTCTGGATGGACAGGAACATTGAGATCAAGTGTAAGATCTAATTGCTCAGAATTGTTGATGAACTTTGGTCGCTGTTGAATTTGGTCCAAGTGGTCCTGAAATCGATGAAACTTTGGCAAAGATGAAGAGTCTGGCGTGCTAGATGTGAGCCAATGACACCTTTTATGACCCCCTAATGCTTGTCCTGATAAAAATACACGATGGCATATGGAGCATTCGTGCACTTTCGATTTCCTTTTAGAAGTGGAAGCCAATGGAGGATTCGAGCCATGATCAAATTGCAAGGTGGATGTCAATTTAGTTGGAAGAAATTCTTCATGCGTGGCCACAATATATTCATCATGATCAGCTAGACTATTATCATCCATGCCTTGATCGAGCCTGGATGCATAGCATCCTTTAACCTTCTTGTGACTAGCTCTATGTCCACCTAATGCTTGATGTGAATTGAAGACTTTCTTGCATGCTTTGCATTCAAACAATCCTTTAGCAATCCCCTTGGCTTTGTCCAGTGGTGGCTTATATTCCGTCGGAGCCATAAAACTCGTCGGATTCCTCCGCTCTTCTTCTTCTCTACTAGCCGATGCACAAGACTCCTCAGCCTCGGTTTCTAAAGGATCAACTGTTGCATTAGATAACATCATGAGGCAATTGGCAAGATCTTCCTCTTCGCTTGATGGGCAGCTTAAGTTCAGATTGCTCCCTTTAGCTCTCAATGATCGTTTTCTCTTCGACCAACCGCAACCCCTTCTCGGCGTGCCATCCTCTTCTTCCGATCCCGGAGACGAAAGAAGGGATTGATCAGCATCCTCCGACGTGCATTTTCCATGTTCAAGAAAAGACTTCCATGACAAGAATTCTTTTCCGCAATTTTCACAAACCCTACAACTCTTTAATCGATTCGGATTCGTTCTTAATGCATACATCCGCCTGGTTCCTGGGGGAACAATATTGGCTCCGAGTTTATCTTCCCAATCACATGCAGGATCTTCATCATCCATTTTTCCATTCTCGTCACCTATACCATGCGCCCTCATGTGCCCCCCCAGTGCTCTCCCACACATAAATCCTTTCTTGCAAATTTTACAAAAGTGCTTGAAGTTTGGTTGATGATCCACAAGCAAAGCCATGTAATGAAAAATTAAAAAAAAAAACAAAAAACAAAGAAATAGACAACAACAACAACAAGAAATGAAAAACTGAGAGAAGTGGGGTTAACTAATGATAATGGAAGAGATCAATTGTTGCAGAAAACTTGCTGAAGGGCTAAGAGTACTAGACAGACCTACCTTCTAGATATAGAGATGGTTGAGAGACAGATAGGAGTGAATAATAGTGAAGGAGTGTGATGACAAGTGGCGGGAGCTGGTTAGGAGGGGTGGAGACTTTTTCTGCAACATTGTGGTGGTGGTGCCACCGGTCAAAGAAACCAAAGGAGGTCCGTAAGTCTGTGGCAGAAAGAGAGAGTGGCGAGTGAGGGAGTGAAAGGGGAGGAGAGTAGTGGTTCTAACTGCCATACCTATTCATATCCCTTCAATTCCAAGCCAAGAAAACTATAAATTCATGCTTCTCCTTGTTTGTCGGTTAGTTCGAGCTCCTTTTCCACACAAATATTATGTAACATAACTATGATTGTCACTAGTTAACCATTCGACTCCTATTTTATTTTATTTTGTGTATTTTTCTAATAAAAACATTTGTTTCCACCTTTTTATTCATGAAATTCTGAGTGCAATGCGGATCAGTTTGGCTGAGTTTTAGGGTCTACTTGATCCTAGTCCAAACAGGGACAGTGTGAGAAGCTAACTTCGTGATATTCGCTTATATACAAGATTAAGTAAATCATCCTTAAAAATCTGTGTGTGCGTGTGAAATAGCGAATGTGTATGGGATGTCCCGCTCATTAAAATATGAGATTTCTACCAATTATTTTAGGTTTTCATTAAAAAAGGTAGGGTTATTATCTCAACTGTTTAGTTTAACATCTATTGAGCCTTCTATTAAATATAAACTTGTAAGATCTTGCGTGGTTTTAGGTAGTGTTCGAATCGAATTTCACTCGTATTAAAAATTAAGAAAAATAAATCGAGAATGAAAAGGATGGAAGGGCTCTCTCCTATTATGTATAGCCTAAAGTTCAATAGACTTCCCAACAAAACTTCGAAAGTATGGGATTTTACTAATGCTTGGAAGGAAAATGATTAAGGGAATTGGTTATTTCATTTGATTTATACAATCATAGTTAAATGCTGATGACGAACATCAATAAAAACTCCACACACACAAAAAAAAAAATATTTCTAAAAAAAAGAAAGAAGGGAAAGATTTTATTTTTACTTGGCCAAACTTCACTCCAGCTCTGTTGAATTTGCACATCAATCCAATGACATTGTTCGTGTAGGCATCCAGAACCATTAATTTCTGGTATAAAGGCTCAAGTCTTTGGCATTGTTGTTCCTATGTTATTTATGTCCCTGATTCAGTCATATGCTTATAGTTGACTCTAAGCTGCTTCGCTGAAATATTATAAAAATGTGTTCTGCTGCTGGTTAAGTGTCTATTTGAGATTATTTTTTAAAATTATTTTTGTTTATAAATATATTAAAATAATATTATTTTATTTTTTAAAAATCATTTTTGATATCTATATCTGTAAAAATCATATATATGTGTACATAGGAATGTAATGGTCAGTATAGTTGCATCTCGCCAATTTTTTTCAATTAGTCAGTAAACTAGTGGCTAAGCAAAGCTAGTTATTGCTTCCATGAGTGAAGGGAGTTTAGCCTCTAATCAATCAATTATGGTAATTAATTATGCTTCCATTTAAAGCATCCATAACCTGCTTACTTACGTGGTGATAGTGATAAGCAGAGAAACTTGCTCGGTCAGTATAGGAATTGAAGCATCGGTCCACTTTATAGTCCTGGATGATCGAGACCTTCCACTGAAGAACTTAATTTGGGCGATGAACCTTCCACTTCATCAACTGGTGTGAATTAAACTAGTGGGTTTTTTGTAAATTTCTTTGCTAGCTCATCCCTCTAAAGTTGGCCATTTTTTATTTTTATTTTTTTGCTCCATATTGAATTATTTAAGTTTCTGTTAGAGTGCTTATGTGATGCAAGCTCATAAGGTGCAGCGTTGCTTTCTGTAAGCGTTGCAAGTATATGGCAAGCTGCAGGTGTAATTATGATTGATATAGCTGCTTTCGAGTACCAACTCTAAAAAAATATTTGGTATTGTGGTTTGAACTCAATTTGAAAAAAAAACATGTAAAATAGCTATTTGGTAATGTATTAAACCACTGAAATTGTTGTATGGAGCCCACAAAAAATAGATGAAAAATAGCTGCTTTTCGTTGCTTATCACTATCATTAGAGCATCTCTAGCAGGGAGTGCCATTTTGGAGAGGCAAATCTCTAAAATAACACTTTGAATAGTGTATTTATGGTTTTTTTTGTTAATGTATGCTCCAGTGGTAAAAGCTATTTTGGAGAGCCATTTATTTTTATATTATTTTAAATATAGTATAATTATTTTATATGTAGTTTAATTATGCAATTAATTATACAATTAATAAGAGTAAGTTATATAATTAAATAATTGCTTTTAAAAAACCCTCCAACAATATAATTATTAATTTTATATATAATTTTTTACTCTCTTGTTAAAGTATTTTTAAGTAAAAATAAAAAAAAATATTTTTGATATAATTACATTATTTTCTAATATATATATTTAAAGAAGGTGGCCCCAAGGTGGGGCCATGATTTTACCTTCCTCTCCTGAGCTGCTACAAATAGCAGCTCATGGAGAGGAATGTATTTTTACCTATCCATATACCTATCCCGTTGGAACATGAACAGGAACACAAAAATACTAAAAAAATTAATATTTTAATTTTGCCTCTCCATATACCTTCTCCGCTGGAGATGCTCTTAGGATTTTGGTAAAGAAAAAGTAGAGACGGCCGGTCTGAGCTGAACTGTCCTTCCTCTCCACTTTATTATCCAAACACTCCCTTTTACTTTAGAAATGTAGTTGAAAGTGATTTCTTTTATTTTAATATCTTAATATTAGAGTTATTAAGAAAATACAAATTCACTGAATCAGTATATTGTTTCGTTTTCTCAACTTGGTTTGGAATCGAATATGTGAAAACTACTCCTAGCTTATCTCATGAGTATGAAAGGTGAAGTGTGGATTTGGCTGACTGCTCAAGAATTCTTGGTCAGGCCTGGCAGTTAGAACAAGGCCTGCGCTACGCCGCCCATCCAGCCCATTATCTTTGTATTAAATGGGCTCCGATATGAGCTTTTAGAATCTTCCAGCCCAAGTTTCCACCCGCCCTTTATTTATATATACACAATAATAGATACCGGTTTGTTAGATTTTTCGTTTCTATTGTGTATATAACTATATATAGATTTCAATTCTAAAATCATGTTTTTGTCAAGCGCTATATATTTGCTTATAATTCCATAGTACATGAGTTTATTGACAAAAAATGAGAGGTTGAAGATTAAAGAAAAAAATAGAGATAAAATAAAAAGGATTAGAGTTTTACTGTAAAAACAAACTAATTATGTTATGGATTATTATAGTGATTTACAAATTTATCTTTTTAAAGAAATTAATGAACTGATTATTGGAAATAATACATTTTTTTGCATATACATTAACCATTATGAAATCAATGGGTAACACCTTAGTCTTTTCATTAAAATGACTAAATTAACCTTAAAAGTAAAAATTATTTAATTGTCGTCTATAGATTTGTTTGTGTTTTCATCTTAAATTTTTTTAGTTCTAATCAACTTGAATGAGAGACAATTTAGTATTTTTTTAATAAATATAATACATAATTTAAAAACAAAGTTCATTGGAGCAAGCAAGGTATGGGCTAGCAGGTGGGAGATGTCAACAGTCTTTTAGTGATTTGTGTGACATCTCGTAGAGTCGAAACAACAACTTATACGATAACATTAGAAGCTTCGAGTCGTCTCCTATGACGTGAGGCGACATGTAGCATTGTTTGTGCAACGATGTATTGTTTACAACCTTATCTTTCTTTTCTTTTCTTTTCCTCCCCTTAAAATTCACACTTTTCCATTTAAGCTTTTAGAGTTATATCATTTGTTGATGTTTCGACTTTGGCCCTCATTTTTTATTTCAAGTTTTTGTTTTTGGCCTTTTTTTCAAATATTGATTTGTCTTCAATTTTACCATCAAATTCATAATTGTGATTTTTGTTTCAAATATAGTCCTCATTTATTTGATTTTGATTCTTTTATTTTTATTTCCCCTTTCAATTGAGAATTCTAAAATTTCTTCTCATTTATTTTTTTCTTACAAATTTGGTCCTCATCATCTTAATTTCTATTTTTTAATTTGGATCTTTTTGTATAATTATTTTTATTTTTGATTTATTAAAAAATTAAGCTTTGTGATTTTCCAGATGGAATGCTTTCGGTATAATGACTCGGATCAAGTGTTTAAAAAATTAACACAGGTTAATATAATTTTTTTTTCATCATTTGTTGTTGTTTATTTTTAAAAGTGGGAATCATGATTTTTTAGAATAATTCTTTTGTTTTATTTCAATCAAGTTATCTCAATCTAATGACCTAGTCAACGTGTTTGACAAGTTAATCCAGATAGTTTTTTAGAATTGTTTTTTATACTTTTTTTTTAATTTCTTCCTTCAAAATTGGATTCTTTTTGAAAATAAGTTTCATCATTTTTTTTTATTAAGTTATCATGTTCGCATGATCTACATCACAAGGTTTGACAATTGTACTTGGGTTTACAGGTGTTTTATTTTCATGGTTTTCTTTTTGTTGACTAATTTTTTTCTCTCAATTTTACCTTTCTACATTTGGATTGTTAGGAATTGGCCATTGATAAATATATATATATATATATATATATATATATATATATATATATATATGTTTTCTATGAGGTTAGCCTAGCCTATCGACTAGGGGTGAACAAAAAAAATTGAAAAACTGATTAGACTGATTTTCTTTTTAAAACTTATGATTTGGTTTTTTAAGGCTAAAAACGGTAAATCAAAATCGAACTCGTTCAAATTATAAAATGTATACTATATATTTTTTTTACTCTTACAATTCATTTTTTTTTTAATTTGGTTGTTTTTATAGGTAAAAACCAAAGCGGATCGAAAATGATCACCACTACTCTCGACTTGCAAGTTTGTCATGCTAGCGCGATTGATTTAGGCATTTTAATTTATTATTTTTTTCGATATTATCTTTTAACATTAAGTTATCTTGGAATTCATATTTGTGATTTCTTACTTTTTGACAAATATTCGTTTTCTTCTAGTCATTGTTACCACTTTTTTTAAAAAAAATTGATATATTTACTATCACTGTTTTTTCTATTATATAATTAAATAAACTTATCTTATTGGATCATGTAGGACTTATGACCCGTGTTGTAAAGATTTTTTTCTTTTTTAAAACATGGCAAGAGCTTCTAAACATTGTTTTTTATATTACAAAAGATCAGCCCAGACTACCTATTTAGTCGTCTACTCCATGATGTCGAATATATGATTCGTAGACAAGTTTATCACTGGGTGATGAGAGAAGTACCATGACAACAAACACTTATGACTTATATATCTTCTCAAATTAATTAAGACAGTGTGAGAAGTGATCATAGAAATGTCACCGTTATTGTTTATGACTTATCAAAAAGAATATTCCATGTTCCATGTAACACTTATGGAACTATCTATTTACCTAGTACCACTACAACTTTCATGTATTTTTTTTAGGAAACCCATCCTCTGAAAAGCATAATTTATTGATCGAAGTGAAAGAGTAAAACCCTGGTTATTTCAGACTCTTACAAAGATAGACGACTTAACTAGAACTCGAGACCTGCTGTGCAAATTACAAGTTTTTTGCCATCACAAGTTTTTTCCCCTGATTTTTGCAGGGGAAGCCATGAATGTGAATCCAGTGCCTGTTTTAACTCAACTGATTTAAGTTAATCATCCCTATCTTCATTCTCAATTAGGGTTGCGAAATAGTAGGGGCTGGATCCTGAATCAACACGCAAGGCCACAGTCTTGCCAGGCCAATTGCACGGGAAAACGCCCGCAAATTATGATAATGAAAATTCAATTTAATTACGCAACCTATGCTTGACAAATTGGATTTGCAGGATAGTGATCCGTGATAACCACACTCACTGGGTTCTTAGAGCATTCGACGTTCGAACTCGAGGTGCATTTCACTTGATTAAAATTGGATTAACATGTCGGATAATGCACGAATTAATTGATTTGGTTCCACATCCTTGGCCTGATTTGAGTAGAGAAACGCCTCCAGCTGATATCATTGAAGAGAATGGTGCTTTCTCATGCACAAAGAAATTTGAAGCCAATAAGAAGGCAAATGAGAATCGAAGAAGAAGAAACCAAAGAAGAAAAAAGATAAAAGATAAAAAGTGGAGAAGAGAAGAATGGGGGTTGAAAAGGTCGGTAACTTTACAATTTTTATATAAATCATTGAAAATATCTAAAATTTAGAAATATAGGATATAATTACTAAAATTTTAACTTGATCAAACAAATGGGTTTATAGCTCACTAAGTAAAATATTTAGCAATAACTAAATTAAGCTCAATAAATAAACCTAAATAAAACAATAGATAAATTAAACCCTATAAATAAAATCCATTAACATAAGAGTTGTGTTATCCTCTATCATCATAGATCTTACAAATATGTGAACTATGTCTCGGATATGATGTCTTCATCAACTCTTTTGGGCTTAGAAGAAATCAACTCTATCAAGTATAGTTCGAGGTGAGTTTAATGATGCTCCCAAAGATAAGATCAAGTTATTAATTGTGGTGTCTCATGGTAATCAAAGTGTAGTTTAAATTTTATTGTCTAGCTCATGTAATAGGATTTGCTGAAGTTCACAATCGAGGTAAAAATAACTTATGTATCTAAAGGGGCATTAATATGTTCATTTTATGTTAATGATAAATATAATGTGGTAGGGATATCAAAAGAAGCATCAAAGGTAGCTTTTAATTTATATATAATGAGGTCCTTCATGTTAAAATTAGAGTTAATATCAAAGTTTAATGACAATTTAATAACATAACTATTTCATTCAATCATTTGCAATATCTTGACGTGTTGAACGCCAAGTATAAAGGGGTAAAAAACATGTTGTTCTAAACCTTTAACATATTAGATGTCAAATGTGGTAGATAAGGAGTTGTATAGTTTAAGAGGACTAATATTATAAGACTCTTGTAAGATAATTTTTATCTCTTCGGGAAATTTCACTAAATAGTTTTTTATTCTCTTACCACTAAAGTAGAATAATTATATTCTTTATCAACCTTATTTCTAGACTCATTTGAATTTATAGTGCTGAGTCCCTCTTTTTTGCACATCATCTTCATTTAGGTTACTAAAGTTCTTGGGATTGGGTTCATATACTTGCATATGATAGTTTTCCCTTTCACTTATATCTTTTTTTTTTTTTTTTTTTATGATTAGGGGTTTAGAGGTGCAATTAAAGAAGAATGACAAAAACCTTAATATTTTTCCCCACCTAAATTTTGCAATTGGCTAAATTGCTGTAAACATTAAAGAATTACAAAAGGTTGTGTTCATAAAACACAGATCATAAATCTAATTCTTACCATATAAATAGAAAAATAACCAATCTAAAATCAATCATAAGGGGAAAAAATCATTCATTGAGAAATTAACAGTCATCCCCTGATAACAAGCTTCTTATATATATATATATATATGGACTTGCATATTCTGTCCACATACTTAAATATTTATGGTCGAATATTTGTTGTTTTTGTTAACATAATTTGTGATAATTGTTGTTTTATATGTTGGATCATTAATCCAACGTTGAGCTTATATGAAAATAATTATGTGTTTGTGGACTGTCAAATAAAGTGAAGCCTATTTAAAAATGATCTACTAAGTATTTTTAGGCAATTGAGTTTTTGGTGTATCTAATAGGATGTGAACCTTTAATGTGTATAGATTAAAGGGTTATTCTTATTTTAGTGATGGGCTAAATTAGAAATACCAAAGGATGTGAATGCCGAAAGGCATGACTACCAAAAGGTACTCGGTTACCTATACATATAGGGTCATGATCCCCAGATTACACGGGCTAATTCATTCTCACACTGACATCCCATCATCAGAGAGAAAATAAGGCTAAAATAGAGAGAATCAAAGGGCTCTCAAATGAGAACGTGTTAATCTGGAAGGTCATATGTACAACTCTAGATAGCGACTTTTGGATATGGATTCAGGTATGTTTCCGCTTTATCGTTTATGCAGTTTATGTGCTCTTGATAATTCGACATGAGCATAATTTCTTTATGAAATGAAATTCTAGATCTAACATTATGTTCTAAGCATACTTCATTTAAAACAATATTTGGGACAGTATTGTCAAGATATGTAGACGACAACAAAATCAAATATTTTTTTCTTGGCACATCCATATCAAATAATTAAGTGCTCATGTGATTGCCTCTAATTCATATTTTAAAATTAGACTTATCTGTTGTTAGGAGCTTGTTTAGCTTTTCCTTTGCTCTATATAATATGTATAACACACACCATACTGATACGGTGCATACTCGGCAAATTTTCATTCGTGGTGGTGATTTGGATTAGAAGATTGTGATTATGGAAATACAATGGGCTTATGCACGGTCCAATTCCACCTCCAAATTTGATTAAATAAAACTCTTGAATTTAACTAAAGACAATTTAGGATATGTCTCCAATTGTATTTATCGAACTGTTCAATACGCACAAGTGCTGGAAGATTTGTCTTGGATTACTTCAAGCTTGCCAAGAATCTGTCTATCCGTGTTTTGAGATTGAAAATAGATTTTAATAAAATATGATTGTCAAATCATTGAAGAGAAACTTTTTTTCTTGATTCAAATCGTTGAAATTTGTATGAATATTTATTTTATTTCAAAAAACTTGATACTGATAAGAAAGGTGTTTTTATCAAGACAAAAAAAAAATTGGAATTTAATTTTAATTTAACACACTATATCTTTTTAGTTTATTCTAAAAAAAATAGTAATTAATATCTTAGATTGTTTCTATAATTTTGTAATACTTAAGGAGATTATCGAACTTTATCTTTAAGTGTTTCCCTCTTTAATTTTAGATTGATAAGGTTATTTTTTACATGGTGCATTTCTAAGAATGAAAATCATATTTACTTTGAAATCAAAATTAACTTCAAAGATAAATAAAAAAACATAAAAAAATACAATTAATGTAAAATACTTGCTTTTGTTTCTATCATTTATTTTTTATAAGAAGAATCAAAGTTTTTGTTTTAGTATCAACTATTGTATTTTATGATTTGTTAGTTTATATATTTTTTAATTTATTTTATTAAGTGGATATACATTTTTTTATTTTTTAATTAAAAAAATTATGGTATTGAAAAACACAATCAGTGGCCTATTCTTTTACATTAGAAAATAGTTTGAAATCTGATTTGTAAACTAAAAAAGGCACTGTGTATTGTGTGCAAATAAATTATATGCTTGGACGATGTGCTATCATTGTTTACGACCACTTTCTACATGGAATCTCGTATTCAACTCTAAACCTTATACTTTAATAATAACACAACTAAGATTGTCCCCTGTCGACAGTGCCTCTAATTTATTTGCATACAATATACAATATAGTACAAAAACCAAGTTTCTTCCTTCTTTCTCCTACCCTAATCTCTTCCCCCCCCCCCCCCCCCCTAAATATTGTCGTCTCTCTAATTTATTAATCATTTACAATATTTGAATTTTCTTGGCAACTCTTCCATCCCTATCATCCTGAACAAACCTATAGTTTATGTTAATAACTTATTCTTCTTTTTCATTATCTCTCTTATTCTCGGTTTTCATGATTTGTCATCTAGATTCTCAAAGTTGCCCCTCAATTTATTTTATCTTTGGATCTGGTCCATGATCTTTTGGTTTTTAATTTTTCTCCTTGGTTATTTTGTAGATTTTTTTTAATTTTATTCTTCAATCTCAATTTATCATGTGTTATTTTTTTCACTTTGTCATTGATTTTTTTAACTCTTTTACGCAACTTTTAGTGGCTCTCAATTTATCTTCTCAATCTAAATTTATGGGGTTTTTTCAATTTGGTCCTTTTTTTGTCCTTTTGTTAAAGTTATTTTTCTTTTCAATTTCACTATTCAATAAAAAAAAATTATTGTTTCCCACTAATTTACTTTTAATTTTAATTTTTATCATCGGTCTATTAATTGCTGTTATTTTTTATCCTTTTATATATTTGATTTCAATTTTATTATAAAATATTTGATTTCAATTTTATTGAGTTTCACGATATTTGTTTTATGTATAGTGCTTGTTGAAAAATTAATGTCAATTGATTTTTTTTTGCTAATTCTTTTTATTTTATTGTTTGATATTTTTTTTAAAAGAAAATGGTTTTATGGTTTTCTATAAAAAAATAATTACATCCTTCTCAAAAGTTATTCATTTCAAGTTATCGTTATCATTTAAAAAAAAAAACTTTTTGCCAACCACAACTTTTTTGTAGTAAAAAAGTAGCAACTTTTAGCACCAAAATAATGCACACAAGGATTTGTTCTGAATTGATTGTTTGAAAGTTCGAAACAGATTAATTTTTAAAGTATATTTTTTGTTCAAAAAAGTATAAAATAATATTTTTTATTTTTAAAAAAATATTTTTTATTTTTAAAAAAATATTTTTTATACCAACATATCAAAATAATCTAAAAAAGCAAAAAAAATCATTTAAAATAAAAAATGAAATATAATGCTAAACAATCACTGTATCTTTGATGTAACTTGCCCTCATGTGCAATTGATTAAAGCCCTCCATCCGATTTCCTTTTCTCTTTTACAAAGATGGGAAATACTGACGGGACACTGTTGATGAATTTGTCATGAAAATTCAGGGAATCTCAATTTATTCCATTTTGATTAAAAGAGCAAAATCATCAACCAACTAAAGTTAAGGGATATCATTTCACGTCAATCAAAATTAAATCGTTTTCTTGAATGATTAAGACAAACACCATATATTATAATTGACAGAAGTGGGTCCGTCACCTACCGAGGACCTCCCACATTTCAAGCTCCCAGTTTATTATATGGCAATGTCCATTGGATATGTACCAAATGTGTCAAATTATATCGGGGGCATGAAACATTCAGTTCCTCGGTAGGTGATGGAGCCACTTCTTCTCTTAATTACAAACACAAAAGTAGAGTGTTAGGTGCTTGTCTTCACGCATTAGAATAGGACATGCTAAAACATTAAAAGATTAATGCTGTATGCCCAATTGATTAATAAATCACCTAAAGCAGGAGATTCTTCTGAAATTAATCAAGTTTTTCTTTCTGATTGCTTCAGTGCCCTCCTTCTTTCCTCTTTCCCACTTGTCTTTGGTTAGCGATACATTATAGTTTAGTTTAAAGTATCTTCCGAATGTAATCCCATAAAATACTGCATTTTTTTGGCAAATCTAACAGCCTCACGGGTTTAACTAGCTTTGTTGGTAATGACACTTGCATTGTTAGAAGCTTAGAAAAATTGCGGGAGCATTAACAACTGTCTTCCTTCTTATCGTCCATGAATCCAGAAGAATCTTCGAGGAAGAAGAACCCTAGTTTTGAAAACTTCACAGTTGATTTATTTACTCGTGGCCGCTTCTAGGTCTGCGTGTATTTACAGCGAATTGGGTTTTTTTTGTTGGCTAAGTTTTACTCCCGGTCGAGATGGAGCCTACATCTCCAATCCACGCTCAGAGACATATTATATCAATAGAGAGATAAAGGGATTCACAAGATTTACACTTCAAGTTTCTAAATGTAAATAGCTTAGCATTGAACATACTTATTTCATCATCAGACTAACTTATTTATGTTATTTTAGCTGATAAATTGACAAAAGAGATACAGCCTGCCCTTGGCTGTGTTTCTAGATGAAAGGATGCTACGTTTCCTTAATTGCTGCAATTTTCTATCAAAGTCTGATTAGTTAACAATTAAATGATGTTCAACAAAACATCATAGAGATAAGCTCCTTTTTTCTCATCATCAAGCTGGTTATGGAATTGACAATTTTGAAGGATTTTCTTTCAAAACAAGAATCTAGTAGCCTTGTAGCTTTTAAATTCTACTACGTGCAGGTTTGATTTTATTATGGCATGGGTTCTTATGCTGAGCTCATTAAAAAGAACCCAATTACTTGCTTTCTTTGGGTACAACAGGGAAGCATGCATGACTTGGTCCAAGATTTTAAGTCACGTTACATAATATTTTGTAAATTAAAGGACCTGCATTATTGGTGTAGTTATCCTCATTTTTACTATGGCCTGGTGCCAAGAAATTTTAAGTTGTTCAACCTCAAATGTTAAAAAAAGAAGAAGAAGGAAGGCGTTACAGTCCATTAACTCAATTTCAATCATGAATTCGACACTCATCTAAAACCTAGATTTCAAAATCAACTTAATAAACAGGGGAATCACTGTTGCTAATAGCAGGGGAATCTCTTTAAATGAACGAAATTGAGCAAATGGATAGTTATAATTTCTATTTCAGAAACCGAATTATTCACTCTGTCATCTGTGTTTGGATTTTACTACTGAAGTAGAAAAGGCCAATATCCCTGGAAATCATTATTTATTTTACAAATCAATCTGTACAAACAAGAAACACTCTAGCCTTAAACATCTACTAGGTCTCTCATTGTAAGAATTTGGGGCGTAAGTTGACCCGGACATCAATGTCAATCTAAGAAACAGAAACACTCTAGCCAGTACCATCATGCCAGGCAAAATTGCAAGAACAAAATTACTCTACAACATGATTCGAGCAATCTGATTATATCTTTTCTCTTCCTGTTGCCCTGATTTGATTTCTTCTGCACATCTCAATGTCTTCTCTATATGATATCCACCTCCAATACCAACTTCTCTTTCCAAGTGACAGCAATAACTCTCAAAAACACTAACATTCACATGCAATTTGAAACCCATCAAGAAAACGAATTCAAGCTCCAACTTGTTCAATTCATTGGTTGTCAATCCCCCAACTCTTGCAAAATAAGAATTCCTGTAATTCCTGTTCAAGAATATAAATGCTTATATAAGAACATTTACTCTAGAAAAGCCTCGATACTTGGATACTTAATCACACGAAAAGTTTCAGGAAAGAAAGTAAGAGATGGAGAGCTCACATGTCTTCAACGTATTTAGAAGCCACCATGATAGTCGTAATAAGAAGCCTATGTACGTTTCTTGAGCTGATTCTAAACCCTGGATTAGCCTGGCAAAACCGATCAATGTAAACGTAGGCAACGACATAAACTGAAGGTCCTGCGCGAGTGTATCGAAAAATTCTCTCAAGATAAGATTGAATTGTCAAGTCCGGTGTCTCATGGCAATCAAAGACTCGAGTTCTGATATCCTTAGATAAAGCCCATCTACAGTTCTTGACAATTCTTTCATTCCTCGCCATGGTTCTCTCAATAAGAGAAGCAAGAACAGAAATGACTAGTGGGGTGTTTGAGTCATTTTGGTAGGAATAGGAGTATAGATCAGATCGGAGTTTTCTTGGAGAAATTGCGAGAGAAGATGTAGCCATTAGAGACTCTACAAGACAGAGAAATATAAACAAGGAAGTTGTAGCTTCGTGTTGTGGAAAATGAAGGGTCTTGAAAAGGATTTTATACCAGAAAGATTTAGAGTACTGTAGGCTCGGGGGAGAGGGAGAGAAGGTTCTGGCTTGTGGGGTATTTGGTTAGGACTTGGAAATAGTGAGTTTTTAATAAAGGGGAATTTAGTAGGTGCACTCACCAAATCCAGATAAGTGAAAACACCATTCAACTTTCTTGTTTTTTATGGGACAAGAGAGACTTGGTACAGACCGGGGATGCTTTAGGTATGGCAATGAATTATTTCAATGGCTGGGTAGCTTCGTAACTCTTTATAAAGAGAAATGAGATGGGGTTTGGGCCATGGGGAAGGTGCCTGGGAAGGAAAGATGGTGCCATGATCATACACTATAAGATTTGACTGCCTCCACTTTGTAAAGCCATAGTACGGACAAAACAGCTAAGCTGCTCAATATTTTTATACACCTGCTGAGCTCGCCGACAGTGGGATGGGCATGGGAGTGAGAGAACGCATCTGATAGGATGGGTGGTCGGGCCCCACATCAGTCGAAGGCATTTAAAGACGATGGACTTCGCATCCCATGGAGATTTGTGCACGTAATTTCCAATGTGGGTCCTTTACTAATCACACGTGCATTGGCTACGCTTATCGAAACCATCAGATCTCGGATTCGGAACTCGCAGCACCTGCCGTCTCTTCCAGCTTGTCCATCCAATCTAAGGACTTCGAGGAGATTCTCAATTCCAGTCCCAGATGTTTCTACTTGTGTGGGTTTAGTTTTTTTTGTGCAGAAAGTTCGCCCAAGCTACCACCACACGATAATAGCACACAAAAAGATATTGTCCATGAGCGTCTCCCCCCCTCTTTCCCCACGTTTTTCCTCTGAACTTTCAACTTTTGCTTCGACGATTTCTTCGAGGGACACGAGGAGATGATTTGCTCGTTTGTTAAATACAAAGATGTACAACGAGGGACAAGTGCTCATTGCGGACAGTGGGGGGATTTTGTTTAATAGTTTTTTTTTTTTGGTATAAACCACGCGGTGTCCTAAGTACTGGCCCAGACTAATCCACGTTCGCACCGAGTGGGCCCCGAAAAGGTGAAAGTACTCCCTAAATGGCCGGCTCCATACAAAAAGAGGGTTTGAACCCCTCACCAGTGACGCCAGGACCCCTTGGGTATTTTGTTTAATAGTTGACAATGGAGATATCTTAAAATAAATAGATAAATAAATGTAGCATTTAATTTTAGAGGGTGGTCCATAAAAAAATATTTTGAATCTATACATCTAGCTTACTAGGCCCGCCATATAATTTGATAGGCCCAATCCAAAAAGAGTTAAAAATAAAAAGAACTTGATATCTAAAATGATCCAGATTTCACATAATATCATGAAAACATGTATTTATGTTTTTAGTTTTACTATCACAACTATTTTTCAATAAATTTCCTGTGTCCGGATGTATCTCATGCTTCTGAGTTCTGATACATAATCAAATGCTTACTATCTATATCATGATAAAAAAAATTAAAAATTTTATTTTTATTTAATTCGAGAAAGGAGAGAGAATTAACTTTTTGTGAGTTGATGTGCGTGGATGACCAAAGTAGAGGAAAAAATATAGCATGTTTCCCACTTCTCAAATAGCTAGATATTGCTCTCATAATTAGGATGAGTGGAGCAAGAGTCAAATTATCTAACTTACACCATGCATGACATTTTAAATCCAAGGCTGACATTTTGCTCCATTTGATTTAGAATAATTTAGGGTTTAAAATTAAAAGGTCTTTAGGAAAACAATATGGGTTTTAAAGAATTGATACTTTTTTATGAGATAAGTTAGCTATATGTCATGCATCTTGATCACAAATTGATTGTGACTTTAGTTAAATGATGGAGACGCGGGATTCACATGTTCCACCTTCATGTTAGTGAGATGATAGCCATATTATAGGACATTACGTATTAACTAGCCTTCCAATAAACAAAGCTCTAATAACAAGATATGAAGGGTTAGATGATATAAATGATTTATATGATTATGTATTAGGATGTGTGTCTTTGACCACTGCTTATAGAAGAGATAACATCAAACTAACATGTTTAGACATTAATTCTAAACCATTTAAAGGAAAGGATAGAGAATTGATTGGTTATGTATGCTCATACATAAATTATACATGTGTTTAAGGGGATTATATTCACGAGTACTACAACCGATGCAATACAGATGCTTTTCCTTACACTGTTTGAGAACTTTTAGGTCATTTTCAACTATAATTAAGGGTCATGCATGACTATATTACCAATAACTATGTAAAACATATATGTAGAAGAGCTTTATCAATGGGGAGGGAAACTAACAGGACAATAGCATGGGTGTCATCTTTCTAAAACTTAGTTGAAATGTATGGGTCTCACGTATTCAATATAATTTTGTTCATTATAGTGTACCTTCAATTATGATTTCTTTTATTTATCCATTAGTACACTTTTTATCAGGGTTATTGATCCCGTCCCGGGTACCGTTCCGGTTTTGTGTTTGGAACGGAACGTTCCGGTTTCGGTACCGTTCCGGGTACTGTTCCGGTTTTGTACTGTTCATTTTTATTTAATTATATATATGAAAAAAATAAAATATTAATTTAACAAGTATAATTTAAATTCAAGATAAATGAAATTTAAATTATACAATACAAACATAATCTCAAAATTAGAAATATCTTTGAAATTCCAAAATATTATGAAAGTAAAATGTTCTAAAATAAAAGAAAAATACATCAAACATCTTCTACATCATTAATATAAAAATAAGGATAGAAGTTTTTTGTCTTCCTTTAAGGTTGTCCACTGTGTGTTGAACAAGTGGCAATTGAAGCAAAAGTAAGTGCTCCAAATGCGTGACAAAAAAAAAAAGGGAATTGGGAGAGAAATAGGTGGAGATGGCCCGTGTCTGTGTGACTCCCATTAAGGCAGCCTCCACTCTCCGCCGTCACTCCCAAAAACAGATCTAAATGGAAGACAGCGATATCGAAACATGGAAGACAGATCGAAGCGCGTGTCTCTGTGATTTCCACCGTCCACGAGAAGAAGAAGAAGAAGAAGAAGAAGATCATGCTTCTCTTCCTTTTCCTTTCCATCCTCTCCTTTTCTTCCTCTTCCCTTTCTCTAAACCAAGAAGGGCTTTATCTCCAGCAAACAAAGCTCTCTCTCTCAGACCCAGACTCAGCTCTCTCCGGAACGGAACGCCCGGTACGGAACCGGGGCGTTCCGGCCGGAATTTGGCCGGATTTGCCGGATCGGGGCGGGATTTTTACCGGGACAAAAACGTCGCCGTTTTGTCCCGGATTTTGCACTGGAACGGGCCGTTCCGGCCGGAACGGAACGGGATTAATAACCCTGCTTTTTATGATCCTCAGAAGCTTTCATCCTGTTATTGTCTACCATGACCGAAAATGACAAAATGTTTTTGCTAGGGTCTTTCTGGCTCTTATACCAAATTATTAAAGAAGTTCCTTAACAATGTGTAGATAAAAGAAAAATTAATTGACAATTGAAAGAAATAGAGAAGAGAAAGGTTTTTTTTCCTGTAATTACAAAAAACAAATGTCCTCTTTTTACTTGATTCACACATCTTCTACATGAATCATATTGACATTTTTCTCCAACTGTGAACTTCTTTCTTCCACTCTCGTGACATAATTTCCATGGGAAATAAGAAATTATATATAACCCTTAAAAACATATCATTTTTTATGTTTTTAAAAATTAAATACACAATTATAAAATTAGTTGTGCTGCATTACCGTATATGCATTAGATTCTCCCAAGGACATGACATATTATTCTGTAAAGATGGAAAAATTATCGGCTAATTTCAGTAGGATGGGGTTACACGAAGGTTTTTTATTTTTTCACCAGACGATGGACCCATATGAAGTCCCCCTAAATATAACGGTCTGTTAGCCCGTGGGTGTTGGAGATCGAGCTAGGCCCAGCCCAAGGCAGTCTAAATTGAAACCGTTACTGGATAAATATATGGGCTACTTGTAGGGATGCTCTTAGTAACGGATAGCAAGATTTGGGCTCTGATTCTTACATTTCAAAGGCCCACCTAATTGCGGACCCAATCAGCAGTTATTAGAAATAAGAAAAGAAAAAGGAGAAACCGTTTCATGAACTCGGTCTATTAATCCAAGCCAGGGACCGAGACTCTCTTTTTTTGGGTACAATGGACGGAAATACAACCCCCATTAAAGTCGGTGTTATAAGTTTGTCGAATAACATTTGATTAGTGTGAATTAGACTTCATGATTTTTCGAATACGATACTTTTAGTCTAATAACTTGGTTAGTGATTTACAAAATTAATGTGAATAAACACTTTTTTTTTTTATTTTCATTGTTCAACGTTGATTATTTTTTTAAAGAGTTTTTTTTTTTTATTGAGTTATCATGTTCTTATAACATGTGTTAGAAAATAATATAAATCATATTCTAGGGTTTCATCTAAAAGCTTAAGTTTTTAGGTGAGATGGTTCCTTAACATGGTATCAGAGCTTTGTTGACCCAGCGGTCACGAGTTCAAATCTCACCACCCCGTTCTATTTGATAAAATCAAGCACAAGATAGTGTGAGTCTGTGCAAGTTTCAAGCTCAAAAGGTTTTTACTTGAGGAGGCGTGCTAGAGAATAATATAAATCATATTCTGGAATCTTATCTAAAAGTTTAAGTTTTTAGGTGAGGTGGTTCTTTAACAACATAAATCATGAATTTGATGGAATAACTCAGGCTAACTCCACCTTGAATATCAGTGTTACAAGTTTGTCATGTAATCTATTGTTGATTGAGGCTAATTTATTTAGTTTTTTTCTCTCTCAATTTTGTTTGTTTTTTTAGAAAAATAAAAATATTTTTTTTCCTAGTTATTTTTTTTTTAATTTGGTTAATATACTATTGGTTCCTATTTTTATTGTTTAATTATAGTAAAATTAATGTATTTAACAAATTACGTGTATAATTCAGGTCACATTTTTTTATATATAGAAAAAAATATGTTTGCCGTATTTATATATCTTTTTCAAAAGAATAAAAAAATAGTTTTATGAAGGAGATCACCAAAGATTATAAATAGCAATAGCAGAATCAAACAATGTATCAAATACAGTGAGCATTTTCACACTACATCAGTTATTCAAGCATATCCCTGTCCAATCTATTTCTCTCTTTAAGTTTGTACCCGTGGCATATCACTGGGCAACGCCTGCTAAATCACTAATAAAGATGAGATTCAAATCTTAACCATCTCACTTCTAGCAGCAAGCTATCACACTACACCGATCAATTAAAATTCTTCTGACACACATACGGGGTTCCAGTAAAATATTCTCAAAAAAATAAAGCATCAACCAAAACATAATAATATATATATTTTTTTTAATTTAAAGAAATTTTATTTATTGAAAAGTGTATTTTATAAATTCAGGTGAGCGATTAAAACCTTGGTTGTCTAAGACTCTTACAAATGATGCACGTCCTGACTCGAACTTGAAACTTGTTATGCAGATCGCAAGCACTCTACTATCACATCACACTCCTTATAAACATATAATAACGTAATTAGATGTTAGTTGTGGATGTGGATAAAATCTAGTTGTTGGGAAATAAAGGGGAAAAAAAGTCCCACTCCAAGACTAGAACTAGGACTCTGAACCATCGTAAGGAGCAGGAAACAAAATCAGGATCTTTGCTGAACACAGTTAAGGAATGGAGCTGCTGACACTGAACCAAACTCTGGAAATGAATTTTTTTAGGGTTTCCAGCAAATCAAATATGACCAGGAGCTTTCTCAAAAAACAAAAAAAAGAAGCCAGGAGAACTAGCATGAGATTGATCTTCTCGCACATATGGCTGCCTATTTTGATGCCCCCAAAAGGCTGAAATTGATTGTAGAAAAGCTAATATATACTAGGGTTAGCAATAATTTAAAGGGAGAAGCTGCAGTTATGTGATAAAGTAGCACAGTGTCGTGAAAATGAAATTAGCTTTCGGACAAAATCTGCTTGGAGCATAAACCAAAGGGCTAGATTTTCAACATGAAGCAAGTGGTGATCACTTGGTCCAAGCGTCCCTTGCATAATCATTTGTTCCTCTTTTATCAAATTATTGCTATACAAAATCACACAAGTGGATAGCCATCACATTCACATCCAAACACTGATACATTCATAGAAAAATTAGCCTACAGGGGACCCCAAATCACGTAAAACAGTGCGTTTCTTACATTTAAAAAAAAGGAAACGAAAAATGAAAAAAAGGAAAATTCAATTACATCCACCTAGAAGCATCCATAGGATTGAGGAAGCTTCCTGTAGTTCTTCATCCGTTAGCTGCTATACAGAGAAGCAATTGTGGTGCTTCTTGAACGCAAGTCCTTTCACTCAGACAACGATTTGATGACTATCTCTGGTCCATTCTATGTTGGTATGTACAGAGAGTTGTATTTGTAAGAATAATTAAATATGCCACTGTATTAACTAGCTGTACGATGAAAATTAACAGAATATAGATCTCTTTTCATAGTTAATGAAGACAATTGCCCAACAAGAATTTTGAGTAATGAAATTTAATGAGTAAATGAAAATTTAAAATAGTAATACGGACCTCTTGATTACGTGATGAAATAACTCTCAACAAAGTAGATAACAAGTCGAAAAGCTAAAAATTTAATATTGTATCTATTTTGTTTTAACATTTATATAGTTATTTTAATCTTACAACATAGATTGTAAGTTTAGCAAATTAGTCTATTTACTCATGTTCTTCTTTGTTTTGTTAATTTTTATTATTTTTAATTTTATCTTTTAATCTTGAGTTAATTATAAATTTATATGTTAGTCGATATAGTTGAGAATCTCAAGGGATTATGAGAAGAGTAATCATATATATATATATATATATATAGTAGTGTTAACAAATCTTTTTAACAATTTATTAGTGCATATAATTCCTAGTCTATTATGTATGCATAAAATTTCGAGTTCATAGTTAAAAAAGCTCTTGTTGAAGAACACATTACCAGCACCTGCACTTTCTTTCCACATTCAAAGAAATATTGGTTTAAACCTAGATGACAGTTTATTATGTTGGAAAAAATGATGATATATATATATATATATATATATATATATATATATATATATATATATATATATATCAATCTAGGGATGAGTACAGTTTAAGATTTTACAAGAGGTATTACAAATAGTAATGTTTGGCATTACTATAATTTTAACCCCAACCTGGTCTGCATTTTAACTTGCAATTGAACTTTAATAATAATAATAATAAAAAACGAACAAGTGGCTTGACTTCATGAATGGGTCTGGAAGACATGGAAGGATTGAAAAATATCATTATACACGATTATTGGTGTTATAGACAAACGTGTGGTGAGATCTTAATATGGAGTTGACAAACGAGCATCCAATCATTTACGTGTTCGTCTTTTAGCAGACAAATCATGTTATATGTCGCTCTGTAGTACCAACGGGCTGGACGCTGTCTAAATTAACGGTCGATCGATAGAGCATAATTTTATCTCTTGATAAAGACCGGTTTCATTTACCAATACCACCTCTCTTTTTCCCTTTATAATAATTTATTAATATTAATTAATCATCTCACCTAAGAACTTAACTTGTAAGGTGAGATTTTAGAATATAATTTATATTATTTTCTAGTACATCTCTCCAAGTAAAAATCTTTTGAGCTTGAAACTTCTATAAATCCATTACATTGTGTTTGATTTTTATCAAATAGAATGAGGGTGGTGAGATTCGAACTCGTGACTGGTAGGTTAACAAGGCTCTAATATAATGTTAAAAAACTAACTCATCTAAAAGCTTAAGCTGTTAGGTGAGATCCCAAAATATGATTTATATTATCTAACACGTCTCCTTAAATAAAAACTTTTTGGGCTTGAAACTTGCACATGCTTACACTACTTTGTGCTTATTTTTTCATCAAATAGAATAAGAGTAATGAGATTTAAACTAGTAACCGGTGAGTTAACAAAACTCTGATATCATGTTAAGGAATCAACTCATCTAAAAACTTAAATTATTAGGTTAAACCCTGAAATATGATTTATATTATCTAACAACTACCTCCTCCATTTCCATTCTCAAGGGAAGAATAAATAAATAAAACAGACATCTTGCAACAGCTAATATTTAATTTTATGACAACCCAAGTTTAATTCGTTTAAGTTGGCATCGGTTTTTCGAGCATGACTAAAAATCGACTCTCTTCTTCTTCTTCTCCTCCTCCTTCTTTTGTAAAAAAATATCAAAAAACACAGATTGTGATGATCGAAAAGCAATACGGGGGTTTATAATAAGTCAATATGAGTTTAATTAGCTGAATATTCTAACTACTCTCTTCAAAAAAGAAATTACAGCATCCAGCTTCAAGAACCCCAGCTCTAAATTTTACCATTTGACTTCCTTCTTTAGGTATTGATGTGGGCTCAAGGGTCATATCCTCTCAATTCATTGGTGAAGGGAACACACGGTATAAAGGGAAATCGTTACTCTACTCGGTAACTCGGGGTACGCCAGTATATATATATAAATGAAAAACAATATGTATAAAAAGAAGCGTTAATTTTCAATAAAATATAGAAACTAAAAAAAGGTCATTCATTGGTAGGATGACAACTAGGCTGGTCCATCTGGCATATTTTGCCAGGGCTCATTAGCGAGTATGCCTATGCAAACCCGCGCGATTGGAGCAAATTTGTTTTTGTTGACAATTTGTTGTTTGATTTTACCTAAATTCCAACTATTTTTGTGGCTGAAAAATCAAAACTTAAGTTTTTTATTCAAAATTTCTTTTCAACTCATTTCTAACCCAAAACACTTCTAAAACATCTTGAAAATCATGACAAACCTATTTATAACCTCAAAAAACCCATAAAAATCATGCCAAAAAAATGAAATTGATTCAAAATAAAAAATCTATCCTAACTTATATATGTTTTTTCATGAACTATAAAAGTAAGAAAAAAAAAACCTAATTAACTCATGTTATCAAATTGAATCATTGAACACAAACATTGATTATTTTGGTTACTTAAATCAGTATCAATAAAAAAAAAATTCTACTATCAGAATTCAACGATCCCTTTCCCTTCTCTTTAACCAAGGGCTAAAAAATATCAAAAACAAATTATACCAAAATTAAATTGAAAATATATTGATGTACGGGAATTGTAAAATATGCATTGTTCTTAAAGTTTGAGGACCAAAACAGTGGAGTTTGAACCAGCTCAGCAAGCTCTTTTGGTTGAGGGCAACATCCATGATTGAATCGTTCTAATAATTTTCTCTTTTATCTTCTTACGAGTATAATATCGACGACTTTCTTTTATTGTCGGGTGTTTCCTTACTATTTGTTTTATATTGTTGCCTTTAATTTAAATCAAATTATTAGGTTAACTGATTTTATAGGATACAGTCAAATTAATAAAAGTATCAAGTTCATCCTATTTCTTTCAGAACACTATCAACCTAAAGAGTAGCGTAGTTCCTAGTGTAGTATGATTTACGCCTGAATGGCTAATAACATACATAAATCCCTGCATAAGACAGATCAAACTAAAACAAATCCCCAAAATACTATGCCCGAAGTTGTAAATCATTACACCTTGTCCTGTAATGGAGATAAAAAAAAAAGGATAAACGTATTACAAAATTTAAGTTGGAAATTGACAGATGAAGACTTTAGAAAAAAGGGAAATAATTAACTAAAGGGATCCTAGACTGGATAATATCTGTGCAGCTTGAATAAATCAAACAGAATAGCGTGTGTTTCAGACATATATAATCATTGCAAGCAAACATATAATCACATTCATAATCGGAGCTTTTAGCCGCTTGTCTGTGGCCTGCCAAGATTTTGTCTAAAGAGGCCACAAGTACGCAGAGCATAAAACCTAGCTCTTAGAATTAGAAGCAGGAGGTTGCTGATGTAGCTGCTGGTACATGGAAGCCATCCTGCTGTAAGCATCCATGGTCATTGGCTGCGACAAAAATGTTTGGCTAATACATTAATATCGCAATTATGATATTATGCAGGCAATATATCAGAAGATTTTATTTGCCACGTCCTAGTTTCTCACAGATGAAATAATGCATATTATTTTCCAGAACCCTTCAACATGAGATTGAAAAATCATCATAGCTTCAAATTATAAGCAGATTAAACCTAATCACCTGGGATTGGCTCGCAAGGAATGCAGACAGTGGGTCCGGCATTACCGTTGTTGAAGGAGCTGCAGCCGGTAACCGGTCATGACTATTAGAACCATCCCATGTGGTCATGGGCATGAAAGCAGTGGGGTGAAGAACTGGAGAGATCCCTGTAATGTTGGAACGAGCCGCAAGCGAGTTCATGTCCACAACACCCATTCCCATTCCCATTCCGGCCATCCCCATTCCCATTCCGGCCATCATTGACATCTGAAATTGCTGTGGCAGAGCCATTGGTAACATCATTGGCTGCATATTCATTCTGCTCGTCATCTGAACTTGTGCTTGCAATTGTTTCAAATATTCAATCACTTCATCAAGCATTGAGGCTTTGTCCGTCTAATACAAACCAAGAAAACATATGATGACGATAAATCATATACGGTGAAAAATACAATCTAATAATGTTTGTATTCATTTAAGTGCTCAGGTGAATAAATCATCATGTTTCAGAATTTAATTGACAAAATAAATGAGGCAGTGACAACAAAAGTAAATTGAAATACTGCATAAACAGCAGGGCATTAGGGCCTACATAAGTAGAAGGATTTATGACGTAACAGGCAGTTGTCCTCACACCATTCAACCTTATGTCATGTTGTCCCCACAATATGGGTTTGTGGACTAGAATCACTTGATCAGTCCCAAGATATTCCAAGCCATTTGAATGTGTTGGACTACATTTATATCATCATCGTCTGTTTTGTCCATTTTGAGTATTTAATTTATAATTGAAGCAATCTCTGCAGCTGCCTCATACGACATGAATCTAAGGGTAGAAAGATCATGTGTATATACTGATCAGTATTTTTATTTTTATTTTAAATAATATATATATACACACACTCACCTTTGTCAGTATATATATACAACCTAAGGTTTTCAGCTTACAAAAGTTTTCAGAAACTAGCTCGCTTTATTGAGTAGCAAAGTTGGACAGACTTTCTGTGACCGAGGTGTCCCCTATATATAGTGGGAATAAAAGAGAACCCAAAAGTTTTGAAATGCGATGCAGATGCCGACGCTTTGACAAGGTGACAATGATTCTTATATTTGCAAACGAAAACCAGGATTAGAAAGGCAGGTGTGGCTAATGCTTAAGGATAAGGCAGGTAGTTATACATAGCTCAGGAATTGGACCCATCTTATTTTGCAGTGATCTAGAAATGACTTAATTGGTTTCTTTCCGGAGAATAATCTTACCGAAAATGAAAACCGAGATGGTCCGCAATAATTATGGTGGCTGCTTTGACCAGGTGAGGAAATAATATATAGTTATCAAACAAAATTGGCAGGAGAGAGTACGTAATAGTGAAGCGCCTTGAATGCATGGGTAAAATTTAAGAGCTTCTTTGTGATGCAAACAGATTGATACACTGAAAAGCTACCAAAGAAACTTTTCGTACCTTACTGGAATTGGGGACCAGTTTCTGCAGTGTCTTCATCCTCTGGTTTATCTTATCTCTCCTTTTCTGCCAATAAAATCGAAAGCAGCATTGAAAAATAAGATTCTGTACCAGCAATCATGATAAGAAGATACGTGAAATGATAACATATAGAGAGGGAGGGTAAAAATCTTAGTTGTAATTAAACAATTAGCTAATTGCAATACTAAAACAACAAATCACAAGGTGGCCTGGTTCTTGATGATTGGCCAGTTGCAAGATATCCTATATGTTTACGAAGTAGAGAGAGAGAGAGAGAGAGAGAGAGAGATCCCCATGTTCATCCAATCTATATTTGCTCACCCAAATCTTATGATACCATATAATTAACCAATCATTATTATTAGGAAAATAAAGCGATCGAAAAAATGATCTCTTATTAACTATCCTTTTGATTTTATTTCGAGCTGCAAGAACATTTTTCCAGGAGAGAGGACTGAATTTGGAGCTGTAAAAAACATACACGTTCAGATTGGTTATGGATAGCAGCAGCCCTGCTTCGTTTGGTAAAAAGTGAGGACTTCCCATTTCCTTTCTTCTTGTCATCCTCGTCACCGGCCTCCCTCTTTACAAAAACCAAAACAATCAATAAATTACAAGAAAATATAATATTATAAGATAATGAATTGATAAACTAACTTTATATACAAAATAATATTAACTTGCCTGTGGTCCACTGTGACAAACTGAGTCATTCTCGTCTGCTGTGATGGTTTTAGTACATGGCCTGGTGCCAGAACTGGTGTTTTCTTGCGACCCGAAAGAAGTGGAAGTAAACCCAACACCTAACTCTCTCTCGGAACTGTCCACCGTCACTTGCTGGCTGTCCTTCTTGCTAAACGCGGCACCACGATTGACGCTTTGGTCTCTGCTCCACTCAGGCGGGGCTGGTACACGCGCCACCTTCTCACGTTTCCTGGTGAGGAGACCCGCCTCGTTTTGCGTGGCAGTTGGGGCACTGCAAGACCCCACGCGAGTGGAGCATCCCACCACGCAATCAGTGCCTAATCCGGCAGGGCTGGAGTCTATCACATGTGTGGTCCGTTCTTGATCAGACCGCTTCGAGCAAGGGACTAAAGCGTCCATAGTCATTGTGGCGGAGGCTGAAACTCTATGGTGGTTAAACCATGGCACAAGTTCATGGTCTGAACCACTGTTGTCAAAAGTTTGCTTATTGCACTGAGGGATACATGTGGCTTGATTGACTATGGATTCAAGGGTTCCACTGGCGCGTGGCTTCTCCCATGTGTGCTTGGAGGGTGAGGTGGAGGCTATTGGTTTGGCTGGCACGCGCGGCTGTCCTAGGCCGTGCATGGCTAGCTGGCCGTTCTCCCATGTTAGCTCTGCTACTTCGTAGTTTAACCTGCACCAAAAAAACCATCCGATCGATATCACTATGTATCCATCGACAACGAAAACAATCTAACATATTAGCGCGCATGGATTTCGAGAGACTACATGGGCATGTGTGGTGCGACTGAATTGGAGTGGTAGCAAAGTGAGAGCTTCGGAGCTGTGGTGGGATTCTCATCAAGCTCCCAGCTGGGAACACACTGGTGACTCATTTTGACAAAGTTTTCCTGGTAGTACCAACTAGGATGAAATTGAAAAGGAGTGGTATCTTCTTCTTTGAATAAATTCTGCAAATAACTTTCATGTGTTCGAAGAGTGATTCTACTTTTTTCAATATTTCTTGTTCTGAGAGAATGGAGTTGCTGTCATGGTTTATGTGGAAGTTTTCGTTCTTTAATTGTTGCCATGGATGAGAAAATTTTGGAGGAGAGAGAAGGAGATATTCTCGTCCATGTTCATTAAAATTAAGGGCGAAAAAACAAGTTGAAGAAAAAAATGTGAGATTTTTTTCTTTTATTAATAAAAAATTACAAATCAAATATTAAATAATTGATAGAGCGATGTCTTTTCAAAACCACTATGTATCGGGAGAATTTCTCAGATGTTAAAGTTTACACTTTACAGTACTGATTGGTTGACACCACGTCAACCAATAGATTTGACTAAGAAAAAATAATTTAATTTGAATTCGATGAGTATTGATTTAATCTAATCTATATAAGTAGATTTTCTTGAATAATTAATTTATTTTATCATTTGTCAATCAATATATTTGACAAGAGAATGCTAATTTAATAATGATAAATATTGAATAATATTTATTTTTATCATTTAATATATATATATATATATATAATTAAAACATATTGAATAATAAATAATAGTCGTATACTAAATACTCATATAAATACTCAAAATCTAATAAATAATTTATAAATATCTAAATCACTTTATATAGAATATAAATATATTAAAACATTTACCCCGTAAATATTTATTGGCATTCCCACGTGACATCATAAAGGTAGATATATTAAAATATTTGTTAAAACTATTAAATTGTGAGCGTGAAGTAATAAGAATTGGAAAAATTAAAAGAAATATATAAGAGAAATATACATTAACGAGGCAAGATTTTCATCGATGGGAGCACAAGTAGACGATCCAAAATTTGGAAACTTTAGGGACTAAACTATCACACAACAATCTCACTGGATATTAGATGTCCAAAGAGTAGGATTGTTAAGAAGATGTTGTCCCTGTATGGCTCTTCGCCCAGAGCATCTAGCTTAGCAATTGCTTCGTCAAAAACCTGATAACAAATTAGCGAAGCAAAGTTAAGTTTGCATAGGTTAAGGGAACTTCAACTAGGGAAAATAGAATAAGATTTCAAGCAACGATAGAATTCAATCTAACAACCCTTTTGAAGCATGATCATATGCTAATCTAGTCAGGAATGCTAAGTTCCAAAATCAAAACTGACAGTATTATAACCCAACATCACAGTTTCTGTCAGTGATCTCATCAACCAAAAAGGTAATGCAAGAACATTACAAATCGTTTTTTTATTTTAATTATTATTATTACTACTGCTATAAAGCAACGCTAGATGTTATGCAAAAGAGTAAATTGAATCAAAACAAAAATTAACAAAAATCCATATTAAACACTCGTCTTAACAAGATGATAAACGCATAAGGATTGAGAGAATTAGAAGTATAAAAACATAAAGAGAGGTGAATGAATTGCTTTTGTAATACTTTATTTCTTGTTTGATCTCTAAGAACTCCAATTAATTTCAGTTTCTCACCATTTAATAAGTTGAAGTGTTAAAGAACAATATAAATTATATTTTTTTATCTTACCTGATATTTTAAGTTTTTAGGTGAAATGATTTTTTAAGATCAAGCATATAAACTCTATTATTCTTTTTATTCACCATGTATTGTTTATCCAATCCATATACTTTTCACATGTGCTTATTTCTTCACTTCATAACAATATCACCTTCTTAACCATTAAGCTTGCAGCAATCTCAGATTGAAAGTTAATGAAGAAAGGTAACTATGCAATAGTAATGAGACTTATATAATGGCTAAATTTATTAAAAAAATATTTCACTTGGGAGGAGTTGGAGGGATTGTCTAAACAATTTCCAAAGTTAAGCCTTTTAAGGGCAAGAATTATTTGAAGAAGGTGATATTGTTATGAATCAGGAATGAAATGAAGAAATAAGCACATGTGAAAATATATGGATTGGATAAACAATACATGGTGAATAAGAAGAAGAATAGTCATAGTACTATTAGCAAACCTGAAATTGTCATAATATTATTTCATGTTTTTCCCTTAAGTAATGAGACGTGGAATACAGGGTGAAGTATGGTTATTTCTAGTAATTATAGCTTCTACTCTATTGCTCTTACCTTTTAAAAGACTTTACAGCGTCCATAAAACCTCAGGTTTAGTTTCATGTTTCTCTTAAGTGTCATACTTAATTGCTTATAAGAATGAAGCTTGACATACACCATATCCCCCACTTGAAACATGCTATCTCATGTTTCTCAACTACTTGTTTTATTTTGTTCCTTGTCTTTACTAGCTGAAAATATAATCATTGATCCATACTTATCTTTTATTATGACACGTCGTCTATTGTTATCACTGAAATATATGTGTGTTGATTTACTTTCTTTGTTGTCAAAGGATAATCAAATAATACCTAAAATTGAATCATTTAAACAGTTGAGTTGTAACTAAAATACTGCCACCATTGAGCCTAAGATATCCAATTTTCCACCTATTAGGATTATGTATGTTATACATTTCAAATATATTTTTAGGCGTTGATTGACTCTACTCATTTGATCATTTGTCTATAAATGGTAAGATGAACTTAGTAGTAGATTAACTTCTAATAACTTGAATAGATCCTTCCAAAATATGCTGATAAAAATATTATCTTTGTCAGTAATAATAATCCATGCAATTCATAAAATAAGTATGATCCAAGAACAAATGTGCAATTTCATAAGCAATAAATGGATGAGTTATAGCCAATAAGTGTTCATACTTATTAAACATGTCCACAATGACCGGTATCGCATTATTTCCTCCTGAATTTGGTAACCTTTTAATAAAATCCATAAAACCCATAGTCATAATCTCTCAAGTTCCTTGTAAAATAAGTTGTGGATAGAGCAACCCTAGATACAACTCACTCTCCATTTTGGTTACCAAATTCAGATTATGTAAATACTCTTTAAAATCCTTTTACTATGTTTCTATTTTCCTTATATATATTCTTCAATGTCTTTAAGTCATATTCAAATTCTTATAATCTCCATTGATGTAAAGTTTTAATTAGTAAAGATGGATATTGATCATGGTAAAAAGCTTTTTCATTTTTTTTACCTTTTCAAAAATAAAAGCAAATGATATACTAACTGAATTGGGATTGTTATTTTTTTAATAGCTAATTCGGATGTTGAGTTATATATATAACCAAAAAAAACATAAACGCCCGCAAACACTAGCAGGAAGAAAAAAAAGAAGAAGGATACTATTATTAGGGAGAACCAGTAGTAAACTCGATAAATGATGCCTGGGCTGTCCAAAACAGTTGCGGTACAGAAGATAAGAAGGAACTATGATGCACGTGAGCAGAAAAATTTGTGTGGCAGGCAGCCGATGAAAAAACAGAGCCTGGTGCAGCAGTGCCCACTGGAATGAGGAACCAAACAATAGCGTCGAATAATTGGCAAGAAAAAAACTGCGGGACAGATGTTATCTTGAAATAATTGCCGACACATGTGTTCTTGGACACACTTTTAATATTATTTTATCAAATCCCATAAATGCTACCTCGTGACGTTAACCAAACAGCTAAATGATAAAGGTATTCATGTTAATATATATATATATATATTTTTTTTTTTAATTATTTTATAACACCTTTGTACTTTGTACTGTAATTTAGTTAGTTAACACGCGTGTCTTAATTAAAAGTTGCGGGAATAATAGTGTGTTGCAGATTGTTGATGATATATCGTCTATGTATATGGCAGGCCTTTCTCATGCCCTGTAGTAGTGGTCATTTAGGCTGGCGCACCTGGATTATTCTATTATTTGTTTTTTTGTTTATTTTCTTATGGAGTGTTTAATAATTATGGTAGTTTTTTTTAAATCTAATTATAAAGAAAAAGTTATTTCGTTAGTTAAATAGTTTCTGCTTTTGCATTTGGTTGGTATGTAATTGTGTTTTAAATCTTGGTTTTGTCAAATCTAAAATGCTTTGCTTTACATTCTTGGAGACCTGATTTTCATTCATTTTACGTGCAAAGATTCACTTCATAACAATTTTAACCAAATATTTTTTTTTAAATCCCACTTTTGAAAATAATAATGAAAATTATTTCTCTAAAATCTAATTTTTTAAAATCATAATGCAAAAACACATTTAATGTTTATGATACGCAAGTGATTACAAAAATAAGTTATTGATTAGACATTGAGTATGATAAATATTTTAAGTAACAATCTCATCTAAAAGCTTAAGTTATTAAGTGAGATCTCAGAATATAATTTATATTATTCTCTAACACACACTCTCAAGTGAAAACTTTTTGAATTTGAAACTTGCACAGACTTATATTATCTTGTACTTGATTTTTATCAAATAAAATGAAGTGATGAGATTTGAACTTGTAACTACTGGACCGATAAAATTTTAATATCATATTAAAAAATTATTTAACCTAAAAATTTAAGTGATACTATGTAATATTATATTATTCTTTAATAAAGTAAACACAAATGGCTGACAAAAGAAAACTTATTTAGAAAAGAAAATTATTTTTTGAGGTGTAAAGTTGTACTGACCAACTCTATGTAGTTCCGTACCATGTAGTGGTTCTATATTTTTTTATATAAAAAACAATATTTTAGATGCTACAATTATGATTTTTTTAAAACAAAATTGTGACTCAGGTTACCATCGGAGATCTAACCACGTTGCACACGATAGCCTACTCATCGTCATAAGACAACAACCCTGCCTCACATGCTAGCGCATATCCTACACACATAAAAAAATATTATTTCTTCTTTTCCACTCCGATCCTTGATTCTCAAATAACTCTTCAATTCAATACAAGATTTTAGCCTAATTGAACCCTCCCCACCTTGGGCCAATTATAATAGATTTTAGCCTATATTAAATCATCCTCTAGCCTAGCCTAATCGATCCTTATCCTATTGAGACGAAAAGGCTAGCCCAGCCTTGGTCCAATCAAACTTTGTACCTTGCAGCAATGCTCCCCTTTTGTTCAAACTTTAGTTATTATAAATTCTTAAATTTCAAGATTGTTTATTGATTGCCACTATAATGGATGTGGAAAATCAACAGCTACAGAAATATATAATTTAAAAAAAAAATCAACTTGAAATCCCACAAGTTGCAATTTTTTATAAATTCATGGTCTCTGGGGGGAAGGTTTTCTATCTTCCGAGAAGGTGGTTAGCCAGATTTCACTTATTTTAAATCAACATTTATTTATCACATATCTAAAAAGGGACAAATTTTAAATGCTCTCGCAATTATTATACTGCAAGAAAGAAAGAAAAATCACGTCCACAAAGTGGACTAATCAAAGAACTAATTATTCATCTACATCTATCCAATAGCATTACACCATATCATCAAGTGGGCCCATCACACAAACATGATCCAACCAAATCATGGACATCTACCTGCTGAATCACAACTAACCTCATAAAATCATGACCAAATGAATGGAGGGCAAAAAAAAATAAGGACACCCTTCACAATCCAAACAAAATTAATGTTCTCGCTTTAAAGAATCGAAGGGAGAGGGAAGAATTTTTTTTTAAAAAAAGAAGAAATTTACCCCAAAAACGAAAAAAAATGTCACAATCACCAGAGGAAAAAACAACGAACCCTAATAACAATCCAAAGCCACCACCAATACCAATCTCAGCACCGACATCCTTAAACAGCAAAACAAGAACCTTAAGCTTACCAGAGTTGTGGTTCAAAGAACAATCACTGAAGCATGTAACTTTGAAAATGAAATCTCTCTCAAATAGCCCACTAGCATCACCTCCATCTGACCCAGATAAAAAATTTGGCCTTTTATCGAATGACCCCACCCGACCTGATTACTCTACCCTTCTCTCCGATGAGCTCCTCCTTCAAGTCTTCAATAAAGTCCCGATTTCACAGTATGTTTCTAACTCTCTTGTTTGCAAAAGATGGCTCTTCCTTCATGGACGTTTGGTGCAATCAATAAAGGTTATAGATTTTGGTTTTGTTGATTCGGGTCGGGTTTTTACCCGATTCCCAAATTTGGAAAACATTGATATTGTTCATGCTTGTATTAAAATGCCAAGGAATTCCGGGATTTTGATCACTAGGAATAATTTGTCTGTTTATATTGGTAGTAAGTTGTTGTCTGATGGGTTTATCGAAGAAAATGATTTGTTGTCGTCGGATTTGATTGGTAACGGGCTTCAATTGATTAGTGAATGGTATCCCAATTTGAGGAGAATTGTTGTATTTGGCACCAGCGAAAACGGGTTGCTGAGTGTCTCGAGCAAGTGTGAAATGTTGCAAGAATTGGAGTTGCATTGTTGTGGGGATATGTCTTTGAAGGGGATTTCCGGGTGTAGGAATTTGCAAGTTTTGAAATTGATTGGTTGCGTTGATGGTTTTTATAATTCGGTGGTGAGTGATATTGGATTGACGATATTAGCACGAGGTTGTAGGAGGTTAGTGAAGCTTGAGTTATGTGGATGCGAAGGGAGCTATGATGGGATCAAGGCAATCGGGCAGTGTTGTCAAATGCTTGAAGAATTGACTATTTGTGATCATAGAATGGATGGTGGGTGGTTGGCCGCATTATCATTTTGTGAAAATCTGAAGACTTTGAGGCTGCAATCGTGTAAGAGTGTCGATTCAAGTCCTGGTCTGCTTGAGCATTTGGGGTCTTGTCCTACACTGGAAGAGTTGCATGTCCAGCGGTGTCAGATGAGGGATAAGCAAGCGGTGGAGGCTCTATTTTTAGTTTGCAAGGCTGTCAGGGAAATCGTTTTGCAGAACTGTTGGCGATTGGAAGATGGAGCGTTTGCAGCTGCAAGCATTTGTAGGTATGAGTTTTTGTGGTTCTGATTTTTGCTATTATCTACTTGTCCACTTATTCGCTTCAAACTATACCTATGATTTTAATAAGAGTTGGTTGACGACTTAAATTTGGTCTCCAAAAAGTGAACTTAAACCACAATTTCAATGTATATTCCATGCATGATATCCACGTATAGCTTTATTTATTTCACTATGTACGATCATGGTTATCCTTTCCAATCTAGTAACCTGGTACCTGTCTTCATTTGGGACTGTGGATTAAAGCCTGTTTGAATTTGCAAGAAAAATGACTATGATGTAGATTATAATCGCTTGGAGTTTTGGGTAGTTATCCTTTGTTCACCAAATTTAGTTTAAGAATGAGCAAGCAAGCAGCTCACACGTTTTGATACCACGGATCTGTACCTGTTCCCGTTTTCAATTATTTTATAAAATGTCTAAGGTTGGAAACAATTTGAAAGTTGGCATGTTAATTAATGCAGTACGTTCAACCAATCTTTTGATGGGCCATTTTGTTTCCTTTCTTTATAGGAGGGTTCGGCTTTTGTCTTTGGAAGGATGCTCACTGCTGACAACAGGAGGTTTGGAGTCGGTTATTCTGAATTGGAAGGAACTTCAAAGATTAACAGTAATTTCTAGTAATAATATAAAGGACAGTGAAATAACTCCTGATCTGGCAACTCTGTTTTCTGTTCTGAAAGAGTTGAAATGGCGACCAGATTCCAGATCTCTCCTGTCAACAGGTCTTGCAGGGAGTGGAGTGGGAAATAAAGGTGGCAGATTTTTCAAGGGATTGAAAAGTTGAGCAGATCATTTGATGCTGGGAATCTTGGCTTCAATACGGGGAACAGAATGAATTTATTGGCAGCTGCAAACTATTTTGGAACTAAGCATGCACTCCACAGACAGTAATCACCATCATATCTAATTTAAATGATTTAGCATAGAGGTAGCAGAGGAGGAATTATCGGTGAACTTCATAAAGAGCCTGTTAAAGATAGCTTAAGCCAATGTCCTATCACCTTCTTTGATTTATGGGGGTGAAATGGATGTCAAGTTGAGTTTCTTTTTGTTATCTTGTAGCTGCGAAAGTTTTCTCCAACATTCAAATAGGTTAGATATTCTAATTCAGCTAGTGAATAGTTAGCTGAGTTGCTAGGATTAGAATAAGAGCAGGAGTGATTTCAGATCGTGGACACTTCACCTTCCTCGGGAAGTTGATCTCCACCACATGTAATCTTACATTTTAATCTGTTGAACTTGCAGGTTCATCGGGCCCTGATACACTTGCTAATACAACAACAATCACTAGATGGATTCATCTTCTATTTTTGTGGATCTATATATTTTGAGAACTATGCATGATTCACGACTTTGCTGAGTCCTTCTATCCATCATTCAATAGTATTGTTGATACTAAAGCTTGAATATAGATCCCAAGGTGTTCTTATTCAAATACATTCTGTAAGGCAATGTTACTGTTAACCTACTAATGTCAGTCTCCCTCGATGCAGGAAGTTTTCCTGTCCTTTCTTTAGGATTTCTTTGCTTTATTAAACTTGCAAAAATGACCACCATAATTAAAAGCAATGACAAGAAGTATCCATTGGATGTCTTCCCTATCCTCAGAAAAACTAGCAGAAGTTTTCGGTCCTGCAGCGACAAGGAGCAAATCGCCTGTCGCTCTTCTGCAGTGAGAAGTGAAAGTACAGGGTGAATGAAGGTAAAAACATGATTTCTGAGACAAAATCTTGGTTGGTTTTGGATACAACAAGTTAGGAAAGCTGGGAGATCATAAAAGTATAATACACTCGGAAAAGCTTGGAGAGGAATGCCAACGTAACAAGATGGGCGATTGATCGTTGTTCTACGAAAGCAAAGCCTGCTGGGCAATATGCAGAGGGCTCTAGTTGAGGAGCTAATTATGAAATGATGAGTTTGTGACGTGACATTTTTGGAGGCACAACTTCTTCTTCTTCTTCTTCTTCTTCTTCCTAGCAATGGAATTGATGTCTGCTTCATTGCTCAGAATTTCTTTTTAAAATAAAATAATTATCCACACACAAAATGACCACCACCTGGTAACAATTTAGACTAAAATCAATGGCTTGAATTGGTATTATTCCTGTTCACAAGAACATGTGGATAGTCTTACTGCGATTAACGGCTGTGATTGTTAATTGACAGTTATTCTTTTGTATTTCATCCTTCCATCTCAATTTTTCAAATATTATATTCTTCAATATGATCTTTATTATTTGAATTTCTATTTTTTTTCCTTGATTTTTTTGTAAAAAAATTAGTGGTTTTCAATATCATTTTTATTCAAATTGATGGTATTATGTGTTTTTAAGTTGTTCCTCATTGTTTTAAGTTCTATTTTTTTTTTCTTGACAATTTTTTTTTTGTAAAAGTTACTATTCTTTTTTAATTTTACTATTAATTACAATATTTTTTATGTCAATCTTGACCCTCATTTTTTTCATCCTTTAACTAAATTGATTTCCCCCCTCAATTTCACCCTTCAATTAAATATAAAATTTATTTTGTCTTTGTCTTTTAATTTTAATTTTTGTTCTTTTAATTGCTATTTTTTAAAAATATTTTTGTATAGTTAAAAATATTTTTTTCAAATTTATTCTTTATGATCACTTTTTTATATATATATTTTACCTCATTTTAATATTTGAAAATTATGTTTTCTCATAAAAAAAAAAATTCGGCCTGTGATGAAATGAAAGCATACAGGCTAGTTTAGAGTTTATCATTGTTTATTTATATAGAGAGAGAGAGCGCTACTTAGGACTGAAAATGTGTGTGTTTTCCATTATGTTTATATGATGATTTTTTAAAGTGTTTTTTATTTAAAAATATATTAAAATATTTTATATATAAAAAACATTAAAAAACATTTAATTTAAAATAAAAAATCATTTTAAAAAAATATTTCAGTGTTTCCCATAAGAGTCTCATTTTTTAGAGAGAGAGAGAAGAGCATAAATTTGAGGTTTACCCAAGCCAGTTTCTTAGGTCCAACCAGTGATCCAAAACAAGCCAGGTAAAAGTAGCAGGCAGGCGTATTTGACGTCTAATTGGTTTGAAATATGACGTGGCTAAATACGACTGGATAAAAAAGCGTGGAAAGTATATATGCGCCCATAAGAACAGCCCCGTTTAAAAGAACGTGGAATTTGACACCGCAGAAAACGAAAGAGGAGAAGAAATCGAAACTGTTGTCCATCAAAATCTCTCTATTACTTCTTCGAATCAATTAAGGTAAATGCTTCATCTCGATTTCACTTTGACGTCTTTTATTAATTAATTTCTGGATCGATTTTATTTTTGAAAATCCTTAGATCTATTTTTTTTGCATCGGATTGCTGAGATTTGCGCCTGAATTCTCTTTGAAAGAAAAAAAAAAAAAAACAAGCTAGGCATTATGCTAATTATCAGTATCTTCATATAGATCTGCCTCGTGATTGGATCTATTTTTTATTTTGATAATTAAGATTTAAAATATTGTTCAATTTCGCAATCAATTTCGCAGTCACAAGGGAGGGTTTGTTGAAACCGATAGGTTGTAAAGAAGAAGAAGAAAGGTGGGGGGGTTACATTTTTTTGTGGGTTATACATTTGAAGATATCGCCAATTAACATGGAGACTAAACTAGTTGATTTATTTATTTTTATATAGAAATGGCTGTAGGTGGAACTGCTCCCCCAAGAGGAAGTGCAGCTGCGGCTGCAAGCATGCGCAGGAGGAGGACAACAAGTGGTGGAGCTTCAGGAGGAGCAGGAGCAGCTGGGACTATGCTTCAGTTTTATACTGATGATGCGCCTGGACTTAAGATCTCGCCAAATGTTGTTCTTGTTATGAGCATTGGTTTCATTGCTTTTGTTGCTATTCTCCATGTTGTGGGCAAGCTTTACCTTGTTCGTAGGGAGGCTTAAATTGATAGGAGGCTCCTTTTGGTGCCCTGCCCTTGAATTTTTGATTTTGAATCAATAGACTAATGTTTTAAGCAAATGGATGTTGGTTTTGAATCTCGATTATCCAATTTGTTGTTGCAATTCTCACATTCTCTGCTTACAACACTCTGGGAATCGAAAGAATTTCAGTCATCTTGCCCATGTATGGATGTATCTATGCACGAATGTATGATGATTCTGTTGGCAAGGAGGTATTATCAACAGGGTTTTCCTTTCCATCCTTTTGCATGCTGTATGGTGGTAACAGATACTATCAACAAAATTGTGAAATGAATGTCTAAAAATTCATAAAGAGAAATCCTCGTGAGAAATCCATTTCTTTATTATACTATTTGGCTCCTACTGTGATTTCCATCAAGGCTCCAGGTTGTACTTACAAGAAACCGGTTTCTCATTTCTTGAATATTAAAGACGCTTGTTTTCCTGAATATTCAGTGAAGGGATCCTCTGTTACTTTGATTTGAATTGATGTTCATGTCTTTGCTTTTCTCCTACGAAGTTTTGATCTTCTAATTTCTAGTGCATGCCGTCATTTATGGTTTGATTCAAAGATAGGTCTTTCTGCCCTGATCAACTGCGTTCTTTCCTTTACATGTTGAATTTGTCTCAAGGATTCCTTTCCTTTATGCTATTCCATAAATTGATATCCAATTCTTCCTGACCAAGAATGCAACCACAACAGATACGGCTCAGATGCAGAGAGCCTGGAAAGCGGACATCATAAATTGATGCCTCGACCAAAACCTTACAGTGAGTTCCTTGATGAAATCAAGACACAGGAGATCGAAGCTCAGATGGGTAAATGGAAGAAGGTAAAGCACAGGGAACTGATGAACAAGTGAGAAGCAACTTGTCACTATTTCATGGTCATCAATCTGCAGTTCTTTCTCGCACACTAATTTTCTCTCATCCCATGCATTCTTTGGTAGGTTAGATAAGAAAAGAAGCAGTTATAAGTAATTGGGAGTATAAAAATTCACAAAAGGCTTCGAAGGACACGAGGAAAGTAGAGGTATATGTGACGTTTATTTACTCATGCAAAACTGGTCTACAAGGTCCAGATGACTTTCCTCCTGCCCCTTTACTTGGAACACGGTTTAGTTTGAGTAACTGGACTTTTCGTCAAAACTTGCGGTGCTTGACATTGGAACTAATTTCTGATTGTCCCTTGATCATATTTTACTTTGGCATCTGTTTATCTTCGTGGAGGTAAAACAAGCTGGAAAGGAGGCGGGCTCAGGCACAAGAGGGAGCACTGATGAGAATAAACAAAGCAAGGAAAGAAGCAAGTACGGCAGCAGGACAGGTTATAGAATCAGCAATGATGAAATTATCAACGATTTCGAAAGCACCTGAGATCCAAGGCACCAATTATCCATTTCGGCGGATGCTAACGAGGTTATGTCCCTGACATTCGCACTTCGTTTTTGCCTCTTTCTTTTTAATACAGCTGATTTGATCGATTCTTTCGGAGACCATCAGGTTTGAATACTTTTCCATGGAGCACCTAAAAAGTATTGACTCTTTTTTTCTAATACAAAATAAACCGACTATTTGACATCAAGCTGGAGAGTTCTAGTCGAGGGCATAAACTGGGATTCCTGTCCCTTGGCGCAGCGGCAATCATAGCAGATGCCCAACCTATAACGATCATAAAAAACAAAACATGCTATTCTCTGCTTTGATTCACCGAACACAAGTTTATGGAATTAATGGTTAGAAAAAACAAATTAGCCAGTAATGACATTGGGCCCTTCAGCATCTAATATGGTAGCAAAGGTGAAACAAATCTACATTAAAAAAAAATCAGTAACTAGGAAAGAATCCAAGCGCATCCAGGTACAGATGATTCAGCTCGGGAAAAAGCGAGTTCAGATTACCTGCGTGCAAGCCATATATTTGTACAGTACAGGGTTCAAAGGAGGGGTTTCAAAATGTGGGCAAAATAATGCGTAATTTGAAAACTTCAAGCGGTGCCCAACACATGATTTGTAAACTCTCGGACAGGAATGTCAAGAAGGGTCAATGTGCGCTCTCAGAAACCCAACTAGAGACCATACTCTCATCCATGGGCTTCAAGCCCCCGCATGATCTAGCAACTGATTCGAACAGTTTCTCTATCTCTGGTGCGCACCTTATGAATGATCGATTCCAAAAGTTGTATCTAGGATTCTGCGCAAAACAAACACACATTAATCCACACAATAAACCTGCAGTTAATTCAGATCACGCAATGCAATATTCTCAAGTGTGATCACCTTGATGAGCTCGATGAATGTAATCAGAAGGCCCCATGGATGTGGTCGATTAACAATTAGGCGTTCCAAAAGGACTCTTGTAATCTGCTCTTGGATAATTTCCTGCTGACGGCAAAAACACAAGGTAGTGAGCACAGGCATTTTGATGCAACCGAGGTAACTAAATAAACCATTCAAGTCATCAAAGCGGAAAAGCCTATTTCAAAAGTTCCCGAAATCTGGAAGAGAGGCTTTTCAAGTACCCTCTTCAGAAATTCACCAAAAAACCTCTCGTGAAGCCCTCACCTTGATTTAAGATTAAAAGGGGTTATTATCAAGAGAATGTAAGAGATATCTCATAAAAAACAAGTTCATCTTCTTTCGAATTAAAAATCCATAATACCCTGATTCAAATTTTAAGTGCCGCTTATCATGTTATACAGCAAGATTCAGTGATTTAGAAGTGTACTTCTCATAAACTAGATAGATGTGGCAGGACAAGATAGTTTGTAGCAGCAACCACCAAACAAAACCACATTTTACCTGGTTTGATTCGGCAAATAAGTACAGCAAAACAAAAGAGAAGTAGTGTGTATGGTTATTCGGATAGCGTAGTTGATTAGCGACAGCATTTAGAAAGAGGTATCGGCCTTCCGTGTCTAGGTCCAGTATAAGCGTCTGGTAGATATCTAAAGCAGCATCCACCAAAAATACAGCTAAAGGAACAGTATTTCCTGCAGATTGTCCATGAGGTGTTCTTGCCTGCAGCTGCTGGATGGCCTATGTAACAATTACCCAATAGAACTTCAGTGAAGCCATTTAAAAAGAAAAGAAGAAAATGAAGAAAGAAAAGAATCCATTGTTTTGTCGCCTATCCCTTTGCTTATAGAATTCCACCTGACTAAACTAAAAATCAACCAAAACTTCAGAATCTAAAAACAGAACAAAAATGTCATAAAAGGGCATCAGCACGGAAAGAAATGCAAGCAATCTCTCAAGGTATTTAGATCATATTCCTAGTATCATCTTGTGCAATAGGAAAATTCCAAGTAGATTTATCTCATAACAAGATAGTAAAATTAGCAATCTGTATCATAAAAAAAAAACACCAACAATTCCAAATGAATAAACACAGAAAACACCATACTATACAAACATGGATAACAGCAGATAGTCTGTGAGACAACAGGACAGCACATGAAGAAAATGGCTAACAGAATAGAGCATTACCTGCATTCCAGCATAAAGGACAAGGGAGTTGATCAACGGTACATTATAGCGGGTTCCCGAAGATGCAGCTTCACTAGGTGAAAGGAGCAATCTCTGCTTCAATTCAGCCAGGAATGAAGAGCCCTGTTGCCTAGTCTGCAGACAGATTCAAATTAAATAATTGAGAAGATATGCTAACAGGGATGGTATCAAAACAATACAAGGCAGGTCAGGATGTGAATGCTTATAATGATGTGTAGTGGAAAATGGAACAAAAAATGTCAAGCACAAATGATTACAGCAAGCAATTAAAGTAACGGATGTATATGAAGAAGCACAAGTGTTATTATGTAGTTCAAGAACCAAGAGAAAACAGCACACTACCATAGAAAGGGGAAACAGAAAATACCTTGAGATACTCATCTACATCAGTTTTCATCAGCTTTAATTTAAGAGCTGCATCAACCTCAGAGAGAATGTGAGGAGGTTCCCTAATTTCCGGAAGCAAATCAATCTGAAAAATTTAAACAAAGAACCAAACCCTCCGAGATCAAATTACACAACCATGAAAGTCATGATAGGATTTGTTAGATAAGTAAGTGATTATTGAATAAGAATAACAGACCTTTAAGTTGGGAGTAGATGGATCTGGCAGCCTCATATTGAGGGGGAAAGCACTAAGAATAATATTACGCATTTGTATGCAGCTTGGAGGAATCACATCACAGAAAGTGAAATGGTAATCACAAAGGAACTCAGGGAAATCATGTAGTAGCACCAAAAGCACCCTAAGTGTACCTTTATATAGCAAGTGAACCTACAAGAAGGACTAGATCAGACACATCATATTAAGTTAACAATGAGCTGCAAGAGCTGGGTGAATGCAAGTGACATACTGGCACAGCCAGCTCGGCATTCCTCAAATAGGGCTCCAGGAACTGGAACAAGTCTACCAGCAACCGCTGGACATGGGGCCAGCCCTTCTGTGCATTTCCTATGAGCAATCTTGGCATGAAATTCCTATGACTCACCAATGAGAGCCATACATAGCTGCAGAAACATCAGAAGCTTGTAAAAACATGGTATGAGCATTTACCGTCAACATTGTGGAAACTTGTTCTATCACCAAGGGAACAGCTTGACATAACTAATACAACAGTTACGAAAACCACAGCATTTAACAACAGGACTTTGAATATCCAATTTATCAACAGTATTTAAACTGCATTCCTCATATCAGTGAAACATTATGCAAGTTTTCTCATCATGATATGCTGGATTCACTACCATCAATATTAGAAGTTCAGAAAGAAATTTCCATTCTTGTAAGTATAGGTGGCTAATGTCTTAAAAACATCACTTCCCAACTCGTGATTTTGTTCATGGAATTTTTCCCTAGGTCAACTTTGAGATCTGTTTCATCCCTCATCTTTCCTTTTGTTTCTGTTTGGAAGGAGGAAGGAAAGGTATAGTCTTGCTAAATCAAGAACTCAGAGGATCATTGAAGATGGTCAAAAACTGAGAATGGTCTAGATGCAAATAAAGAAGCCTACTATCACGGAACAAGCCTAAAGATAAAGACCACAAATAGAACAGTGTTACACTAAACCTTCCCAGTTTGTGAAGAGGGTGTAACTGAAAGAGGCAACTAGAAAGCTAACAAAATTGTATTCTTGTCTCCTACTTCAAACCATGGTCTCCATCCTATATATTTCTGTTATGGATGCCTTCTTTTATGCCAGCAATTTTATGAAAAGGAGCTCGTAGCACCTTTCAGGATACTGTTATATTGTCTAAGATCTTATCAAATACCATTAGCTATTAGTTGCACAGTTCATGATACAGACCTGAAACCAGGAACTTTAAGGGGCTGCAGATTGTGGAATGCACCAGCAAAGGCAGTCAAGATCTGTAGCATGTGCAATTAACATCAGTGGGCATATGCTTCTTTAAGTAGGCACAATGATGTATAAGGGAGTCCAGATAAGAAATACCTGAAAGTTTACACCATCGCCAATAGGCTCTGGGGAAAGGAGATCTCGAAGCCAACTAATAAACAATCTGAAATATGGTCTTGCATTAAAAGAATTTTTCTTCTCCTCTGAATCCTTTTGTATGAATTTCACAGTGATGGACAAGATCTGTTGAAATAATGTAAATATGAGGAACAATATATAAGTCTAAGAAGAAACAGAGCAATGGTAGTGATTTTGCTCCAAGATAAAATTCTAATGATCTTGATGTAACTGAAAATGCAAACCCCTATGGATAAGATTTACCTTTGACAAAGGAAAGAGTTTACTCGATCCCTGCTCCACCTGATGAAACAAAGTATTAAATGAAAGATGTTACAACATCATAAACTAAATACAAGATCAAAGGAACAGCAGTGCAATGAAGGATTGCATTTACGATTGAAAAGCTTACCTTTAGGATTGAAAAGACCAATTTTGCATAGATATCAATAGCAAGGAAGGAGAGATTCTGCATTTGATGAGGTGATTGCAGTCCACTGGAATTGATCACCTCAGAGGACAGGCAGTGCGCAACAGAGAGCTCCTGAAATATTTTGTGGAAATTATAAAAATGCATCTTGAACATTATTCCTGAAATATAAGTTCAAAGGAAAGGAAAAGTACCATGAGTACACGAAAAAAGCGATCTGTCATCTCGTCCCCCTTCAGCAATCCATTTTGATGCAGCTGTGAGATGTAATGGGTAGAAGCTGCATCACTTCCACCAGGGAGTTCACAAATCCGATACCATTCCGCAAAAAACTTGGAAACCTACATTTTACAAGAACAATATAAACATCTGGAAAATACCACAAAAAGCATTAGGAATTTTCACACACTTCCCAATTATTAAAGCAAAACAAAAACAACACAGCACAACAAAGATACATGTCATCCATAAGTGATGTTTGTGCTGCGTAAGAGGGGCAGAGGGATCAATGTGTTCTAAAATTCCTTTTACACTTAAGAAGATCACATGATTCCTCAAAGTCTCAATGTATCTTCCAAGAAATGACCTTACAGAAGCTCAAAACACTTTGATCAATCTCATACAACAAGCTTATGAGCTCAGGTTTCAGCAATTACAGCAAGCTAACAAAGCAATAGACTTCCCCGGGTAATGTAAGAATAAATAAATAAATATTGCTTGCAGATGCCAATTAGAGAAAAATCTATGAGCCCTGAACTTCTCATTAAACTATTTGAGCTCCAGATACCTGCTCACGAAAACCATCTGGTTCCAAAGGTTCAATGTTGCTATATTCTTCCCTGTTAGCTATCAACTGATTGGTAGGCTGTTTCCAAAAAAAAAGAACAAAAAAAGTAGAAAGTTTAAATTCAGACCAAGCACAAAAGGGAGTGAAGTATAAACCATGCAATCTCCACTGACCTTGTCTCTAGACTGTCTTGTCTTGTCCTCCTTTCCAAGAGCTAGATTAGTTAGAGCAGCTGCGTTGACACCAGGGTTCCTAGCAATCTCAATAAGCTGTTGCAATGACTCGGAAGATCCAGGTTTTGCTGCAAGCTGCAGGTCAGATTCACTAAGAAAAGTCAAACAAAACAGCACATAATGAACTCCTAACATGAAGATGCAAGAATACAACCTTGGCCAGAACATCAACAAAATTGTGGAGTTCAGAGATGACATTGGATTCTTCAGCAACCAAAGCTTGGATGAGGGAAACAGCAAAGTCCGTTGCAGCCCCTGTTCATTTTATGGAAATAGTTAATTGAATCAAGTGCAATAATGTATACTCATTATATAATAAGAATTCCCTGGACATACTATTCCTTCCCCCATCAATGAGTTTTGCCATATGAACATTGTACTCTGCAAGGTTGAGCAATTCACTTCGCATCAGGCCAAGGGTAATATCTTTATTGAACTTTCGTTCCTCGTCTGAGTAAATCACCTGTAAGAAATAAAAGACTGGTGTAATTAACATCCATCAATGCAAATAGAAGAGCAATTAAACAAAATCAAGACAAGAAAAACTTGTATCTGTTGAATTAAAGAGGAAGAATATAAGTTCTCACTGGACACTGAACTCACTCTGCTACCAAAATCATGAATACCATACAACAGAGTTAGAGAATGTCATGCATAACCTAATATGTAAAAATTCACTGAGGCATACCCAGCTAGTGAGTTCCTTAACCACAAGCTTGCACACATCACGAATAGCAGCCAGAATAGCAAGGCACGCATTAACGTGAAAACTGTTTGATGCATTCTCATATAATCCCTTGAAAACCTGTACGACAATTAGAAAAACTCAATTGATGAAAAACATAGAAAAAACTAAGAGCAATTGTTTATTTCAATGGGTATTAGAACAGGCAGCAGGAATCAATAGTGAAGTGGCGGCAACCACTATAGCCAGACAACAGATGATATCATTAGTCACTGAAAAAGGAAGCACACCTTTTGTGCTACAGCCAAGGCAGCCTCATCTCGACTGACACTTCTAATTATGATTTCAGGAACCTCTGCAACTACCCCCTGAACACCAAAAGGGCAGTGATATTTTAGATGACCAAACTCAAAATCACATAAAAACAATAAGAGATGTAAGAAAATTGGGTGTGGGCAGAAGAATGTGATTGAAAACCATATCAGCTGATAAGTGTAGGAGGATACAACATTAGACGACAGTCAAGAATGTGTGATTTGGCAGCAGTACATGCCAAAAGCAAGAGAAAAAAGCAGTACCTGAATTTCAGCTTCTCTAGAATCACTAGTCACCAAAGTCTCCAACTGAAACCATTTAAGATGGAATATCAGCAGAAGAATATAACCACTTTCAGTGCATCAACTAAAATAAGTACATGCTAGAAGATCAATCATCTTTGCAACACTAACATCACATAGGCCTCTGGTTAGAATTAAATCCCCTATCCCTTAGCTTAATTGGGAAGATAAAACATTTGACCTAGGTGCATATATACATAAAAAAAAAATGCTTAGGCATACAACTATCCACTTGCTCTAAGACATGACAATCATTAAAATGGATATGGACACAAGCAAAAAGATTCAGACCAACCTTCTGGGCAATAATCTGATACTTGTCCAACACATCTCTAGTGTTCAATGAAGCATCTGCAACGCTACTCCCAACACGCTCAGAAGCAACTGATGAAGATGGTGGTTGAGAAGAAACTCCCGCTTCCTTCAGACATTAGATACCACAAATATTTGTTTTAAAAAAAAAGTTTGGCCTCAACCATGTCAAAACAGAATTAGTAAAATTTCTTCCAACCTTTACAACATCCGAGGATTCCACTTGGCTAAGTTCAGAGGAAGTGGTAGCAGAAATTACAGCACTGGTGGAAATGTTTTCAGAACCTTGTTGGATATGAATTGAAGCAGCACTGAAACATAAAATGCAGAATGTTAAATTCAAAATTCAAAATTTTGAAAAATTAGAAAAATCAAGTACCAATAAATAACCATAGAACACCTAAGAAGTGCGGCTGAATTAGATTCAATAGCTTCTGAAGCCACATCCAATGAAACTGAACCATATGCACTAGCAGGACCAGTAGCACCGGAAGAAGCAGAACCTGTAGGAATGACATGAGAGCTCTGGCCAGATTGGTTTTGCCACGGAAGCCGAACAAAATCCTGCATACAACAGGGGAAAGGAAGAAGGGAGTTCAGGGAGGGAATTAACTTTTAAGTGCATTCTTTCTGAAAACCATATATCACATGGAAAAGATCAACAGGCATGTACCTCGTAAACTCGCTGTTGAGAGACAGTCAAATGACCAGGCTTGGGGCGAAGAGCCTCAGGTATAATGCCCATAGAACTTTGGGTGTACATGTTTGCATCAAAAAACGGTGGAGCAACACCATCTCCATGTTTCCTTCTTAGAAGTTGTTGAGCTATTTCCGTGTCAATGGTTTGTATGGCCTGCATGGAACACCCATGACAAGAGGACTACATTAACCTGCCATATCTTTGATCAAATAGTGTAGAGCTATTTAGGGATGATTTTTTTCATATTATTTCCAAGAACAAGCCGACTAATATTGATTTCCTGCATACCATGTTCAGTTCATTCTCAACAAAAGAAAACAAGTAACTAGAATGAAAATAATGACTGGACAAGGATAAGCAACCAACCAAGAATAGAGAACAACAAACAATACCAAAGTAAAATCCTTACAAACTAGAACTTAAATTCTACTGAAAATTAGCTAAAAACACTCCTGAAAGTGTCATAGAAGCAAAGTTCCATATGAAAGCCAAAAAGACCACCCAACAATTACCTCAAGTGTGAGTAATTTTTAAGATTTTGGATTTTAATTCCATCCAACTAACTGTTTAGTGCCCCTTAAAAAGCAGCTAAACATATCCTACTCTCCCAGAGTAACTTCATATACAGCCTTGATATGTTGCAAGGACTCCACTTTGTTCAGTCACACCTGTGTCGACATGACACAAGTAAATTGGGAGACACTGACAACAGGCAAATTGTGAATCTTGATGGCAGAGACAAAAGTGAATGCTATTGGCATTGAGCGTGAGCGGGGGGGGGGGGGGGGGGGGGGATGCATGATACTAGATAACAAAGAGGGTATCTCAGTCAGCGGTAAAGAGTGAGCAAATCAGTAACATCTAAACCAACTAAGTGGATGACAAAGCTAGGTATTTTGTGTATTCAAATTGCCCAAATTAAAGCATGATTTTACAAAGGAGGTAACAGCTTTGAACAAATCTAAATAAATACAGCCCTAGTGTAAACAATGCCCAATTCAAAATGAGTGTATTCCTGGTAACCAGAAGATCCAATATTCTGAAGCTAGATTGATATGTGGATATCCATGGTTAACACATTCCCTTGCTCATATCCAAATTTTGGACACTGCTGAGTCACCATTTCCTAAAATTTAAAATTTACTAGTTTTTATATTTGGAACACGTCTGTTGCATGCCCAAGTCCAAGCAACGTAGTCGATGATACATGTCAGCCTATTCATCGAACACCAGCAAACAGTGCTTCTACGGAACACCTTAACCAACCCTTGACTATTCTAAACTACTACTACTGGGATCTGACATGAGCACCACAAACAGGGGAGAGCTGAACTCATTAACTAGCATAGACATGGTATATAAATTATATGCATGGCACATTACTCAGGAATAAAAACACCCCCAAACTAAGAAGAGGTTAATGAAGTAGGTGTATATCAAAGCTAAAACCGGAACCTTATCTGTAGCAGCCTGTTCAATCACCGCACACCCAAGATCAAGGTTATCATTGGTAACAAGTTGCACCGCATGCTCCAGAATTTCACTTGTTGAGAGACCCTGAACTGAATTCCTTAGCTGACTTGATATTGAACTACGTAATGGCTCCTGGCAAACAGACAGAACACTAATTTACCATACTGTGAAGAAGGGATATCAAATACAATGATCCAGCTTCAAGTTCCAAAACAACGAAGGAGAAAAAAGAGCTAAGAAGTTCTGTGACAGAAAAAACCTTGCATGTCACATGAGCTAAGCTTCCAGCCAAACTGGCAACCATTAAATGTGCTGCATTATATATTCGTGTTTCATCGGATTCCATGGCATAATCCTATAATTGGAAGGCATTAGAACATGTCTGTGAAATAACAATGTTCAAAGTTTCTAAAACATGTGGATATATTTGATTCAAGCTAACAATGCTATTGTTAAGAGACAAAATATGAAGGTGTTAAAAAACATAGAAAAAATAATTTTGATCAAGATGAGATGACAGCGCCTGTGGAGCTTGCTCCCAAGGGAGGTAGATACAGCAAGCCCCAATACATATGGCACAAATTCTTTGTTTAGGTCAATGTCCAAACCTTCAAAACAAGCTCTTTTGTTGTCTGTGTTGCAATAGAAACACTTCTCTGAACAATACCAGACACTATATCTTTGATGGCTCTGTCCATTACAGCAGGAACCAGTCTGTAAATTGTTAATGAGATAAAGACTATCAGAGAAACACAAAACAAAGTAACTTTAAAGCATGATGAGACAAATGTAGAAACCATTTGAACCTTTGAAAATGCACATGTAATCCCCAAGAGTTCAACTTCTGATTGATAATAACATGAGTTCCGATGTTAGGTATTGCTGTGGGAAGCTGCAAACATCAGAAAACTTGTGAGTTAGAGGCACATAAGTCAGTCTATTGTCAGACTAACAGCATATGAACTTCAATGAACCTGACTAGCCGGAAAGGCTGACTGGGATGGAGTAGCTTGGAATAGTCCTTGTGCAGAAGGGAGCTGATCAGACAAGCCTAATGCAGCTAGTTTTTCATCCTCCGTCAATGTACCCGAAGAAAGATGGACAGGAGAGGTATACTTAAGACACCAAGCAGATTAATAGTTCAGAAACATATCAACAGCTGCTTAGACAAAAATAGATAACCAAATGCACACAAACCTGAGATAACATATGAGTGTGAACACCAGAATTAGGTGGGCTTGCAACCTCAAGTGGTAGCTCAACATGATTTAGGGGAGATATAATTCCAGATTTAACTTCTGGAACCATCAGTGGTTGGGATGCTCCTACATCTTTATTGGAAAAATCAGGATTCCCTTCGATTTCCCGTTTCCTGTCCTTAAGAAGAGAAGTTGGTGCTATGTCCTTCATATCTACACCAAGGTTCTTGAACAAGACCTAAAGTGCCAAAAGAATATTATTGACAAATAACCAAAAACAGCATCATTGTAGAAGGGCTTCTATCACAACAACAACAAAAAAAGCATGCAGTTGGCAAGTGCTGATTGTATCCCAATACCTCTATGTCAAATTTGAGGTTCATTTTCAAGTTCGGCATTGAGTAGATCTCAGCCAGCAATCCAAGAATGCCCATAGTCCAAGGATTAGGAGGTTGGTATGCTAGACTGTTTTGGCATGGCTCTAGAACCTACAGCAAGTAACAGAATGTAAGAATTATACACCAATCAAATTCAGAGACATTCAAATTGTCAACATGCTTACCTTGGATGTAAATGGTATAACTGCAATCATCAATCCCTTCTCATATGCCTGCCCAATGACAAGATCAAATCAAGTGAATATATGATTCTTAATTGATAAAAAATAAAGATGAAAAAGAAAAATTGAATGAGACTTGTTATTATTGAAGAGCACCACTTGATCTATAAGAATCACCTCTATGATCAAAGATTTGGGATCTATCTCACGCGCCCTTAGAACTTGGTTCCTTCCAATAGTTAATCTCCCAAGCCAGCTTCCCAGATTTTTAAGCAATGAACGCTCTTCTGAACTAGATTTTATAAGCTCTGATCCCAAAAGAACCTGAAAACAGAACAAAGGGTAATACTTATCTATTCCACTTTTAAACTGAAAAGGACTTATTCATGCTACTTGACTTTCTGATAATGAAGTTGCTTAACAATGTCCAGTGCACAAAGTGCACATCATGAAACAAACCTTGCTGTTTTCATATGTGGCTTGGGCAATCTCCTTATTTAAAGCTTTTGAATTAACTTTATCAAGGAACTTCAAGTACAAATCATGAAAATTGGGCTCAATGCTTGCTCTGAATGAAAACATTAATCAAGACCAATAAGGATGAGGCAACAGCACAAATAATTAACCTATTACTTAAACAGAGATAAATATGCATAAAAACGTTTACACAAACTAAGGAATCAGGGAAGGAAAATTGGAAGAGGGTTCTGACCTTTTCATGACCATGTACTGGGCAAACCAGGGATAGTACTGCTCCTTTAGTATTTCAGTAAGTTCTTTTGCTTTAGATTCAACATTTGCAACTGAAATATTATTGATCATGAATGATACTTTGTCCTGAATCTCTGATCCTGGAGCCTGTGAACAAAAATTAAAACTGAATAACTACAGTGCACAAGAAAATATGAAATTGCTTATTTTTATTAATATATTATTTGAAAGAGAAGTAGAAAACATTACAAATAAAAGCTTAGGACTCCATCATATAAGGAACAAATATGAAAACAAAACAATTCAAGGAGAAATTAATAAGAAATGAACTTCGCAATGTTAAAGGCCATCAGAAAAAGTTCCTGCAAGCAGAACACCGTGAGAAGATCAAGTTTAAATTATAAATCCCACAACAGCTTCCTTAAGAGTAATTTCCTAGAAATTTTCTATTTTTAGACATAGAAATATTCCAGATTCAAGGACCATTCTCTTTCCTAAAGACACAAATGCAAGGGTAAAAGTTTCTCTACCCCACTTGGGAACACCTACCTACTTATCCAACAAAGGCGAAGGGCTTGCTAATCAACAACCTTATTTGCAAAACATACAAAGAAAGCTTCCCAAATGCTAAATAAAGATGACACTTATCATTACATGATGTGAAGTGCCCTCAATAGCATACAATTGCTTGACCACCAATAACCAAGGCCCATTGAAAAGAAGATTTCAGGAATATTACATGGTAAAAGTTAGAATAGATGGCTCATAGCTCAACCCCTTATGAAACAAATTGCCACTGTAAACTTTGAAGGCTTCAAAATAAATACCAGTTGTTTTAAACTTCCAAACTTTGAAAGAATAGAATGGGCAACTCCATTCAAAGTTTAATACTTAAATGACCAAGAAACGTTTTCTTTCCCAAATAAATTATCATCATAAATAAGGCGGGAGGATAGTAGTTGCAAGTAAGAAAATCCTTTAATGGATAAAATTAAGAGGGATAAAAAGGGCATTAGCTCATATAAAATTTCATACTTAAAGGGGCCTCTACACATCTCTAGGAGGAAAAAAAATGAGCACTACCATTGACTTCCATACATTCTTTGTAGAAAATACTGCCACTTATGTGAGAATGAAACAAAATGTAGTACCTCTATCGGTGTTTCTCTTCTCTCAGCAGCAGCCATAAGTGTTTCGATGTTCATTGCAGAGCCAAACCCTGTATTAAAACAGTTGAAGATATGATAGCTTAATGTAAATAAGAAAAGATTATGATCATTTAATGAACTTACTGGTGGAGGTAACTCCTCGGGAAGGACGGACAAAACCAGGAGAAGATAACAAAGCCGAAGAAGTAACTGTACTCTGCAATCACAACATAAGAATAAGATGTACTATATGAATGAGATCAAATATTAACCCCATCACATTAATTGATAGCAGAGGCTACCTTCTGAATGCTAGAAACATCACTTGAAGGGGCAACTGAAGATTGCCCAATGGAAGATAGAAATTGTCTAGTCTCATTAAATGGAGCTGCAGATGCAAATTGTTTAGGCTCATTAAATGGAGCAGCAGATGCTTTCAAACGGTCATCAAGAGAACTTTCATGTCTCTGTTGAAGATGGAATGTGGAGGAAAGCTGCTGCCCAGCCTGCTGAAAGTTAATGTTATTTGACTGCAATAATGGCACAACGTTAGAGAACAAAACTACAAAGGCTGTTGAGACTATTAATTAGTTTGACCAACTAGTTTAGCCCCTAATCTAGTTACAGTTATGATCAGATTGTGATATAAAAATGTCATATTTCAATATTTGCAACAGATGCAGTGATGTATTGATAAGATAATGCAATAGGGTGAGGGAGCTGGAGGTACAATGGTCCCAGTGAGAAGCAGGCAGATGCAGAGATGGTGGTCCCAGGGAGCTGAAGATAATGCAATCGTCGTAACATGCATGTTAAAGTTTTATCTGAACATGGAACACAGCAGTTCAAAACTTCCTCGACAACCTTTGTTTTATTTCTTAGGATGCAGACTATTTATTGGAGCACTAAACATCCTCGAAAAAAGTTATTAGAGATCTCATGCTTTCACATGAGACAATATAAAATCCAGAGAATGTTCATAACTGCAATCCATGGTTGAAAATAAAATGAAAGAAGAATCAGAGTGCTATGATTTATATATTTCGCAATAAAGAGATGGGCATGTATGTGTGCCCAAAACTCCAGCTCCCTGACACTATTGCACGACTTATCACCAATTGCTACTTCTACTGCAAATATGTTTCTGGATTGAAAACTAAGGTTGATAACAAAATTTTAAAAATTCCACCAATCAAAGAAACTAAATTTCATGTGAATTTTAATCTAAATATCTTAGATGGAACCCTTGCCAAAATTTCATGTATCAAGTTTCCATCATTTTAAACAAACAAAATTCAATGTCAAATGTCTTCAGAGCATAATATTCATGTCTCAAGTTTCCATCTCATGTGGTAACCTTTGTAAGCATTCATGGATCTAGTTAAAGTTATGAATGCATAAGACAAAAGGAGAAGAGCACAAATTCTAAGCACCAAAAAAAACAGCTCCTAACCTCTCCATTTACTGAGGCAGCCTGGGACAAACCATGGTGATGAGCAGCAGAAGCATTGTTTATTCCATCTGATTCCAAATGCCCTGATGAAATCCTGGCAAGTGCCCGTTCAATGAAAGCAACAAGCTCAGCATGAGTACCACGCAGATGCGATATTTGTAAGATATGATTGCAATACTGTGGCCATTCAATCAAACGGTCCACAAACTGCTCTAAGGCCTTGGTCCCAAACACAAACATCTGCAAACAGAGGTCATACATGACATTATATATGCATATATAGAGATATATAGAATGGTTAAATGCCGCTCAGGGATGATGACAGACTTTAGAATCTGGAGGTTTTCGAAGCGCATCTAAAACACCACGCAAGGCAATCCCAAGAGTGAGGTGAGTAACAAGCTGGTGCCTGATAACAGAACCTGAAAAGCAATCAAAAACATGACCACATAAATCTGCTGAATACATTCCAAATCACATTTATTTGCATAACTATATATATCTCGAGATTACTTAAAGTAGAGCCAAAGTCATGCAGATAAGATATTCACAGCTTCATGCCTCATGCTTCAAAATGCAAATACCAGTAGAAATCACAGGCAAATAGATATCTGATTTTATAAATGGATTTTCATTCAAGCAGTATGCAGTCAACTTCTTCAATCAAGTTGTACGCAATCAAATAATAACCATATGCTGCAATTCAAACTTATATCAGCTAAACTACTTAGAAATTAATCACAATATTTTTTGAAAGAATGATACAAAAATACAAAATAAAATACATGCAGTTGTAAGTTACCTGTATCAAAAATCAAATACTTGGACAACCAAATATATGCTGAAACTCCAAACTCATGTACAAACAAGAGTAGGTTCAATATGATAGACACAACGAAGTACATGATACAAAATTAAAATTGTACAAGCAGCACCACAAACTTGAGCTCTTAAGCATAATTATTAACACGGGGCCGATCAAGGTAACTTGATACCCAAGAATTGGACTAGAAAACTAGAAAGATGAGCCATGCTATTAACTATAACCTCTGAAATGAAGCTCACCAAAAAGAAGAGCAGCAATTTTTAGTTGCCTTTCTGGATATTTTGGGAAGAATCTATATTCTTCAAATAGATTGCCAATCATGCACTCAAAAATCAATTGTTCCCTGTAAGTGATTTCAACGAGTGATTAAGTCATACAAATGAAATCAAAAGTCTCTGATAGGTCCCCACTAACAAAATAAAAATATTAAACATCAAAATAAAATATTAAACGCTAAAACCCTCAAATAGGCACCACAAAAAATCATCTAAAACTAAGATGATACTGGTTCGGAAAGGTATCATCGGCCAAATTGAGACTATTGTTCATACTTGTCTATCAAAAAGTACATTGATAAAAATAACTACAATCATTTCAAATGCTTGTGGGAGACAGGCACGTGCAGCGTATGCAAAATATACAATTCAGGATGTATGAACAAAACATGGAGTAAGAATCGAACATTAATCTTCACCAAAAATTATTATGGTTAGTATAATTTTAAAGCTAAACTTTCAACACTCTAAAGGCACATTTATTATAATTATACTACTGAAAAAAATTTAAGGACACGGGACGTAGTAAGATTCCAAAAGAAGCAAATGCTTTATAAAGATTAACATTATACCTATTCACAGAAGATTCTTTGAATCGAGCAAGCATTTGAACCATTGCATCCATTGTCAGATGACCAGAAAACATTTGATGGAAATAAGAGTTTGCCTCTGCCTCAACATCATCCGAAAACCCATCAGGGGTAGATGAATCTGCCAAGCTACCATTCTGCAAACTTGGATTGGAGTCCATAGCTGTTACATGCAACCTTTCCATTTCCTCAGAAAGTCGGGTGGATATAACTAAGCTGGTTTGGGCTTTTAGGACCTGCAAAGTATGCAGAGATTTAGAATACCACCATGCAATTATATGGAGAAGTCCAGAATAAATTAAGTGTAGAGGTTAGAACCTTCAAGAAGGATGAACTAGTCTCCGAATAAAGAGTCACAATGTTACTTTGAGGATGAAAAGGTTTGGCAGAAATCTCCTGTGATCCACCAGGCTGAATCTCCTTCAGAAACTTGAGACATTCCTGAAAAGTTGGATAAAACACAAAATTGTCATGTGTAGCTATTTCCATAACTAAACAGCAATTTAACTTGGCAATAGTAAAATACATTTAGAATCCCAGAGATAAGTTTGGCAAAACCAAAACGTATTGGCATCATCATGAGGAGGTTAGAAGGACAGGTTAACATTACCTCAAAGAATGAATCCTTGTATGTAATTAAATTATTACCCAACCACTTTTCAAGGTCTATAAGCTCTTTTCTTGAAGCGAGAGCTGCTAATCTGATACCAGAAGGAAAGGGAATCATGTCTAATACTGATGACAAAATCTGCGTAAGGAACAAGAAATATGAGCTCAGAATTAATCAAGCACAAAACTACCAACAAAGAAACATAACTAAAAGATGAATTCGGAAATGATTAGATCAGTGAGAATAATGCAAGGCTATGGAAAAAGTTCCCAGGGAATGGCAGCTTTAAAATTTTGCAGAAGGTGATGGAACTCTGCAACAGCTAGAACAAAAATCAAGTTGTGAATTCTCTCCATTTACCTTTAGCTCTTGACAAGCATCCAATATCTCGGTCATGATGTTTGGTTCAACATTGTGAGCATCTACAAATCCCCGTAACAGAAGATTAGGGTTCAGATGCCATAGGTAAAGCATCATACCTCTACCAGCAACACTTTTGACTAAAAGAGGGAAAGCCATAAAAGACACTTCGTGTTGAAGGAGGCTGTAGGCAGTCTGCAATAAGAGAGGTAAAATTGATCAGCAAAATATATATGTAGGATATAATTCCAAGAATCATGAATAAAACAACAGAGGTACATTGATATGTGACATCCCAAGAAGCAACAATTCTGGACAGTGTTTGAGAGGATACTCAAGCATTGATCGAACAGAACTAGCATGACCCCTCTCAGCCAGTTGACAAAGTATATCCAACAGGTCAAGGCACACCCACGCATGATTAGCATGCCCAACTTGAAGCTTATGGCCATGCAAAGCATCAATATAGTTCTGCAAGAATATTAAATAACTTTTCATTATCAAAACAGGGATTGTTAACTTGGAATGGAAGCAAAAAAAAGGTAGAAAGGCACCATACCAGTTGCCTTCCAGAATGGGCAAAGGTGAACACTTCTGGTGGTGCCAGTACTGCATGTTTCAGAAAAGATAGCTGACCTTCAGTATTCTTCCAAAGAGACCCATAGATGGCATGGAGAGGGAACGGATCCTGCAAATATAAAAGATACAGATTCATAACAAGAAAACAAACATCCCTGTTTAAGTAATAATTGGCACCCACATGGGCTGTTAGTTGGAAATCTTGCTTGAGGATTATATATGTTAATGCTGATGATAAAGTTGCAGCTGTAATTAGCGACGGGGAATGGAGGTGACCACATCCAAGAACAGATGATACGGTAAAAGTTCATAGTGCTATATGTGGCACTATATCTCCTTCCATTGGTGAAAAATGACAGGGTCTTATGGAAACTCACTCCTGGAGGTAACTTTACATGCAAAAGTTTGTGCGGATCAACAAGAGAAGAACTGTAGAGTTGAATGGTTTAAGCTGACTTGGGGTCCTCTATATGTACCTAACAAAGATTCAATGCTTGGCTGGCTATCTTAAATCAGCTTTCTACTAAAGCTCAACAAGTGAGAAAGGGAAAATACTGAGCCCCAGTGTGCTCTGTGCAGTCAAAAGAGGGAAGATAGGGATCATATGTTATTACTTGCTCGTTTGCTAAAGATGCTTGGTGTTCTATTTTCCAATTGTGTGGAATTCAAAGAGCTGTAGGAGATTGGCAATATGAGTTTGATTATGCCGAAAGAAATTTGCAGAAGAAGTGCTTTTCTTCTATTATCCTCAGGCTTGCTTGGTGTGGGCTCATTTATTCTGTTTGGAAGGAGAGTGATGCCAGGATCTTCAATGGAAAAAGCTCCCAAGCCACAGTTGTAGTTGCTCGGATTGTTCAATTGATTCAGTTCAGATTGTGCAATTAGATTTTTCTACATGAGGCTTTAAAAAATCCTACAATTTGCTGATCTCTTTAATCTGATCATTATCTGCTTCATTGTTTAGTCTTCATTCTAGCATTGTCTTTGTATTGGTTTCTGGGCTTCGTTGCAGGTTTGAGTCCCCTACTTGGTTGTTTCTTGATGAGATAAATATCATTCACAAAAAACCTTGTATATCCAGAAACAGATCTTCACACAACTCTACCATTACAAGAATTTAACATGTTACGAAGATTTATTGGTTTCTGGGCTTCATAGCAGGTTTTAGTCCCCTGCTTGGTTGTTTCTTGATGAGATAAATACCATTCACAAAAAACAAAAAACCTTGTATATCCAGAAACAGATCTTCACACGACTCTACCAGTACAAGAATTTCACATGTTACGAAGATGTACCTGGCATGTCTGTCTATATACAGACATCAGAAAGGAGAATGCCTCCTCATTGGGTGTGTAAAATCCTTCATGATCCAGGTTTTCAATAACTTGAATCCAGTTAGTACAAGGAGCCTGTAAAAAAGCATAGATATGCAATGATTTAGGGAAATCTTCTTAGAAAATGTCACATTTAAAGCAAAAGGCAAAGATAATAAAAACAGAACTGAACTCACAAGTTGCTTGATAGTCTTTACAAGGACATCAATGTCCCAGGAGCTTAACTGTGGAAGATCAGTTGTAATGTTACAACCAAGAGCCGAGCCAAACGTTGAAAATGTGTTCTGGTTGTCCTCGAGACCGGTAAGGTTGCGGGCAATTGTTCCAAGTATCTTAGAGATGGTAACTTCTGTCAGTGGTAGAAAAGGAGATAATATTTCTTTGCAGTGCAACGCATCAAATGTGCATCCATAGCCTAACTCTTTCACGATATCTCCCAAACTCATCTCCTCCTCCATTTCAGCTAAAATAGCATCAAATTCACTATCTGTGCTCCCATGGAAGAGATCCATATTCCTATATAACCAAAATAAAAGGCACATTGCAGGTATTATAGACCACTGAGTTTTACAGTTATAGTCAATTACCAGACCAAGTAAGAAAAAAGACTACCTCAAGAAATTGGCTTCGCGCAATTCATCAGAAACCAACGGTGTTAAAACAAATGGGACAACATCTTTCAACTGCATTAACGACAACATCTGCATGAAGTTATCAACATGCTTGGAAAGCCCCTCGGACCGCTGGAGGAACATAACAATATTCTGAATTTGCTCAACAGAGTTCATTGGAACAGGATTTGCACACAATTCCTCAATTTGAGTCAAACAGAACTTCTTAGCTGGAAAAAACAACAAACCCTTCAATAAAATGCACAATAAAACTCCAAACCAATAAAGTGCAAGAAAAAAACATTAAACCAACAACTCACCGAACATCCTGGTATCAGCATTCTCTGATTCAGAGAGCGCGAGACCGGTGCCAATTTTCTCAGCCACGGATAACTTCAATAAATTAGACAACTTCTCTAAGAAATCTTCAGTGATCTCCGTACTTTTTAAAGACTGGCAAAACACGGTAGCGAAATTGGGTTTGTCCAAAACAAACTTGAAAACCGAAACAAGTACAGGTTCCAACTGCATGTTTTTCAAGTCAGTCTTCAGATAATCCAAACATGTTTGGAGCGTCAAAATACTTCCTTCAAGTTCATACTCCATAAACTGAATTAATCCAAGACACCCGAACAAAACTTCAGAATCTTAGCCAGCAACACATAATTAAATTTAAAAACAGACACAAACTCGATATTGACCTAATAGTAACTACATTTACTAGCAAACTTAAAATAATTTTTTATTTTGTTTCCAGAGATAGCCAGTCAGCAAAAAGCGTGAAATTTTAGGGTTTTTAGAAAAAAGTAGTGAAAAACAAGCGATCGATTGCGAAATTAGGAATAATAAAGCAATGTAAAGAGAGTACCTGACAGAGGTCACGAAAGACGGAATCGACGTTAGCTTCGTTCAAGGAGTGAAGTAGGAACCGAATCTGACTCGGTACTGTTGAAGATAGCTCGATCATGACGAGTGACTCAGTGAGTGAGAGATGAATTAGGTTATTCTAAGCTTTTTGGTTTAACAGTGAGGGAGCAGGGGAGGGTGCTGGTAGTGAAAAGCAAACGGGGAAATGATGCGAGAGAGTGGTTTTCTAAAATTGAGTGGATATTTTAGAGCAAGACGAGTGTGGTGTTTGTCTGGGTTTCGCAACGGTCACCATTGGGTGTAGGTAGGGATGAATATGTCGATTTATTTACGTGCCACGTAGCCAACAAAAATGATTAGCTTCTCTGTCTTGCGGTACCTATTGTTAAGGGTTTTGAACATTTTAAGCTTAATTTCCTCTCGAGTGTGTTAATATGTTTTATTTCATTTGATTTCATGCTTAATGTTTAGTTCATGAAAATATACTATTGGAGGTGTACGTTATAAAAATTAGGGGGGAAAATTGATTATAAATCATGAAATTGAACCATGATAGCTTATTGTATGTGTGAAATATGATAATTTATGGTTTGAAAATCAAAGGAAAAACAACGAAGGGGGAGCCATGTCCAACCATATAGAAGGAGAAAGAGAAAAATGAGTCATGTGAATTTTATGGTTAAACCTCGACTGGAATGAATGAATAGTGATAAAATAAAAGTAAAACATAAAAACAAAATGAAATTAAGGGAAATGGTGAACATAATGTTTAGCTAGAGAGAGGGAAAGGATGGAAGTAGATAATACCATGTAAATGAAAATGATTAAAATGGAATAAGAATATAGGACATGTTATAAGCGACCCAAATCAGTCATGATAGTGAATCTGAACATTTTTATTATTCTGATTTCAAATATAAATTAAGTTGTGTAAATGATAGAAATTGAAGAGAGACCTTTCTAAAAAGTTGTATTTTAGGATGTTAAGTTTTCAACGAGACCATAATTGCTTGATTTGGAGTTATAGAACTTTGTATATGATTAAAAAAAAAAAAAGAGAAGGTGTCAGCAATGAACCCTGTTGGACAATTCAAATTCATTGTCTTACTTCAAACATAAATTAAATTATATGGATGGTATAATTTGAGATAAACCCCTCTAAGAAGTTATATTTCATGATGTTACGTTTCCAACTATACCAAGATCATCTGATTTGGATTCCTAGAACTCCGTATATGATAAAAAAAAATAAGGAGAGGTCACTGGTGAACTTTATCGGACAATTTCATTTTTTTTCTGAATAGAGGTTTTTGGGTCATTTAAGGACAAAACTAGACCTTTTGTCCTCTCAAAAAGTTTTAGTTTAATCTTCTGAACTTCAAATGATGCAAGTCATATTTAAATCCAAATCTCACAACTAGAGTTACAATCAAAATCGTAACCAGCATTACGAGTGGACCAATAGATTTATTGGTATAGGTAATTATTGGATTTGATTAAAAGAATGTCAAAGCATAAATGATGAATATGTATAGTATAAATATCTGAACAAAGAGAAAAAAAATATAAGAGCATGTGTAATGATGAATGACCGCAACTGCAAAATCTACCACAATACACTAATAAAAGCTTATTGTTTGGTATTGTGATACCTTCTGCTTTTTGCACAACCATGGATAATAAATCGTTTGGGTAGCTTGATAGCTTTTGCTTTTTTTCATTGATCAAACACATAATTGTATTTCAAGTCTTGATTATAACATATATTTTATTCATGAAAATGCTTTTCATTTATTTTGCATACAAAAATCAATCTCTATTAGCAAAATAGGAACCCAACATCTAGTGAAGTTCGAGAACAAAAAACAGATAAAGAAGGTATAAAGCAACTAACGAGTCATGATGGGAATGATAACAATGCTCAGTTTACAAGTAATCAGAGGCTCAATGATGAATATTAATACTTAACATTGACAGTAGTGAAGTGCGAGAACAAAAAACAGATAAAGAAGGTATAAAGCAACTAATGAGTCGTGATGGGAATGATGACAGTGCTTAGTTTACAAGTAATCAGAGGCTTAATGATGATGGATATTAATACTTAACATTGACAGTAGGGTAAGGGATTTAACATTTAAACCTAAGACAATGCTATGTCATGCTTCCAATAAGGTGTTTTTGCATGAATGTGCTTTGTCATCACATAAGCAATAATAGAAATTTTACAGCATAAGAAATTCTTTCAAAAGTTAAAAAGTTTTTCATATGTAACAATAATGAGGTTGCAACCAATTTCACTTTGTATTGCATTGGTGTGTGCCTTTAATTATAGTTTGGATTGCTTTTTGTTTAAGAAAAGGTACCCTGTATAGAATCATCCATAACTAGAGGATCACGAGCTACCAATGAAGCAGGTAGGTGACCTGCATCTTTTTCTCCTTTCATTTGAAAAGGTTTACATTTTAGATTAATATTTAATCTCATTTAGATTATGTTTGTAATGTATTAATTATGTATAGAGAAACACAGCCTCATAATTTTGTGGGAAATAAAACGAGGCATTGAAAAGATAACCTAGTTTTTCCATGAGAAATACAATGAGGCATTAAAAATATAACCTCGTGTATCCGTGGGAAATATAGTGAGGCATTGAGAAGACAACCTTGTATTTTCGATTGGAATACGAGGTATTTAAAGAATACTTCATTTTCTCTATGAGAGATATGAAACATTGATAAATTTGATTGTCATCTCTTTGAAAGATGAGAATTAAATGACAAGAACATAATGTGTATCAAATTGATCCGAATTAAACATTGAAATTGTAGTCGAAGAGTATGGTTAATATAATTTATTAAATATACCATTTTGCAGATAGTAATAATAAATTATTTATGAATTGTCAATTTACTTGTAATAGGCCCATCGCACACCGCCGAGCAGGGTTAATTTAGCATAGTATTAATATTCTATTGCTAGTTAATTTTTTTTATGTTTCTTTAATTAAATGGATTTATTTGTAATATGAATAAAATAGCTTATAATCATGTTTTGTATAATAATAGGTGATATTTAAGTTAATGATTATGTTTTTTTGTGCGATGCCTTGTGAATATTGAAGTTAGCTATCCTATCTTTTTTAATTGTGGTTACTCTATTAGTAGTTGTATTGTTAATATATGATAATTGGATGGCGGATGATGTTTTATCAAATTGAAGGAGTTTTGTGATATAAAAATAATTTACGATACTATATCGTTAAGTTATGGAAGTGTGTTGTGTTAAATTTTTTGAATTAGTCGATAACTTTGGACACTCCTAATACAAAGGAGTCTTTGCTGAAATTTATACAAAAATATAATAATGTTTTTAGACATTGAAAATTATGGATAAAAAAAGCATTAAGCTTCTTTATTATTATGCAAATATTCAAACATGAAATGACACAAGGTGAGATTAATCGGGGTGTTACAGGTTAGACACTTGACATGACTTGGCATTCCTTGCCCAATCTCAATTTCTTAATTTTTTTTTAATTATTACCTCCTTTTGTTTTATTTTCCTTTTCAATATCGTTTTAAATTTTTAAATCACTTTGAGTTTTTTTAATATTATTTATTGAATGATCTCAAACTAATAACTTAGGATGTAAGTTTGCTAGATTAATTTGGAATAACTCGCTCTTTTATGTTTAGGTTACATACATGTATATCATTTTGGCTCAAGTTGTCTTACAACAATATTTTTATCATATTTACCATATTTTTTCCTTTTATATTAAATTGACAAAAAATTAAACATCATCCTTTTGTTTCTAGATAAAGTTTTTATTATCATGGTATGTAATCACTTATACACACACACACTAGCCACTAACTCGCGCCTCATCGCGATCGGAACTATATTTTTTCAATGTAAACAATATTAATTGTGTGAGATTTATTAATTACAATATAAATTTGAGAAAAATAATAAGTTTGCGCAAAATTTTTGTGAAGTCTAAGTTTCTTACCAAATATATAAATTTTAAATCGATATAAATTTATCTATTTAGTAAGTTTCAACAAAATAATCAGTATAAAAATATCATCATCATTAAAAAAGCAAAAATATTCAGATACCTGAATTATCGAATTCACTATATTAGGATTAGTTCATTTTATAATCCAATTTAAATTAACCACAACAAACAAAATATAAATTGTAAAAACACCAACAATAATCAAATAAAAAAATGTAGTTAATTTTCTATCTAAAAATAAAAACATCATTGAAAATTCATCCCTACGTTACCATCATTATCATGCCTATAACAATTAAAATTATTATCAATATTATTTATCAAACAATTAAAACCATTAATTGCCAAAAATAATTAAAAAAAAGCAAAATATGTTTTACAAAAAAACAATAAAAAACATAATTACTAAAATTATTATTATTATTGCACAAACAATGAAATTCTAAAATCACCTGACTCGAAAAACATATAAAAATAACAGAAAACACAAAAAAAAAACAAAGGGAAAAAGAAGAAATATTAATTTTAAAATGACCACTAATATGAATTAAAATTTCAGGATTCAACCAAATAAAAATAAAACTCCAATAAAAAATAAATAAAAACAAAACTAAAAATATAGATGCATAAATACGAGTAAAAATTAAACATTGTCCAATAAGGATCGAAAAACAAAAGGAATTACTATCAAATAAAAATTCAAAGAATAAGGGCCTAAACAAAAAATAAAATACATAATTAATTCCAATCAAAAAATAAAATTGAAATAAATAAAAACCTTGGGCCGAAACAAATAAAAACATTTTTTTTTAAAATTACAGTGTAATTTTGTTAAAAAATTAAAAAAATAAGGACATAAATGAAAAGTTACGTATATGACCAATTTCAATTGGAGGACAAATTTAAAACAAATTAAAACTTGCATACCCAAAAAATTAAAGGAATAAAAAACAAATCAAAAATAAAAAAAATAAAAAACAAATCAAAAATTAAAAAAATAAAGACTGAACTAAAAATTAATATATATAATCAATTCGAATTGATTATATAATCAGACTAAAGTTTTACTTACTGGACTTCTTTATTTTCTTTAAATATCATTACAATAATTAAATATTTTATTAGAAAAACAATACAGAATTAAATTTTTTTTCTTAATGATCGTCAATGGGCTCAAGAGCTAATGTTCTGCCCAAAATATAATTTCGACCCGCATAAATGCGAGGGTTGAGTCATCCAGGCCCAAATCACCACAAACACAAGCGATGAAAAACAGAACCTCAGAACCTCGTGTATGATCGAAGCTAACCATCGCTCTCAAAATGCCGACAGACGCAGAATCACCATCACCGGAGGAGAAGCCAAGCACCAGTCTGGCACCGCGACCAACAGCAGAAACGGATTTGACTTCGATAATTAAATCGAAAGCTCTAGAAGAAACCGCGCCATGGATCGACAACGCAATGCAACAAGCTCTTATTTACCAAAAAACCATCCAAGACTCACTCAACATCGCCATTGAAGCTTCAAAATCTCGCTTCTCTGAAATCACCACAACTTCTCAGGCTCATTTTAGCCAAACAATTGTGAGCTCATTATTCTTTTAAAATAACTGGCACTAAATGTACTTTATTTTTACTTATTTTTTATTGTGAATTAATTGCAGGATTCTTTGCAAGATGTTAAGTCAGAGATTGGTGTTTACGAAGACAAATTATTTGGCAAGGTCAAAGGTATTAAAAATTTATTGTTCACATTGTAATTGGAGTTGAATTTTTTTGTTTTGTTTTTTTAGGCTTTTATGTTTTGTGACTTTATTTTATGTTTTTAGAGGGGATTAATGTTGCAGCTTCCCATCCGTTGATTACCAGTGCGGTTGCCGCTGGCTTGGGATTCGTAGCTCTTAAAAGTATGGTCCTCAAATTATTTTTACGAATAATTATTGTTTCTACGAACCAAAGCTTGCCTTTTTATGTTATTTTATGAATGTTTGTCAGATGATGTAATGGATCATTAATTTGTCGTGTAAGGAGTTGGAATAAAACTGGATAAGATTGGATGTGAATTGTATTGAAATTTTGAATTTAGATAATGTTTCTGCCTTATAATTTCGTCTCGATGCATGATGAAGTTTGTAACATGTAAGAAGCCTTTTTTTTTCTTCTCCTTTTCCTTATCCAGTTGTCTCTGAAGCTAGTTGGTTCTTTCAAACTGATGGTTATCGCTACAATTTATGTCTTGCAGGACCAAGACGCCTTTTGTACTACAAGACCTTGCGCCTTTTTACGAGTGAAGAGGTGAGCATAAGGCTTCCCACCTTTTGTTTCCTTTTCTTTCCCAGTGAGTAGGTCTGTAACAAAAATAGTGAAACCAATTAGGTTCTAAATATGCCTCTTCAATCAGAGCTTCTATGTCATTAACCCGTTGTGATGGGTTTTACCCTTCACTGGCAGAAGGCAAATATGCTTACACAAGGAATTACATTCCAAAGGTTACTAAGATGGTCACAAGTCACCTGGATGCCAGTTACTCTATTCTGCACATGTAACTCTTGAACAAATAAATTCACACATGCATAATATGTGTCAGTAAAAATATGTAATGCTCCATGTAAAGGATACCTGGCTTGAGCAGACACTTTCCCTGGAAACAACCAGAACTACATGTTTGCATGACGTGAGCCATCATCGCAATGCTACAAAATGGACTTTCATAGAATCCTGCACAGTGTTTTTCCAATTCCCTTTTGATGATGGGAAATGTTTTTTTGGTGACATTATCACTTCAGTCAAGAATTTCCTTGCTGTTTATAAGTCTGATATAGTTTTGATTCAATAAGTCAATTTGCTATCCATTTCCTTACAACTCCACGAGTGCAGAAGCATCATGCTCATGTAAAGCATTTGTGGTGAGCACATTAAACATGTATGTGCTGATCAGAAGTTTTGTTTCAACCCTATTGCTTGTCACAGACCCTGCTTTCCCAAGCTGATGCTAAAGTTAAGGAATTGCGACAGTCAATTAGCCTCTTGAAGGCTGAAAGTGAGAAGTTGGAGGTAACCTCTCACTTGTATATTTTATTTCATGATGAGTTATTGATACTGTGTTATTTTTTATCTCTTGTTTCTACTTGTCTAAACTCTAAAAGGTGAAAAGCTGTTGGTTCAAAATTCAGTTTTTATTGCTATTCATGGAATGGAGGCCTCCATTCTTGAACTATATTTTACATTTAACATAAAGCTTGCAAGGTAATCTAGGGCAAGGATGAAATTTATTGGAGAAAGTGGTGTTTATATATTGCATTGCATCACATCATGAACATGTGGTGCCATGTGTGCTTCTGGGAAAACTTGACAGGATCCAAAGTTTTTTCACCCTTTCAACCTTCCCGCTCCAGCAACAAAAGACAATGAAGAATACATATTGACAGAGAAAACAAAGTGCTGAAGGAAATATAAATATCAGCAGGAACTCTTTGCCCTGAAAGGTTATTACTCTGTAGGGAAGATACTCCCTCCCAACCATACTCCTGCAAATCCTACTCATCTGGAACATATTTATGGGAGATTCGTTGCCTTACCAGGCTGAGATGTAGGACAAGATTGATTCTGGGAGGGTTTGGTGTTGGGCGTTATGACCCCCAGATTGATTGCATATACATGGGGGAAACTAATTTACTCTCTTTGTGTGTGTTAGTTGACAATTGAACTTCTAAGAATTAATTAGTTGTCAGAATTATGTTTGTGAGGAATCCCATTCTCCACCCTGTGCGTACCCGGGGGACAGTACAGGATGAGGATGGAATATATTTTCAAAGTAGGAGTAGGTACAGAGAATGCATTCCCCGGGTCAAACTGTGGGCTGTTATTGTTAGTTCTATTTCAATGTATTCCCTGGAGTACACCCCATGACATACAATATTGTTTTTCAGAGGAGGGCATCATTAGCAGAAGAAGAACTGATCAGAGGAAGGACAAAGCTCAGGTTTGTGAATTTAAAGAAAGGGCTTCTGATGCTCACTTTTGAAAAGCATGGAAGGAGATATTCCATTTGGCTAATTATTCATGTGGAGCTGTGTTCTCTATGGTTACAGGCAAGCAGGGAAGCAGATACAAGGTGTAATTCGCTCAGCTTATAAGATTGAACGACAAGCTACAGGTATATAATACCGCAACCTCCATAGCGTTGATATTAAGCAAGCTAGTTGTATGGATAAAACATATGCTGATCAAATTTGCTTTGTTGCTTCAGGGTTGAGGGATATCCTTCGTGAATTGCCCAGAGCAGAGGCATCTAAATTCCGGTCTCAAGTAAGCATTTTAGATATTAACCTTAGACATGGTGTCCACTATGTTTGTATATTCTGCTAAGATCTGGAAAGGGTATACAGAACTTGAACTTTGTGTTTTATTCTATGATTGTGATTTTTAATGGTTTATATTTTAGCTTGGTTAAAAAAAAACAATTTTTCCGGGTTCATTTTCTATTGCTTAGAAGTTAACATTAAAATGGGAGGAAAATCTGCACGGATGTAAATTTAGGGTGGGATTGCTCTTGCACATAGATGAAACCTGTTCCAGGCATGTATGCATGGGCTAGCAGGCAACATTTTAGAATATCAGGCAAAACTCGTTAGGGTCTTAAGGGATATATATTTAGTTCAAGTACTCTATATAAAGTAAATGCCATCTTGAAAACAAACCACTATGATGCCATTATAGGGCTAGAACTTTTGCAGATACAAGCTTTCTTTTGAACACACCTGATGTGGCCATTAAACAATTTTTTTTGCTTACACTTGCTATAATGAATTCTGGACTGAGTGCAGGCATAATCATATCATGTAAAACTTTCTTTTTGTCATGCTTTGTTTTGTTATCAAAGCATTTAAATTTGTACATGTTGGATGATTTGGGTTGCAGGTTTCCAGCCTCGCATCTGAGGCAAAGCAAGAAAGGAATGCCTTGTCCAAGGAGGTCGCAAAAATCAGTAACCATGGAATCTCAGTCTGAAATGTTCGTTGCTCGCTATCAATTTTTGCCACTGTACTGGAGGCTTAAGATCTTAATTCACCATCACATATCTTCCATGCAAGAGATGGCTTCTCTTATTGAAGTTTGAGTTTTGATTTTGCACTTTTAGTAACAAAAGCACCGCCAACCAAAGAAAAGACTTCAGGGTGTTGGTAGCGTTTGCTTTTCAAGTATTTTTCATTCAAAAATATATTAAAATCATATATATATATATATATATATATATATATATTAAAATTATTTTTGACATCAACTTATCAAAATATTCTAAAAACATTAAAAAAATAATTAATTCAAAGAAAAAAAATTCATTTTAAAAAAAAAAAACTCTTTTCCTCATGAAGTAAATATTTTTCGGTATACACATGAATAAATACAGATGTGAAAGAATTCCATTGCAAATGGATATACAACAGTAAAAGTACCAAGTTGTCCCAAGCTCTCCCAAATTGCATATCAGTGTTCATACCTGGATTTTTGAACTTGGTAGTTGCTACTGGTCCGATAATATCAGGCACAATGCCTTCAGTAGGCTCTCGTACCGGCCTTCAGAATTATGTTTAGCTATTTTGTAACCTGATTTCCCTCGTGCAGGAAAACCCGAGAATCTGATTGTGGTCGAAGTGATTTCTTAACCCAATCATCAACTACAGAGAAATTATTAGCTGTACCTGGAGGGGCTCTTTTCACGTGAGAATTGTCATAACTATCCATACCTTCTATTTTTATATGGGATGTGGGCGAGAGGAGTATAATATCTTATCGTTACCTTGTCATGGAGCAGTAAGGCTAAGAGTACAAAAACATTTTACCCGTCTATCAATATCAATATGACAATAATCTTCGCCGTCACGAGACTCATGCTGTACCCCGCCGGGCGGCTTTTTTTTTTTTTATTACTAATGTTTGAGCTAGTTTTGTGTATAGTTTAATTATGTTCTTTTAATTTTAAAATTAATGATTATATAATTTTTTATTAGTAATCACATGGTTTAAAATTGAAATCACAAGAAAAAAACAAATCTATTATTTCTCATCGCCAGGCTTTTATACATGTTCTTGTGCTGATGTTACCGCCTCATTAAAGTTAAAGCAAAGCTTTAGAATATGTTGCTGTTGGTAAACCAAACATCGAATTTATCTTTTCATCACTATAAATAGGTACATGAATATAATAAGGATTAATCTAGCTTGCATCCTTAAAGTAATTTTAACTTTAATTTCAAATAGATTCTATCCAAGTGAATCACTTGACATTTTAGATAGCTTGGTAAGAGATATATTTATTGCAGTGGTTATGAACTTGTTATTTTCTTTATTGTTAGTAATTTATCAATATTATAGGGTTAGTTAAGGTACATAATTTTAATAAAAGTTTATTCAAATGAAACCCTAAAAATAACATAATTGGTAAAAATTAAAATTCATCATTATCTCCACAAATAACAAAAATATCAACTCAACAATACTTCATAGCTAATTAATATATATTTACATCTAATTTGATAAAATCCATAATTTAACCTAAAAACACTAACCCTAATTCTCAAATTCATCAATTTTCTCTATAAACAACAAAATTATCATCTCAATTGATACATTTCATGGATAATTAACATATTTTATACTTAATTTTACATAATTCCTAATTTAACCTACACCTCACCTAAAATTCACAATTTACAACAGCCCGAAACCATTGATTTTCTTAACAAATATTAAATTAACAATTCAAATTGATGTATTTTATTCAGTGGTGGTGACGAGCCGTGGCAATATTGGCGGTGGAAGAGACCCACAGGTGGAGAGAGAAAGACTTCTATGTTGCAGTAGAGAGAGAAGGGGTTGTCTTGTAGTGCAGTGCGGGTATTTTGCAGTGGGAAGAAAGGGAGAAGGGTGCGGGCAATTCTCGATTCCTTTTTATTACACTGCTAAAATTAAAAAAAAAATCTTATGCAAGCAATTATGTGTTTTTTTATTAGTTAGCACAATAATTCAAAAACTTTGGTAGAATAATAATACCATTTTAAAGTTTTGATGACATAAATCATAAGCAGTAACGGGGTTTTAGTCTTACACTCTTACCTGCAAAATTAAGTAGAAAGAAGATTAATTTGCTGATGAAAATAAAGAATCGAGAGAGAGAGGATGAGTAACTTAAAACTTGAATCCACGTATGTGATAGAAGGTGGTATTTTCTTTGACGCAATCATTCACATAATGATAAAAAATCCACCATCCTTCTCTTTCTCTCATCTGATTCACAGGTATAGCCTCTCTCTCTCTCTCTCTCTCTCTCTCCCTCTCCCTCTCCCCAATCTGTATGCCTTTCTTGCTTGTTTAGAGGAGGATAGGTTGTTTACGAAGAGGAGAAGACATGCATATCAATTACCTTACGTGGTTTAGAAATGCAATATTTAATATTAAATTTAGTTTTGTTGTTGAATTATTTCACCATTTTATCATATGCTAATTTATAGAGCATAGCTCCGATCACCCTCTTCGCTTCAGGCGTCCCTCTCTCAAGCAGATTCTCCGCTCTGCCCTAAAAACACAAATCAGTCTGATCGAGACCAGTCATCCAGTTAGCTCTCCACTAGCCCGTATCGGGCCTTCACCATCACAATCACGTACATCAGAAACTGCGCCACACCCACCCGTCACTGTCTCGCTCTGAACTTAGCAGCCAGTCACTTAACTGCAGTTCAGTTCATTTTACCCCAAATTTCAAACTCTCTCTCTATCTCCCACAAAAACATACGCTTCCTTCTCCCCCTCTCTGTAACAAAATCTCATAAGGTGAGAGCAAAAATAGGAAAAAGAATATTCCTCAGTCTCATCTGGCAGTGAATTCCTTGTAATGTCACTCTCTCATTACACCATCTAATCTAATCTCATAGGTGTTCAAAAAGGCACTCAAAAACCCGTGGGATAAAAAAAAAAAATCCAAATTTAATCACTAAAATGTAGCGGCGTATTTCTTCACAAAATAGATAATTAAACAAGTACTAAATATAAGCATCTAGACTATCTTATGTTTTAATCATACCATCAACAGCCGGCCATCTATTGTTCTTAAATCATAAACAACAGAGAGCAAATCCACTTTCGTCGGAGTCAAGCTGCCTTGATAAATGATCGTTGAGACTTTTGACCCGGAATTATGTAAAACACAAAAAAAAGCCAATAACCAATAGGCTGCACTGCTAATTTCCTCTTTCAAGTTTTTCTTAACAATAAAAAAGGGAACTTGATAAAACAACCAGCGGTTACTATCTTACTGACTCGTTAACCGCTGAGATCATTACACGTCAGCAAACCTCATATCCTTGATAACCGTGCTGTTGCTGCAGCCTCAGCATCATCTCTTTCTGTCTCCGGAGCTCCAAAACCTTACGGTGCGAGTTCGAATGCTGAGTCAGCACAAAAGTCGGACTCGCTGCGGGTCGGTATTCGGGCACGAGCCGACCCGACTTGTACCTTACTCCGCAAGCATTGCATAGCGTTTTCGGACCCAGCGGACCCGTCCTCCACTGCGGTGTCTTCTCCGACGCGCAGTGAGTGCACCTCCGCACTCCTCCTTCCGTCTCCGCCGAAGAATGTGGCGCTCGGTTGTTTCCCTTCTTCAGTCTCGATTCCCCGGTCACCGCAGTTTCGGAATCTGCGGAGGAGGATGTCGCAGCGGTGGTGGTCCGTGAACCTTTGCCACAAGATCTGTTGCGAGACGACGTGTCGGCCGGGATATTAATGGTGCTCGGAAAGTCAGTGAACGAGTCCTCCATGAATTGCGATAGCCACTCTAGCTCTGCCACGTCGTCACTCTGCAAAAAAAGAAGAAGAGAAGTGTAATTAAGAACATTTCAGTGAAGTTATTCTTCTTACAGATAACTTAATAAAAATAAACTGATCCTGAATTAAAATAGAGAGCGAGAGAGGGAGTGTCGGAGAGTGGCCTACTGGGACTGAGAGATGGTCGGTGAAGTCAGCGGAGAGATCAGAAGAAGTGTTGTTGATATAGGTGGTGGAAGAAGGGAAGTGGTGGTGGTGGTGGATGGAGGAGGTTACAGGTGGAGGAAGGTGGTGGTGGTGGTGGTCGGTTGAGGAGGTGAGAAGGTCATCATTAGAGAAGTCCAAAAGGTCATCAATGGGAAAATAATCAGGTGCGCTGGTAGAGACTGCTCCATAGAAATCCATTTTCTTTTGTGCGAGTTTTTATTCTTTGACGTGAGCTTTAATTACTCCCCTCCCAAGCCCTAACTTTCGGAGAAGAAGGATGCATAGCAGAGAAAAACACTAGAGAGAGCTTAATTAGCCAGAGAAAACCAGAGGGTTGAGCTGCCACCCCCCACTCTCTCTCCCCCTCTCTCGCTGTGTGGTGGGAGGAAGATGGAGGAGAGAGCGTCGGAATTTTAAAGGGTCAAGTAAGAGTGGAGGGTTTTCATGCAATGATGGACACATGGATACACATGCTTGACTAGTTTGAAAATACGGGGGTTACTGCATTTATGCTGCCCACAGGCAGACTGTAGTACTTTAGTGTATCAGCTGGCTTCTTAATTAATTAGTCTGTGTGATTAGATAGTTTAATTACTTATTAACTATATGCACTGAAATCGATGGTCGCTGATTGGTTATTAAGGAGTGTTACCATTAAGGAAGTGAGGGTCGACAGGCACAGCTTTTATATTCAGAGCTATAGTTTTTTATTAAAAAAAATGGAGGCATGGACCCTATTTTTTATATTTCAAAGTGGGTTCAGTGTTAGACCCCCCCCTGAAATAAAAATAAAATCAAGGGAAATTGATCACATATAATATTTGATGTTTAAATCTGTAATGGCTGTAACACCTGTAAACTAAACTCTCCTGCTGAAGATTTTGACTGATCGGGACAGGGGAATTGGATAGAAATGCACAGGTAGCTCAAGAAAACGAAGGAACTAAGCGAGTCTTCTTTACTTAATTTCTGAGAAAATAGAAAAAGCCAAAGCTGCAATAAAGATAAAAACTCTGGACCCCTTTCGCGAGAAAAACTGGCATTTACATAGTGGCAGCTGCGTTTTCTGCATTCACTCCTTCTTCCTTGGCTTGTTTTTCTCATCATTAATCACGCATCCACGTATTTTTCCTGTGTCGGCAATGCCAACTAGAGTTTACTGGGCAAGAGTGCTTGTACAGTAACACTTAGGTTTACTAATGTGGTTTTTTCAAGTGTTTTTCTTTTTATAAATATATTAAAATAATACATATATTTTACACTTTTAATTCAAAATGGTAAAAAAGTATATTTTTTTTTTAACATTCAGCAGCAAATTATTGTTCAGTAAACAAGGCCTATGACCACTTGAAATCGGCAAATCACCTCGCAGATGCTTGGCATTGTAGCAGAAGAAGAAAAGAAAAAGATAGTAAATCTGGGTGTTATACAAATAGTTTAGAAACATGACCATCCTTACAACTGGAACCAGCCACCAGTCTTTTTCTAGAATTGGAAGTGGGGTGATGTTGGGAGAGAATCCTATCCTATTTGTAATTAATAATTTGGATGCACGTGTAAGGGAGCAGGGGACGGTGACTACTGAAGCTGGACGTGGATCTCTCTATCTCTCTATCTCTCTCTCTCTAGCAGGAAGAAAGTTTGCAAAGTACCACAGGACCGTACGGTGAATTCCCTCTCTGTAAGTACAATCACGATGAACTGTTCACTTGACGTGATTGAGAGCTATATGGATTATGGACGGCCTTTTCCACTGCAATATCTCATTTACTTTTGAAATGTTTTTTAAAAATATATTTAATTTGAAAATAATATTTATATATATATATAAATACGCAGTGCGCGTATATGTAGGTGTGAAAGAGACTTTTTAGATACATAGCATGATATTAAAAGACGACAATGCATTCTTGCATGAATATGAAAGCTAGCTAGGTTTGGAGCATGGAAAAAGAGATATTTCTTTTTTATTTGAAGATAAATTAAAATATTTTTTATTTTTTTTATATCAATATATCAAAACGAACAAAAAAAACACCCACCACAAATTTAATTTAATGATAAGAAAAATCATACCTCAATGGATAACATGACCGAAAAGACAGCAGCAATTAAAATATCATATACCCAAAAACAGAAAAATGATACAGGGAATGGTCGAGTCTCAATTATTGGTCTATACCCTACAAATATGACCATTTTTTTAATTTTTAATATAATTTAGCGAGCAGTATCGAAAGGTGATAAAAGGATTGAAACTCGTGAGTCATCAGGATAACAGCGACTCATGCTGGGAACCTTTTTTTTCTCAGTAGCCGCTAAAGTGAACGCGAATGCTCTGGTGCTGATGTATTTCCATGGGATAAAAAAGAAAGATTGGTTGAAAAAAAATAGAAATATTTTTGAGCAGCCCAACTTGCAGGGCTACATATCTCATGAAAACAACGATTAATAATTAACATTAAATGGGTTTTAGAGCTCAAACATGCACGGCTCTCTCCGCTTCCCTCCCTGCCAGAAGCGATACAGCAAAATTCTTGGAGTTCGTTCATGGTGGAGGGAGAAAAAACTCTTTCTCGCATAAATCGTCTTTCTGTCAATTACCATTGCCATAAAAATAAAAAATAAAAAATAAAAAGAAGAGGCACTGCCATACAGGACTAGTAGATGGAGATTCATGTTTATAGAATAGAAAAAAAGTCAGAATATGAAAATAGGGTGTTTGGCAGTGGTGGGAGACGACCTTGAATCACGTGACATGATAAGGTGTGGTGATCCCACAGCAAAGGCAGATGCACGTGGGTGATCATGTGCCCATGTTAACGATATAAACTATCACGATTTATACAGTAATCCGTGACTTATCATCTGACAATGTCGAGTGTAATAATTATTCAGAATAAGTAAAATTAATAATCACTCCCCCCACCCCCTTTAAACTAATAAATATAATTAGTTATTTCACCTGCGTGCTGTCTCCCAATTGTATATATGATTGGATCTATTTCAGTGTATTTTTTACACAAGTTTTTTAAATATAAAATCAAAACCTTATGCAAACATCTAATTAAATAATTTTATAATTATCTATGTACATAAAAAAAATCATTACCAATAATTAAAAGATAAACTAGAAAAAACTAAGAAATGGATGTAAATCAAGATATATATTTGATTGAATGATAAAATTTATTTTTAAAAAGGCCAAGAAAATGAATTAAAAAAATAATACATGTTATAATGAAATGACTAAATTAAAAATAAATAAAAACTTTATAAAAGGGCTGAGAACAAAAATTAAAAATTAAAAGAATATAAAATAAAATTTAAATATCAAAAAGAAAAAGAAAAAAATATGTACTTAGAGAAAAGAAAGAAAAAAAAAAGTGACCATCAGTAATAAACCACACAGATACGCTATACATGTCGCTATTAAAAGGCAAAATGATAATTTCATCCATCCAGATAATTTATAGTGAATCTTCGTTTTCTTTTTCCTTTTATTTTGTAGATTAGTGATTGGTGGAAGCAAGTAAAACTTGAACTTGGAAATATCATCCCTCTTGTGTTGTAAGAATACAGTTTGAGCTACTAACCAATTAATGATGCTGAGTATATATATGTATTTTTTTTATTCGAGGAGAACTCGGTTTTTGAAAAATATATTTTGTGAATCTAGATTAGCAAATAAAAATCTGTTTATCTTAGATTTGTATAAAAGATGCATACTTTGACTTAAACTCGAGACATGTTATATAGATCTTAAATTTTTTATCATTAAATCACGACATTGGGACGATGTGAGTATACGATCACTTCATAAACATACCCATTCTTAAATATCGATAACAATTGCCAGCAGGTTACTTAATATCATGCTAACGAATTATTTATAATTTTATGACATGAGGAACCACTTAAATGTTTTATGTTATTTAATATTCTGCGGTGTAAAAATAAATGCTACTTAATTTCCACTTCATGATCTGATCGATTTTCCAATCTCGGTAGCAACCATTCTCAAATAAAAAGAAAAAAAAAGACCGATTTTCCAGTTCATGAACTTGCATCCTCTTTATTTGCCAGTTGCGATTGGTTAAAAAGGCCCCTTCCTCTTACAAATAGTCAAGTCTGAGGCCATGATCGGTGGACCTGTTCGAGAGAGAATGTGCATGCTGAACTAGCTTTCTCAACGCAGTTCAGAACATTTGACTCGAAAGACTCTTGAACAGAGAAACGAGACCTAACCTGTGCTGGAAGAGGTAGCGGTGAAAGGTTTTGCCTGTGAAAAAGAGACCTGTTCAAGGTATTTTTTCCATATAATGAATTAATGGCGAATGAACATGGCGATGGCTGGGATTGACAAATTAAAAACGAAAGAGCTCTAGCTGATCATAAGCCCCGATCAGCATTCTGACTCTCATCCTTGACAGGCTTGATCATGTCATCGATTCGTAGGATATTTATGGCAGAGGACATCATATATGCAATTACCTATACATGAGAATGGAAACCACATTAATTGAAACCCTCTAACCACCCTGACCAATCTTTCTAGTCAATCCAATAATGGTGCTCTCAACATTCCCACACTGGAACTTTCCCAAACTTTAGAAAATTCAAACATCAGGTAGAACTGGAGGCATCAGAAAATAAATTTCACGTAGTCAATAATCAATAATGTTAGAATTAATGAGATTTGCATTGAGGATAAGAAGATTTTCTCTGTTTTTGAATTTTAAGTTTTTGAATTTCTGTTTTTACTATTCATAACAGGTTTTTAGTCAAACCTGTTTAAATTCAAATAATCTCAGATATGTTGAGAGTTATATGTTTCTAGGACTTTATCATGTAAGCCTATATTAAGGCATTTTCAAATTGAATAAAATTGAATGAGTTTCCGATTCCATTTTTGAATCTTCATTCCTGCTGATTTAGTGTGCCCAGAATTTGATTGCTACAGTAATTGTTTAAGAACAGTTACTGTGCAAATTCAATTTCCAACAGTGGTGAACCCGACGTGAATGAATGTGATTCTGTTGGTATCAGAGCAGTTTTCTTACGGGACTGGGATTTTGTTGAGCTAAACACATAGTGATTGATTGCAAACAAAAGAGGTTTATTTTTATGAAAACATGTCTACCTCAAGCAACATTGCTGCTGTCATTCCAGTATTTACTGGAGAACACTATCACATATGGGTTGTAAAGATGAGATTCTATTTAAGATCTCAAGGGTTGTGGAATATGGTCACAACCGATGTTGATCCATCACCATTGTCAGTCAATCCAACACTTGCTCAAATAAGAGCACATGAAGAAGAAAAACTGAAGAAGGACAAAGTTATTACTTACCTTCATTCAGCATTTGCAGATCATATTTTCTCAAAGATTATGGATCTGGAGACACCAAAGCTTGTATGGGATAAGCTTCAAGGTGAATTTAAGGGAAGCAACATAGTCAAAACAGTTCGAATCCTTGTATTGAAAAAGGAGTTTGAACTGATGAAGATGAAAGATGTTGAATCTGTCAAGGATTATTCTGGCAGATTAATGGATGTTATGAATCAAATGAGGCTACTTGGAAAGGTGATTGAAGATCAAAAGGTGGTAGAGAAAATGATGGTTTCTTTGCCACAAAAATTTGAAGCTCAAACTCATATTTGTATTGTTGACCGTGTGAAATGGTACACGAAGACAAGAGGAGCAAAATTTGAAGTTTATGCTATTTTTGATTTGGGACAAAACAGAGTTGATGAAAATCCAGTTCAGCATGATGTGATGACCAAGGCACTTCCTCTAGCAAGATTGGAGTTCCTAAAGATGAAGTTGGGGATATCCAAAGCAAATCTCAAGGAGGAGTGTTAGATTTTAATGAGATTAGCTTTGAAGATAAGAAGATAAGAAGTTTTAGTTGTAGGATTCTAAAGAGATTAGCTCTCTTTTTAGCTATAGAGTTCTAATTAGTTTTGATTACTATTTCTAATAGGATTTATCATAAATCCTATCCTTATCCAATAACCTCTCCTAGTCTATTGAGAGTTCTAGTTTATTTCAATTTCTAGTTTTTGTAAGCCTTTAAATAGGCAAGTTTCAATTGAATAAATTGAATGAATGAATGTCATTCATTCCAATATTTATGATTTTCTGGAATGAATGAATGTGATTCATTCCAATATTTATGATTTTCGGGTTCTTTAGGATTTCTTGTTTTTCCATATTTTTAATCTCAACAGTAATTGTTCTAAACAGTTACTGTACAGATTCAAGATTTCCAACAAATAACACACCTTTGGTATAACTAATAAAGATTCAGCAAACTCTGCAATGGCCGACTGTTCCCGTGATCCTAGAGTTGTAGCAAGGTACTCCAGATACACAGATAGAGCAGACTCAACTGCCCCTCCTGCTACTACCTGCAATGGCAATTCCAGGGCAAGGCTTTTCAAGTGCATACTGGGTTTTAGGACTCTAAGCACAATTCCAAGATGTAAATAGAAAGCATCCAAATTTACCATATTAGATTCATGCAACGCCCTCTCCAACTCATCAAGCATATAATCGTTTGCACCTCGGAGAATCAAAACCTAAGCAAACACAATAAACAAATTAATCAGACAGCTGTTGGGGAGAAAAATGCTTACCATTTGCAGCGCACGACCATTCTACGTTGATAGGAGCTCTAAGGATTTAGCATAGGCCAAGAAAAACTAACTGCTGAAGTTGATCATGAGACCTAAATAAGTGGGAATCACATACTGTACTTGTAGTTTCTGTACCCCTAATCATAACTACATCAGCAGCAGCAATTCGCTCCTCTGCGACTTCATCAGCATACCCCAGAAGTGATGACTCTACCCCAGAAGTGATGACTCAAATGTCTCCTCCCCTTCCATATCAACAAATGTTGAAACCTATGAAAAAGCCAGTAAGAGAACTGGGTCAAAAAGATATCATGGGAACTACAATGAAAGGGGAAGCACAACCTCAAGGGTGCAGCTCGACCAGTCAGAGTCTAGATTTGCTCTTTAGAAGTCACCAGTTTGAGTTTCACAAATCTCAGAGTCATTGGAGGCTTACTTGGTTGTTAAATTCAGGGCTCGTGGGATTAGTCGAGGTGCGCGAAGCTGATCTGAACACCAACATTACCAAAAAAGAAGAAAGAAAAGAAAAGGGAAGCACTGGACAACTACATAGAATGCATGACAAAAATAAGAGGACACATTTGAATTGAAACACAAGGCAGAAATAAAAGATTCCCAGATGCCCTTTCAGGAAAAAAAGGAAATACTAAATAAGGAAAACTTGCAGAAAAGGTAAAAAAAAGGATAGTATGCGTCGTCTTTGTTTAGGAATTCCAGACTCAATAAGTTGATCAATTGATAGGGAAAATGCACATTTTTATTGCTTGGATGGAGCACAATTACAGAAGATTATCACGTCCAACTTTGATTCACAACCCCAGAACTAAACAGGTGTCTGAATGATCTTTCTTTGAACCAAGAACCAAGAACATTGACCACAGCTTTCAAGAGTTTCCCAATGCGCTCCTTTGTCATATCAGTTTCTCTGTGCAGGCACAAGGGCAACACCAAGGCCAAGTTAATAAGAAAATAAAGAAATAAATACATCAGAAGATCATTATCATTTGGACTGCCATCAACACACAGCTGGGTTAAAATAAAAATTAGCAACACAACTCCATAGAACAATTACCAAAGCAAACTGGTTATCATATTACATTCTTGAACAAAACAGCCAAAGTATAATCTAATCACCTTCGACGAATTTTCTCAAGCTCCCTGGGATCAGTGACTAAAACCTGTACAGCCAACTGCATCTTTGTCTTCTGAAGATTGAAGTCAAGGTATGCATTCCTTGAGCAGCACGGCCAGTATTAGGGCATAGCCATTCAAAAGGTAGCTATCTTTCACGCCCTTTCCATGAGTTTTCAAAACATTGATCCCCTTAAAATCAACAGGACATTACAACCATCACTGAGCAATGCAGATTGGCCAGTATCAAGAATACTTTATGAGGCAAGTTAGTGAACAATAAGAACTGACCTTGATGGGGCGGGTATCTGACTTCCCCTCTTACATTGGTCATCTTCACTGCTTGTACAGCGTCGACAACCTGCAACAAAGTTGAATACAAATATATTAATGTAGAGAAATTGAAGTGTCAGACCCTTCATCTTGTCTGAGCCAGCATAACATTGAAAACAAAAAGGTTCTCTCAGTTTTTTTTTTCTTCCAGAAAGTACTGTGCAGATTAAAGCAAAAACTAGGAGATCCATGAGCAGGCCTCTCAAAACAATTATGCAAGACTAGACAAATTAAGTTGCAAAGAAATTTAACATATTAACAACTTGGAGATGTTGTCACATGCTTCATCCAAAAACAAGAGGAGAAAAGGAATAACAAAAATTGCTCAAGGGAGAAAGAACCAGCAAACTGAAAAGACACACGTTAGCTGAAAAAGAAGTTTCCTATTTAACTTTTAACCCAGAGGATTAATCCATGCTAAGGAACAATGGATTTGCGGCATACAAAAGCCCAACGCATCCAACTAATTTTTGGACATACAAAACATATACAGCTCTATAAAACAGAGTATCAGCTCATTTAAATGTTTCAGTTTTGACCAACATAATACACTCGAAAAAATAAGCATACCATATTTGCAAAGAAGTCACTGCCTATCAACTTTGAAGACATACTTGTCTTGGCACAGTTAACTAGAGGGACTTTTCCGAGATTTTCAACCTGATAAAATCACAAAAACACTGTAATCAAGAACATTACATAGTGGACAGAGTGCTCAGTGCATGCTGTACCAGTTGGGAAATTCTAATTCTCGCATGCTAAGACTATATAGAGTCTCATCCATCCCATACTGTGTGTAATTATTGATACATTATCAGTAATGAGAACATTCAGAGATATGATATCCAACTGTGTGTAATTATTGATACATTATCAGTAATGAAAACATTCAGAGATATGATATCCAACTGTGTGTAATTATTGATACATTATCAGTAATGAAAACATTCAGAGATATGATATCCAACTGTGTGTAATTATTGATACATTATCAGTAATGAAAACATTCAGAGATATGATATCCAAGGTCTCGGTGCTGTGCGCAAATAAATCCAAATAAAGGGTGCTATGAACATGCTGGAAAACAAATACTCGCTCTGTATCTACTGATTATTGAAGCTGGGTGAATCCCATTCCTCACAGGATCATTTGCTCTCTGCAAAAGAATATCATCCAATTATATACTTCCACAACATCATCCAATTATATACTTCCACAACATCATCCTTTAACATTTTTACATAAAAAAATAAATTGACTGGGAAAGGGAAAAAAGGAGTCCGCTAGCTGCAATTACCTTGAGCATCTCTGAAGCTACAATAACAACCGAGGCTGTCCCATCTCCAACTTCTCGTCTTGCAGCTCAGCCACCTCAACAAGAACCCGTGGACCTCAAAATAGAAAATATGAAACAGACATAAAGAGAGTCGTTAAACCAAGTTATCAATTCCGTATTGGTTCTTCATTTTCTGAATTGGAACAAAAAAATTTAATTTTAAAGTATTTTTACGTACTGTTTAGGAATTGTACTTTATATATATATATATATATATAAATTACTTTAAAATTCAAAAATTAAATTATTTAGAATTGTAGAATTTAATTTAAAAAAACATAATAAAATAATTTTTCTAAACAAAATTATGAACATGTATAATATTATGAGAATATCATCATCAATCTCGTAAGGTTATTATATTCTCTGATTGTTCTGAAATTTTAACATAATATATATAAATATATCAAGAGACTCCTAGTAAAATTCCATCTCAATCAAATAGTTGAATTAAGAGATATAATTGATATTGTAAAATTATTTATTATTTAAAAAAATATTATTTGTCCAAAATAGCACAAACAAAATAAATCCAGCTCATTTCAGTTGGAATTTGACCAAAAAATCTTGAATAAACCAAAATTTAACTTAAAATAAAAATAATATCATTTTATCTTGTTAAAAAAAAAAAAGCAGAAAGTAGACTGTATCCATCCACCTTAGCAGCAGGTGCTCGACTTCTAACATCTTAAGAAGAGTAGCACCATCATAGGTAATCGTTACGTCTTAGTAAACGTAGTCATATTAATTTAGAATGATCCATATATATATTGGAAGATTAAATTTTTCACTTTAGTTTGTCATTAATATTAACAATTATTTTTTATGAATGATCCATTTATATTGTTTTAATTTATTTTTAATGCTCAAATATAATTCTTTCATTTCTTAATTAAAAATATTAAAATCCATATCTGTCAAGGGAATCAATTATGTATTAATTAGGAAAGTAATTATAAGTTATAGATAGTAGTGTTTTAGTAGAACACTTATGCTTTCATTCTTAGCCCTAATTTGTAGCTAGGTTTATTGTCTATTTAAGAGACAAGACACTCAAGAAGAAAGGGCATTCAGTTCCCAATTCAGTACCTATTCAATACAAATTTGACATGGTATCAGAGCCTTGTTGACCCAGCGGTCACGAGTTCAAATCTCACCACCCCCATTCTATTTGATAAAAAAACCAAGCACAATGTGATGTGAGCCTGTGCAAGTTTCAAGCCCAAAAGGCTTTCACTTGAGGGGGTGTGCTAGAGAATAATATAAATCATATTATGGAACCTTACTTACAAGCTTAAGCTTTTAGGTGAGATGGTTTCTTAACATGGTATCAGAGCCAAAATCCTAAACACGACATTCAGTTTCCAATTCAGTACCTATTCAATACAAATTTGACAATATCCACAATGTAGAGGCATTTTCATTTGCATTAAAAATTAATTTAGAATTCTACACATAAGGGCTATTTATATAACGATTAGGATATTTACGAGACTCTTATTTCACTATATCTAAACCTGATTAGAAAAATAGTTTATACTTTCTTGAATATCGAACTCATTTTCCAAGACTAATAAATCCACCCTCTGTGGAGGTATTGATTTTGCACGGAGAATCTGTACAGAAACCGAGCTCCAACTTGCTCATATCCAACGAGTCCCACCGCCGATGCAAGTAATGCGGGCGGCGGGCCCAAATTGCGCGAAACATTTCTGTCAATCCTGATGGTGGGTATGTCGACCTTGGTTGGTTCGGAGTGTGGTTGTGGTATTTTTTAAAGTGTTTTTTATTTAGAAATACATTAAAATGATATTTTTTTTATTTTTTAAAAATCATTATTTATATCAGCACATCAAAATGATCTAAAAACACCAAAAAAATTTCATTTAAAATAAAATCAAAATCAAAATTTGGCCAAACAGTGTTTTAATCACTTAACCAAACAAGCATCTCATCAGGACATAAGACTTTTCCCAGTTCTTTGGTCCCACAGTAATGGTGGAGGTATGCCTTGAGGGGTGTTGAAGTACGGACTAAATCCCAGAAATATGAAAGTGAATGGCTGCTGGGACGAGAAGTTGTGAAAAAGAGTTTTTCAAGGGACGAGGCTAGCAGAGAGGTGGGTGGATGTATGTTTTATTGATTGTTTTGGATTACAGTACAAATTGTTTTTATAATATTTTTATTTTAAAATATATTAAAATAATACTTTTTTATTTGTAACATCAATTTATCAAAACAATTTAAATAAAAATCCTAAACTACAGCTTCTATTTTAGGGGATTTTGTGTGGGGCTGATTGTCTCAATTTATTAGGCCGCAAAGACTAAATGGATGGTGGTATGTTGACAGTGATGTGCATTGGCTATAATAATCTAGTTTTTGCAGTGAAGCTACGTTATGTCGGCGAGGGTGGGAGTGGGACTCACACATGTTTTGATTAAGCAATTATGTAACCCATAGCTTATATTTGTAAAAGAAGATTCATAGGATTTCAATTTAAACTATATATATTTGGCGTGCATACTCGCGTATGTGATGATCAATTGAGATTAAACGTATATCGGTTTTTGTATTTTAAAAATATTTTGAAAAAGAAAAATACTTTTTTTGATTTTCAGGTTATTTTATATATTAATATTAAAAATAAACTATAATAAATAAATAAATAAATAAATAGCTCTGAATAATGAATCTTAGTATGCATTGTGAAAAATCAATATTCCTCTTTCTTGAAATAATAAACCATAAGGATGCCTTTCAATTATTTGATGCATGAATAGTGTATTCTCTTAAATGTTCTAGAGGGTGTCTACATGGATGCCTTTCAATTATTTGACTATATTCTTTATCGCAATAATTTTTTAATTTTTTTGATAATATGTCGATGGTTGCCATAGATTGTATGTATTATAATTAATTATTGGTCTCACTAAACACTTTACAAGTCCATTGAAGAAGTAAAGCACTAAAAAGATGACAGATATGTTCCCTTCCCCCACTAGACAAGACCTCAAGTGCCAATAATTTTATGTGCATATTGGAGATATTATTGAGTTGCATCATAGATACCATGGAGTTGCTGATGAAGTAGAGGAAAATCTTCCATAAATCTCTAAGGCTTTTCATGATCGATAATGGATCAACTGGGTCAGTTGCACTCGTGGGTAGATGTTGTCAGCAAAACAAAATCTTATATGTTGAAATTAGTTTTCTCGTCTTGTTACCAGTGACAAGCAAATAGAATATTAAAGAAAATAAAAGAGATGTTTTTGTGGTGTGCAGTGGAGATATCAATGTTCTGATCACGTCCTGGGGATTCAAAAATGACTTGCTGCTCTCAAAGTGAAGATTGGATGCTAGGTGATGTTGTCTGAATCTGTGAAACAAGAGAACGAGCTTCATGAACTGCATAGGAAACAATGTTGGTCGTGTTATCATCTAATTAAATATTTGAAAATATTTTTTACGATATTAAGCTCTAGGATTTATTAGTTACTAAAACCTCCAAGTTTGGTTCAAGGCATGACTGGCAAGCGATGGATTTCAATTTTGTATAAGAAAGGTGTTACAATTTGAAATACGAAATAATCTCTGAATATTCGATTGTATATTTACTCTTACATTGCAAGCTCATTTATAGCCAAATTACAATACTAAAATAGCAATTACAGAACTTGCTTTCTCCCTACTTTACATAACTCCTATTTCAAGAAATTAACGGCCACATTTCTGTATTTTAACACTCCCTCTCAAGTTGGAGCGTAGATATTTATCATGCCCAACTTGTCAATTGCGTTATAGAACACCCGTCCGGAAACTGCCTCTGTGAGGATATCGGCCAACTGATCTTCAGACCGAACAAACGAAAGTTGTATGATTTTCCGATCAAGATTTTCTTTAATGAAGTGTCTGTCGACTTCAACGTGTTTGGTACGATCATGTTGAATCGGATTACGAGTAATTTTGATAGCTGCCTTATTGTCACAGTGTAGTTCCATAGATGTGTCATAATCAATTCTTAGGTCTTGTAATACCTGTTTAACCCATAGTAATTCACACACATCATAAGCCATACCTCGGTATTCTGCTTCTGCACTTTACCTTGCAACTACTTTCTGCTTCTTTCTTCTCTAAGTGACAAGGTTGCCTTCTACGAATGTAAAATATCCTGATGTTGATCTTTTATCAGTCTGATTTCCTGTCCAATCTGAGTCTGTATACCCTTTAATATCTTGGACCTCCTTTTTGAGAATAGAAGTTCTCTTCCTGGTGCACTTTTCAGATACCTTAAGATCCGATACACAACTTTCATATGTTCTTCTCTTAGTGAATGCATGAACTGACTTATCACACTTACTGCATAGGCAATATCTGGTCGAGTATGTGATAAGTACATTAGTTTTCCAACTAGCCGTTGATAAAATCCTTTGTCTGTTGCCGCCTGATCTTCTGATTATCCCAGTTTATGATTCATTTCCATAAGAGTATCTACTGGTTTACAAGCAATCATTTAGGTTTCTGTCAATAAATCTAACACATATTTCCGTTGTGATAGACATATCCCTGTGTTTTGACCTTGATACCTTAATCCCTAAGAAATACTTCAGTTGTCCGAGGTCTTTCATTTCGAATTTCGATGCCAGAAACTGTCGTGGAGCCTTTCTTTCTTCTGGATCATCTCCTGTTAAGACCATATCATTCACATATATTATTAGAACCGTTACCTTCCCTCCTTTGTGCTTTATATAAACAAAGTATGATCTTAATTACTTTGCTTATAGCCAAACTCTTTCATCATGGATGAGAATCTTCTGAACCATGCCCGGGGTGACTATTAACCCATATAAAGCCTTCTTTAATCTGCACACTTCCGTTTCTCGTGAGCACCTGGTTTTCACTCCGGGTGGCAATTCCATATAAACTTCTTCTTCAAGATCTCCATTCAGGAAGGCGTTATTGACATCAAATTGTTGTAAGGCCTAGTCTCGATTCACTGCTATCGATATGACAATCCTGATTGTGTTCATTTTTGCAACCGGGGCAAAAGTTTCTTGGTAGTCTACCCTATACTTCTGTGTATATTTCTTCGCTACTAACCTTGCTTTGTATCTATCAATGATCCTATTTTCTTCCAACTTTACTGTGAACACCCCTATACACCCAACTTTCTTCTTTCCTGTTGGTAGTTGACATAACTCTCAAGTATTATTCTTCTGCAGTGCCTCCATTTCCTTATTCATCGCCTTGGTCCATTTTGGGTATGCTAATGCATCATTTACATTACAAGGAATAAACACATTGGATAATTGACTAACAGTAAATGCATATGATTCCGATAATCTATGGGTAGAGATATAGTTGTTGATGGCATATTTAGTTTTTTGTTTGGGATCAGGTTCATATTATTTCTTTGGGACTCCCCGGTTTAGTCTTTGTGGGTATCTATTGGTCTCATTATTTTCTAAGATAGGAATTTCATTTATCTCATTTGGGATAGGATTTAGGGTTACCTGAGGGGACTGAGGAAAGACATTCTCGATTGATTCTTCGGTTAATGGTGTAGACGTTGGTAATTCCAGAGACATGAGGGGGTTGTTACTGAGATCATTTTGGTTTGTGCTGACTTCAATGTTATCATCTTGTCTTGGTCTCATTTCCTCTAATTTAAATATATCTTTATTCTCTTTATTGTTACTCTCCCCCTGAAGAGAAGAACCAAGAACTCCCCCTAAATAGTAGGGTTCAGATTCGCGAAATGATGCATCTAAGCTCACATGTAGCTTTCGATGATGAGGATCATAACACCGATTTTCTTTCTAAAACTCCAAGTAACCAACAAATACACACTATTTTGCACACGGATTGAGTTTGCTTCATAAAATTTTAGGAATGTGGACATATACCGTACAACCAAATACCCGAGGCTCCAAGTTTGGAAGGTAAGGAATTGAGAGAAGAGATTCTATTTTTTGTTGAGGAGATTGAAAATCTATTGCACTGGATGGTGTTCGATTCATTACATACGCAGTGGATTTAACTGCATCACCCCAATAGTAATTTGGCAGATTCATACTAAATAGCGAAGCACGAACTATTTCCATAATTTGCCTATTCTTTGTTTCAGCTAATCCATTTTGCTATGGAGTATATGTACAAGATGTCTGATGTCGAATTCCATAATGCTGTAAAAAATTACCTAGCACTTGATCCATAAATTTTGTACCATTATCTGATTGGAGTGTAAAAATGTGACTTTGGTATTGCGTCAGCACCATTTTCTAAAATTCCTAAAACGTTGTACTCACTTCATTTTTATTTTGGAGGAGAGATATCCAGGTCATCCGAGTACATTCATCAATAAATGTAACAAAATACCGTGCATCAGAAAAAGATGAGACCTTTACAAGACCCCAAACACCAGAATGAATAACTGCAAATGGTTCTACATTTTTATTCAAACTTGGCAAATAGGAAATGCGATGACTTTTTACCAGTTCATAGATATCACACTTAAAATCCAAAATACTTAAACTTGAAAATAAATGCGGTTGTAGTTTCTTAAGATACCCAAATAAAAGATGTCTGAGTCATCGATGCCATAACCAAATGAGAGCCTGAGCTAGATCTGTACTTCTGGTCTAATATGCATAACCCAACTTTAACCCCCCTTGTTTTGTTAATTCCAAGTAATACAGGTTGCCCCGTCTAACACCATAACCAAGAATCTTTCAGGTTAGAATGTCCTAAAAAATACAGAACAGAGGCCAAAATGTTACCGTGCACTCAAGGGTAGTCATGATTTGATTAACCGACAGGAGATTATACGTAAGAGATGGAACAATAAGAACAATATCTAGTGTAATAGTATCAATTGAAACAAGAGATTCTTCCCCTGTAATAGCGGAGGTACTACCATTAGCAGTGCATATAGTTGTTCGTAAAGAGGGTTTATGGCATATTAAATTATCAGATTCTCTAGTCATATGATGAGATGCACCTGTATCAATAATCAAAGTACTATTCTTTGTAATAACAGAGTGTGCAAAATCATTTTCGATGATACCTGGATGGCCCACATTCGGTGTGGGTTGTGCCGGATTTGATTTCGTCAGATGAACCAGGGTTTTTCAGATATTTTTCCAAGGTTTTTTCGTAAAGTCACACCAGTCCAGGTAGCCAATAATTTCATAACACCTCTATTTCGAATATCCCATTTCATCGCAATGAGAACATATCAGTCCACCAATATTTTTGTATTTTTGGTCAACCCGGTTAACCCGGTCAGCCCGATCACCTTTAAAAGGAAAAAAATTGCCCTAATTTTCCCCCTCTTTCTCTTCCATCCATTCACGCTGCCCCTTGTCTCTCCCTCCCCTACTCTCCTGTTGGCCGATGGTGCCTCGTCACCATCACCGAGCGCTCAGGGAACCCCAGAGGGTTGCCTTGTCCTCCATTCCCATCCATAACCGTCTTTTGGGAGTGTTCTCACCGGACACACGCGTAAGCTCCCTCAAGGTCAAGCTGTGGGTCCTTGCAAAAGATCTCGTCACGGATGTGCTCAAAACCAAGGTCAAGTCCACTGAGGAAGATGTGGATCCTGAGTTGAGCCATGACCGAGTGGTAGTGAAGGACCCCGTTGATGATCCTGGCCTGAGGTGCAGTCCGACCATCGATCTCTTGGAAGATCGCCACCAGCTCAGTGTAATAAATGGACAACGGTCATCCATTTTGACTTATGTTGAAGGATCTTTGGTTTAATTCAAAGATACAAGTGGCATTGACGTCGTCGTAGAAGGTTCACCCGATGGCGTCCCAAATTTCCTTGGTCGTAGGAAGGTGAATAAACCTCTGCATTAAAGATGGGGTCATCGAGTCGATTAACCAACATTTGACCTGATGGTTCTCGGTAACCCACGATTCCAGCCGTGGGTCACCTGATCCAGGCTTCGCAATGGCTCCGGTAAGGTACCCTAATTTATTTCGAGCTCCGGTTTGCATTTCGATGAGTTGTGATCATAACCCAAAATTGGTTTCGTTCAGGATAATGTTCGCTGTGAATGCCGAGTTGTCTGGAGGAACAATGATTTGTGGTGACGAGTTTGAGGTCAGTGGATTGGTTGGGTTAATTTCCATATCTGTGGGTTTTTTTGTTTGCTGTGAATTTCTGGATTAATATGTTGTGAAATTCATGAATGGTTTGCTGTGAAATTTGTGAATGGTTTGAATGTTTGAAGTTTCTGGAGTTTTTGGGAATGGTTTGCTGTGAAATTTGAGAAATTTGTTTGTTGTGACTGGTTTGAATGTTTGAAGTTTTTGGAAAATGGCTTGAATATGTGTGTTCGGTTGGTTGAACTTCACAGATTTCTAGGTTTCGTATGTGTTTCTTAGTTTGATTTGAACAGTAGGTGTTTCTAGGTTTTGGGATTTGTGGGATTCAAAGAAATAAAAACTTTGATTCGAAAAAAAATCGTAAAAACTTCAGAATTGCTTTGATACCATGTTAGGATTCGAAATACAAAATAATCTCTGTATATTCGATTGTATATTTACTCTTACATTGCAAGCTCATTTATAGCCAAATTACAATACTAAAATAGCAATTACATAGCCTCATTTCTCCCTAGTTTACATGACACTCCTATTTCGGGAACTTAACGACCACATTTCTGTATTTTAACAAAAGGTAATTTCATGAACTCGTTGCTCCAATACAGTAACTTGACAATGAGGCTAACAATGCGTCGAGCTCTGCCATTCATGTATGTATCACCCAACCAGCTGGTCAGACAAACAACTAATAATTCAAAGTACTTCTACAATATAATAATCTTTAAAACTTGAAAAATAGGGCATAACTGTGTGTTGTATATTTATAGTAGCTTATATATGCTCTTGTCACCTATATCTTTTCTAATTAATCACACTTGTAGTGGAATTTATTTCTAAAACAAAAATTAAATGGTTTGAACCATTTAAAAATGTATTTTATATGGGATACAAAATTGTCTCGGAAAAAAAAAATGGTTTGACCATGTTTTTTTTTTAAATAATAATCTTTAGGGGAGGAACTCTTTTTAAAAATAAAATAAAATAATAAACAATAAAGTTACAATCATTTCCTTAGAAGAGAAAATAAAATATTACTTAAAACATAAAAGGTGTGGTCATTTCAATGTGTACATAGACACAAATTATTGTAGATTCCAATAGTAAAATTATTATTTAATTTCTCGGGTTGAAAAATTTAACCCTTAGAATCAGGGGTATTTTGGACATTTTCAATGGGACATGTATGGCATTTTCAAATTGTTGAGGTTTGCAGGTATTTTTCATTTTAAATTGCACAGTGAAACTACTTTTTTACCCCTGGGAGCTAACAAAAAGACACGGAACAATTAATGGTGTTTTCGGTTTTCCATACATTTGTATATAGTGAAACTAAACAAATACCCCCATAAAAGACAAAAACAAAGACCTGAAACTCGGGGCATTGTGGTACTTTTATCCCTGGTTTTTTCATCGTTATCGCTGGGTCTAGGGGTGTATAGGTAATTTGATATTTTTTATTATTTCTTTTCAGAAACACTGCAGGCGCGTTGTACTGACGCCCCAACAGTATTTCACACGCACGCGCCTTTCAGGCGATGCGTGCGGTGTTGTTTGGCCGTGGAAACTGCCTGGTCGTCGTGTCACCTGGTGCGCCACCATGTCCTCTGCCTCCCGGTGTTTAGGGGTGTATAGGTAATTTAAGTTTATTGATGTTTTTATTTATATTGAGTTATCACGATCATATCTTGGATAATAAGTTAGTCATCTCATAAAAATTTTTATTAGTTTTTGTTATGAAATTGATTTTTTTTTTAACAATTTTATAGTTTTGGTGTTATATTATTGGCTATTGAGCTATATGATTTTTTTCTTTTTTTGGTTGAATTGTCTTAAATGCGGTTCAATCAAGTAAACCTAACCTAGTTTACCTTGTATTTTTTATCAATATTTTTTTTATAACTTTAGTATTTTTCTACATGATTGTTCTGTAAGTCTATTTTTTATTCTTAAACTCAAATTATATCGATTATTGTGCTGTAGTGTTGAAAAAAGTGTGGCTTGGTGGGACCATAACTAGCTTATAGCATGAAGCCTCATGCATGACGTCCTCATTATGTAGCATTGAAGGAACTAGGAGTTGTAGGCTGTGCCCTGTTTGTACCCGGTTTCTCTCTCACAATTTCAACGACGAACTTGTTCACGAAATGATCTCTATAACTTCATCCTATCTCTTGAGATGAGATTACTAATTAATTTGGGTAATAATTAATTTTCTCAAATTTCAGGATGCTCTTGGTAATCAAGTGTTTAAATTGGACCGTACCTCCATGCTTTGTTACCTTTCAAAATGGATAGTTTTTATTAAATTAATTTCGAAATAACTACAAATTGAGACAGAAGGTAGAGATCTGAAGGATGTGATTAATTGGATGGGATGAGAATCTAAGACTTTTTAACTATTGTTCGGGAGATCATAAAGCACTTGACCCTTTACTTTGTTAATTATTTTTAGTATTTATTGCTAACTTTTTGTCATATTACAAATGCTTATCTTTTTCTTTTTTTTCTCTTTTTTTTCCCTTCTCAATGATGAATATGCAAACACTATGATTATCATCTTGGCAATTTCTGCGGCAGTGGCCTGTTTGACTGCGGCACTTGCGATAAAAGTATGCATACTTTGGTGCGCGCGCGTATATACAAATATATACACACAAGCCAGCAGGGTCTTGGCCGGTCAAGAAGTACTTGTACTTTTCTCTTGATCCAGGTTTAAGCTTTGACAGAATACTTATCGTTATTGTGGTGTTTTATCTATTAATCAGGCTTGTAGAATATTTAGTGGATTCGAAAATTAATTATGGTATATGTAAATTGTTCCAGATATTTTGATTATCAAAAACAAATACAAACACAAGCTATTTAACCGTGTTATGCAGCATGTTTTAAAAAAAAAATTCAAAAGAAATTCGAGTATTTTAATTAAGAATTATATTTTGCAAATATTTAGATAAATAAATCAATAATGATCCATGAAAATAAATAAAATTATTAACAACAACCAATAAAAATATAATATAATGGAATACAATTATCGAAGAGCCAATAAAAATATAATATCATGTAATAAATTATTAACAACAACCAATAAGAGTATTTTTTAGTTAACCCTTTACCAATAAAATTTTGAAATCATGCAATACAATTATATAATATTTCATTGAAAAAACAACACAAATTAAGAACCTGAGATTAAACAAGAAATATATATATATATACTATGTGTTTTTTAAATGGTTTAGTTTATAATATTGTAGACAGGAAAGAAAGTAGAAATCATGTAATACAATTTTATAATATTTCTCTGGAAAAAACCTTGTGTTTGCAAAAACTCATATCAGTGAAGATAATATAATATTAACTGCGTGATTAGTACTAGATAAATGTCTTATTAAACATTCTAAAATTAAAAAAAAAAAATTACCAACCCCCACTAGTTATGCATAAATAAATCTGACTAACTTAATGATGGAAAAAATAATTGGACTAAAAAATATTAACAATAATATAAATTTCAGTCATCTATCAACAATATCCCGCCCCCCCCCCCCCCCAAAAAAAAAAAAAAAGGAGAGAGAAGAGAGAATAGCTTTGCCATATCCACCTAGCTAGGCCTTTTTCAGCTCCCATCGACAGCCACCATCAGTGTCGATTAGCCCCCACTCGCATCCGTTCATTTTCATGGATGTCGTCCTCACATCTACAGAACTTGATTCATTGCCTTTCCTAGTTGACAAATAATCAAATGACAAAAGTAATCCAAGTCGATTTACCTAATAATTTGACTCTGTTTTTTTCCTTCTCAATATCATGGTAGATATATGTAATATTATTTCTCTGGATTCCGAGTTCCATGCAGAAGATTTTCCGGTGGGTGGCTCGTAATTATTCTATATACTACTTTGTAATTATTTCATGTGTGATGTATTTACTAGCACTCGTCTTCGTTTAGGATTTATTTTCCGGTGTCGTCATAGACTTGGCCTCCAAAGATTTTTACTGAGCCTGGACCTCTTTAATGCGTCAATATCATGCACATATTGAGTTCAATAGTAGCTGAGCACGAGTTTCATACAAAAAATCTGAATCTTATGGTTTTCAATTTTAAACCTAATTTTGTGTTTTTTATATATATTTCATCAGTAACATGTAAACACATATATCTCAAGGGATATTTATAATCTTGGAGAAAGTCAAATATTGCAGGAATTAGTGGGGGGTCTCAAGGGATCATGAAGGAAACAATCTACACGTTAGTATACCTGCATGCAGGAGTAAGAAAATCTGATGAATATCAGAAAAGCTTTGGAAATCAAAGCTTCATCTCCATTTGTAAGGTAGTTGGGTTGATTTCTCAATCAGATTCACCAGATGGATAAGGGATACGTCATTTCTTAGGTCATGGAGAGCGTTAAATGACTTTAATTGAATTTTCCATCTCTATTAATGCTTGAAAATAGTCCATTAATTAATCTTTCTTTTGCCCCTAAAGAGGATGCATTTCTTCTTCTTTTTAATCAAATATATATATATATATATATATATATATATATATATATATATATGAAGAGATTTTAATTAGAAATATTTTGATAAAAAAGAAACGTCAATTCTACATAATTCATTAGCTTTTGTGAGATATACAATTCCTTAGATCCCTGACCAGTATTGCAGGTTTTTGAAAATTTTCTAAGGCTTTTCTTTTCATTTTTCCTATAAAAAAGATAATTGTAGGCTACCAATATATAAATATAATTTCAAGACCCAAGCCTAGCCAGGCAAGCTAGCAGTCGCCTCGCCAGTTTTTTTTTTCCCAACGGGATCGATAAAGGATCCCTTCACTACAAAATAATTAATTACACTAATGGTTCAATATGTACGTGTATAAAAAATCAAACCCATATAATTAGTACAAATATATAAAATAAAAATAAAAAGATAAATTAAAAGATTTAATATATTGACTATCTAGAAATATATGATTAAGTTTGCAGCTGAGGTTTTCTATTGTAATGGAAAATCTTTTAAAATCTACTCCAAAAAAAAGGAAAAAATCTGAGAATATGGATTGATTATATCAAAAAGTGAAACAAGATATTACTTAAGGTGTGCTTTTATACAAGAAAAAAAAATTAAAATTATACTCAGAGAGAAAGTTATTCTTTCTTAGGGTCTATTTGGTATTGCGATTGCTATTATGGTTGAGGTTTTAAAAAAACAGTTTCATGAAAAACATTTTTAATCTCGGTTCATAACTGAAAATGAAGTATTTGGTTAAAATTGTGATTGAGTTAGAGGTTAAATGAAAAATATTTTTGTATGTTTGGTTACCATACTTTGTATATTATTGTCAGCTTATGAAATTACTTTAAAGAACACACACACACACACACACACACACATATATATATATATGCTCTTAACTTGTCCTCTCATCTTTTGTTGAACTAAAATAAAAAGGATGGTTGAAGGTGTGATTGTTTTCCATTCAAACTAATTTTTTTATTATTAAAATTTATTTTTAATACCAGTATATCAAAACAGTTCAAAAATATTAATTTTAAAAGAAAAAAACGATGAACAAAAAACATGTCCAGCATTAATTACAAACATGCACTAATTGGGCACGAGAAAATTGTCATTCATGAGATATGACTATCCCTATTTTATCATAGTCAAATGTCACACTCATGAACCAACAATTAATTACACGTGTGAATTCAAATCCTACTCAGTCTGCAACTGGGACCATGAAAGCAATGAAAAGCAGCTAATATTTGCTTCTCCTAAACGCACTTCATTTTGTGGGCCCCATTCCAATCGTTGATGATGTTTAATACATAACCAAACACTAATATACTAACTTTTTTAAAAATTCAGTTATAACCATTGTCGCGACGACGATTCTTTTATGCGCTTCGCGCCTCGCCATCCCTCTTTGGATTGGGAGGAACAACTGCGCGCGGTGAAAATAGGGCGTGTTTTATAGTCGTAAAAATTAGGACTACAATTATTAAGAGTGCAGTCACGCGTGATGATTTTGGGAGAGAGCAAAAAAATACAATTTGGTCCCTCAATTTTTAATTGGTTCAATCGCACCCCCAATTGGTTTTAAACTTTTAATTTTGTGCAAGTGTATCCTCGTCAAAAATTCAATGTTAGCCTTAAATTTGCGCGTCTTTTTTATTTTGGTCCCTGGTTTCCAATTTATGCTATTTGACCCTTAATTGACCATTAAACTCTCAATTGTCTTCAATTGGACCCCTAATTTCGCACAATTGGCTTGGAAAAATTCAATCAAGTCTCTGAAAACTTCAAACTTCTCAATTGAACCCGAATTAAATTCAAGAACTTGATTTCTCATCGACTAAGCCCTTAATAAAATTAATTTAACCAATTTAAAGTATAATTAAGTCCTTGCACTTAATTAAATCCTTCAATTGGACTCTAAATTAATTTCCAAACATAATTATACTTTTAAATTGGACGACGATTAAATCAAATTGGCCCATAAAAATATAATTGTGTCTCTCGATTTAATTTTTACACAGATTTATCCAATGATAAATTATTTTTGCCTTAAATCTGTACTTTCCTCTATTTTGGGGGACAAAAGAGATACGATCGGACTCGCGGAAATGACCAAAATTTCCACATTGATTTTTCTACCAACGTCGACCCTTTTTATTTTATTTTTGTTATTTTTGGGTGGATTTTGGGGAGTAACCCATAAATTGGGTTATGACAACCACAAAAACAGACATACACTTAATGAAAAAACTAAACGTATTTAGTAGATGAGATGTAGAATTAAGATTTGAATTAGAAAATATAATCTTTTATCTTTTACACTGTTTTTATATAGATAAATACGAGCTGATTAGCACGCTTCGCTGAGCATTTTTATCTATGTAAAAAATTAATTGATTTTATAAATATTGTATTTTGTTATTTTAATATTTAATTAGTAAACTTGTAATTGATAAAATATGCTAAAAATGGTTTTTTTCAACCAAAATGTGATTGAATATTGTTATTGCTAAAAAACTTTTGATAAAATTTGTTAGAAAATTTGCTAAGAAGGTGAAATGATTTATAAGAAATTTGTTGTCACGGATACTCTGGTTAAAAAAACAAAACAACAAAAGAAACCCGGTTAAAAGAGAACAACTGAGTTGGACAGTAAAAAATCAAAAATACATGTGAAAAAAAGGTCATCGTTTCTTAAAAGAAACAAACAAAGGGTCTAAAATATAAATTTAAATTCAAAGCCAAAGTTTTTTTTATAAGATTTATTCATCATATTATTATATTAAATATTTTTAAGAATGCCGATATTAATTTTTTTTTCAAGAAATCATAGATCATTTTTTTTCTCTCTTTATATATTTTTAGGCGATAATATTAAATAAATATTAAACACATATACTTAGTCTCACATATTATATAGTGTGATCGAAATGGGAAGTGATTTTTATATTTTTTAATTGTAGATAACCTAGGTAAATTTGTTAAAAAAAAACAATATGAGTTGCCTTTTATCCCCAGTAATATTAGATCTGACACATTATAAATAAAAACATTGCAATATTTTTCAAAAAAGGAATATATATTTTTTGCGTGCTATAATTACTTATTTGCTGTCTAAAAATAACAGTGTAGTCGAAACAGAAAGTGCCTCATATATTTTTTAATTGTATATAATGTAGGCAAATTTGTTTTTTTGAGTTGTATTTTTTCCCGTGTAATATTAGATCTTAAATATTAAAAATCCAATTTTTTTTTTTCAGAAATACACTTGAACAAAAGAGCACAAAATTAAAATTCAAAGCCAATTTTTTTTTATTTGATAAGATTTATTCTTCATGTTATTATATTAAATGTATTTAAGAATGTTGATATTAATTTTTTTCTTGCAAAAAATCCGAGGTCATTTTTTTTTATCTCTTTATATATTTTTAGGCGATAATATGCAATAAATATTAAAACATATAATAATGACTTGTTTGCCGTTTAAAAGGAATAGTGTAATCGAGACAAAAGTGACTTGTATCGTTTTTTAATTGTAGGTAACCTAGGTAAATTTGTCTATTTTTTGTTCTTGAGTTGTCTTTTATCCCCAGTAATATTAGATATAAAATGACTATTGCTATTATTGCAAAAACAATTAAAATTATAAAATTTTAACGGAAGAAAAAACACTCAAAAATATTAAAAAAAGAGTAAGCAAGAAAAAAAAAATTATTATTATTATTATTATTATTATTATTATTATTATTATTATTCTAATTAATGAAAGTGGCAGAAATAAATCAAAGAAAAAAAAATCGATGGAAAATAAAATTATTAGGAAAAATGTAACAATTATTTGATAAGCATTAAAAATTTAAACAGGGATTTAAATCATAAATCAAAAGTTGAAGGGCTGAAATGAAAATCACATTTATTATCAATTTCAATCCAAGGACAAAATTGCAAAAATTCAAACCTGTGTACCGAATTGAATGACCAATTTGGACCCAATCCGGAAATAAAAAGTTGCAGGACCGAAGTGAAAGGTGCACATTTAATTAATTTCAACCTGAAGGACCAAATCACAGCAAATTAAAACTAATATAACAGAAGTGAAAGGTGCAGGAAAGGAAATTGCAAGTTGAGGGACCGAAGTGAAAAAGGTAAAAACACGGGGGCCTCGCCTGCACTTTTACGGGCAGGGGAGAGAGAGAAACGTTGCCGCCTTCTTCAACCGGCCTCCGCCGCGTCCACGGACACCGTGTTGCAAAACACGCCGCACCGGGAGGACGACCAAGCGGAGGCGCACCGGATTCAACGCCGGTAGCTCATTTCCGGCCACCGTCTCATACCGCACGCGCCACTTGAAAGGGGCGTCAGGGTGGACACCGTCGGCCGCGTGAACCGCACGCGCCTGACAGATTTCAAAAAATATATAGATAATAATGGTCAGTTACCGTTATGTCCCTGCCCTTAAATAATCTATTTTGTCTTATTGGGGGCTAGAATCGTCTTTAGCCATTTCAAAAATATAAAAAAAAATAAAGGGTTGCGGCGGACCGGACCGGTCCGTACGCGTGCAATTACGTCCGCACCCCTGAGCCTAAACGTTATTTACCCCTCAGCCGAAAAGCTATTTTGTCCTATTACCAGGGCTAATCTCGTCACTACACTGTTCATATAAGAAGAAGAAAAAAAGGTGGACGAACTCGCGCGATGCACGGAGAACAAAAGTCCAGTCCACAGTGCAAATGGGTCACAATGTACAGTGCCGACCCCGAGCTCTTTTAGCTCTTTTGTTAATGTTAATACTGAATCTGTGTTTCTATATATACAAATTAAAGTGACTAGAAAGAAAAAAGAAATGGAATAACAAGCCATCGTTCAATTAGTGGTATAAAAAAAGGCCTGATTTTGATGAAGAGCTAGCCGCTTCGACGAAGAAGACTACAAGATTTGACGATTTCTTTGACAAAGACTGATCATAAAGACAAATCATGACAGACTTGAAAAGAGAGCAAGAACAGCAGCAAATCAAGGCTTCGATAAAAGCACACCTTGCCCATGAAGCCGGATATCTTTCAACTTCCTCCCTCGTCAGCTGGTGCCCGTATATAGTTTACTAACCACCACTTCCCTTTCACAGGATTAAAAATTCAGATAAGGCGGCATATGCTACATGCTTTTCAGTGGTATCAAAAGGCTGGATACAGACTTGTTAATTCTGTTTTGTTGCTGGAATGTTCTGTGTTATTAAAAAAATTGAAATGAAATAACATTGTTTTTTTTTCAGTTTTAATTCCGGTTTGTTTTGGAAATTCCAGCTAAATTCTGGTTAGAACGTCTCGGTACCATTCCGTTCCTCCTCAAAATCATAATATTTCTTTTATTTCAGAACATTTTACTATTATAATATTTTGAAATTTTAGAGATGTTTCTAATTTTGAGATTATGTTTATTTGACTTTGTGTTTGTTTTGTATAATTTAAAGTTAATTTATCTTGAATTTAAATTATACTTGTTAAATCAATATTTTAATTATATATATATATATATATATATATGAACAGTACAACCCTGAAATGGCACGCCGAAACACTCTGAAACCAAAATGTTCCGTTCCAATAGAAAAATCAGAACAGCGAACGGAATGGTATTGATAACCTAAGGTCGAACACGCCGAAACACTCTGAAACCAAAATGTTCCGTTCCAATAAAAAAATCAAAACAACGAATGGAACGGTATTGATAACCTTGGGTCGAAAAGGTAGAGCGGCATACGCTATAAGCTTTAGACCCCCCCCCAAAAAAAAAAAAAAGACTTAAAGAAATTACACGAATATAATACGAGTATTTTTTTTTTTTTTGTCATCTAAGGTTCAGCACGAGGGGAGGCCAAGATGGCCCTGCCCTGTCATGTTTTTAGGTGAGTACTGCTTATTTCATAGAGATAATAGTCTTTTTGAAAAATCTCATGCATGACCTACAAGATCTTCTTACTATAATTTAAAATTCCAATTGCTCAAATTTTTCAGAAAGGAAATTCAATAAAATAAATGAGGATATAATTAACTAACGTTTAGAGTTGACTGCGCATCATCTTTTTCTCAAATTATCTACTAATTAAATCTTCCCACTTATACTAATTGAGCACAAACAGTATAGATATGGACACCAAAATCTTATAATTTATGGCTCCCACTGATGCTATCATTTATGATAGATTGATAGTGATTTTGAGATAGAAAACTATAAAATTCAAGCCATGCCCACGAATTTTTTTTAATTAATATCGGTGTTTGGATCAGCTTATACCCACCTCGATTAATTCTATAGACACTAAAATTAATGATCATGTAAATCTATAGTGATTATTATATTAATAAATACAAAAAAAAACTAAAGCAAAAGCAAAAACAAATACTTTAATACGATTATTTATAAGACAGGAAATGACCAAATACTTGGCAATTCATTATACTGATTTCTTTGTACAGTGGTTAAGAAATCCAGTTCATTAAGTTATAGTAACTGGAGAGCAACGGATTAATGTCCTCTCTCCTTTGTTATTAATTGTGAATTTTTAACGAAAAGCATATGGGATGGCCCCACGTGCCTGATGCTTATCTGCTTTCGCTAACTACTGTGCTGTCAATCATACGATAGTCATGTGTTCTGATTAATCTTGACCGCATAACGTCGAGAGCTCGGAACCTTTACTTGACTTCTCTAGCGGCTAGGATCTCTCGTTGAGAGGTGATTCATTGTGGTTTTATTTGTATTCTCATTTTTTATTTGATCCCTTTACTTTTCATGTAATTATTATAGTTAATTTTGCAAAATTAATACTCTAATGCATGTATATATATAACTAGGAATTGATTCGATGGTCTGTTTTGATTGTCTTGATATAGAGTTCTTACAAAGTTAAAAATAAGTTTCGTCCTTGAAGTAGATAAAACATTTTTTTTTATTAATCTAAACCAATTAAAAATTTCAGATCCAATTTCAATATAAAAAAAACTAAAAAGTAGTACCTTTATTTTAGTTTATCAAGTCAATATTTGTTTATAATCATTAAATTTATTATTATTTATTAATATAAATAATTTTTAATTTATTCTATTTAGCACACATGGCTTTTTATATTAGAGTAAAAAGTTTCTTGAAAAAAAAAATAATAAATCAACAATGCCAGTATTTTTTTTTCTTGCATCAGGAAAACGAAACACTTCGTCCCAATAAATCAGTTTGTACATATAGAGTTGAGCAAATTTAATACCAACGAATTTCAGCGTACGCAATGTAGTGCGAGGCATAGTAACTAACGTACCTGAGGCTTTTGTTTTTCCTGTTATTTTATGGTATAAGGTGTTAGAGACATCTCATTTTTAAGGGTATGTACTTTCAAAGTAATTGACATTCCTTGTTTCTCCATCAGAATCTGATATAATGACAACTATATCCTATGCTCTGTCACAGGCAAGACCACACACGAAGATGACCAGCTACTTTAAAAAAAAAAAAAAAATTGTTTTTTCACTTCCATTTTCACCACGTAGTGATTCCCGAGAAAAACAAATCCACTCCCCGAAAATGCACGTGTAATCACTCTTCCTTCTTTCTCATTTACCTGCTTTCTCCTCCCCTTTCAAGTTTCAACCTTGGTGTTGTTGTTATTGCTATTATTATTGTTGTTGTTATTATTTTATAAAATATAATACTCCTATGCTCCATTATATGTAAAATATTTTATTTGCTTTTGTGTTTTAAAAATAATTTTAATTTTTTTTTGTTTTAAACTAGGTTTTTGTGTTTCAAAAATAATTTTTAAAATATAAAAATATTATTTCATACATTTCTAAATCTAAATCAATTTTTTTTTTAATCAATACCAAATAAATTCATAACCCACCAATGTTTGAGTGTGTTAAGAAATCATCTCACCTAAAAGCTTAAGTTGTTAAGTGAGATTCCATAATATGATTTATATTATTCTCGAACACCACCCTCAAATGAAAGTCATTTGGGCTTAAAACTTGCATAGACCCACATCACCTTGTACTTGATTTTTTATCAAATAGAATGAGGGTGATGAGATTCGAACTCGTGACCGCTGTGTTAAAAAAGCTCTAATACCATGTTAAGAAACTATTTCATCTAAAAGTTTAAGTTGTTAAGTGAGATTCCATAATATAATTTATATTATTTTTTAATATAGTAGACACATAAAGGATTCATTTTAAAGTTAAAAAAAGTCTAAAAAGAAAAAAAAATCTGACATGTAAGTGTAAAGAATTGGTAATCTGAGACAATACCATGTAATTGGATTGTTATTATATATTTAATGTGTGGATTTCTCAATTTTTTTTATTTTAGTGTTCTGAATTTTATTTTTTCTATTTAAATGTATGGATTTTTAATTTTATTATAATTAATTTCTTCTTTTAGATTCATTCAAGTACATGAGAATGTAATTGTTAAATTTGTTAAATTATTAGTTTTAACATATGTAATAGCTCATCCATTACATAGCAGTTGAATTCAGTTATTTCATTCATGTTTAGTCATATACCACGTTTAGGATAATGTTCAACGTGGGCTGCAATTTCAACTTCCAGTTTCCTTGTAAAGGCTTGTATAAAGCCTATTTGTTTCTTTGAATTAATCAAGTTTCCAGTTACTCAAGAACTGATTCTAAAACACCTAAACACCGAGAGTTCACATTTGGTATCAGAGCTTGTAATCTGGGGCTCCTGATCAAAAGCTTGAGAGATAGCAATCTGTTGAGCAAAGCAGTACGAAGATATGGCAGGAGAAGGCAGTGGCTTTGTGCAAGCATCCATTCCGAAATTGGATGGGCATTATTATGATCACTGGGCAATGTTGATGGAAAACTTTTTGCGTTCAAAGGAATACTGGAGTATTGTGGAGCATGGAATACCTGCAATGGCAGTAGAAACAGTACTCGAGAGAGAACAACAAAAGGTACTGGAAGAGCAGAAATTGAAGGATTTAAAAGCTAAGAACTACTTGTTCCAAGCTATTGATAGAGCTGTCTTGGAAACAATCTTGAACAAGAACACAGCTAAGGAGATTTGGGATTCACTGAAGCAAAAGTATCAGGGAACAAATCGAGTCAAGCGAGCACAGTTGCAGGCATTTCGAAAGGAGTTCGAAATGCTCCACATGAAGACAGGGGAGACTGTCAACGAGTTCTTTGGTCGAACACTGACCATAGCCAACAAGAGAAGGATTAATGGTGACAAATTGACAGATGTGGAAGTCATTGAAAAGATCCTGAGATCGATGACACCCAAATATGATTATGTAGTTTGTTCAATTGAGGAATCTAAAGACTTAGATATTCTCTCAATTGACGAATTACAAAGCAGTTTACTGGTGCATGAGCAGAGAATGGTTGGGCATGTCATGGAGGAGCAAGCACTGAAGGTATCATATGAAGAAAATTATGATGGAAGGGGGCGTGGCCGAGGAAACTATCATGGAAGAGGTAGAGGAAGGGGTCGATAGGGCTTTGACAAAACAACAATTGAATGTTACAATTGTCATCAATTAGGACACTTCCAATATGAGTGTCTTAAGAAAAACAAGGAAACTAAGGCAAACTATGCAGAAGCTTTTGAAGAGATGTTGCTGATGGCGTATGTGGACAATCAGGGGATCAAAGAAGACATTTGGTTTCTCGACTCGGGTTGTAGCAACCATATGTGTGGTAAAAGGGAACTGTTTTGTGATTTTTCTGATGACTTTAAAGAAACTGTGAAGCTAGGGAACAATACTAGTATGGCTGTGTTGGGAAGAGGGAATATTCGACTGCAAGTGAATGGAGTGGCACAGGTGATTACGGGAGTCTTCTATGTGCCTGATTTGAAAACCAATCTTCTAAGTATTGGTCAGTTTCAGGAAAAAGGACTTGCTATTCTCATTAAAAATGAAAGATGCAAGATATATCATCCTGAAAAAGGACTAATCATGGAGACTATCATGGCTGCAAATCGCATGTTTACTCTCACTGCTCAGCATCAACCACACAACCAGTCATGCTTCAATGTTCTAACAGATGATCCAGTTCAGTTATGGCACTGCAGATTTGGGCATTTGAGTATTGGGGGATTAAAGACTTTGCAGCAGAAGCACATGGTAAGGGGATTACCTCAGATCAAAGACTCCTCAAAAGTATGCGAGAATTGCTTGGTGAGCAAGCAATCAAGGGATCCATTTCCAAAAAGAAGTACCTGGAGAGCTTGTAAAATTCTGCAATTAATCCATGCAGACCTATGTGGACCGATAAAACCAACAAGCAACAGCAAGAAACGGTATTTACTTACTTTTATCGATGATTTCAGTCGCAAGATTTGGGTTTATTTCTTATCCGAAAAGTCAGAAACTTTTCAACTCTTCAAAGCATTCAAAAGCCGTGTGGAGAAAGAAACAGATGCAAGTATTAAAAGTCTACGCACAGATCGTGGAGGGGAGTTTACATCTCACAAATTTGCTGAGTTTTGTGTTGAAAATGGGATTCATCGTCAATTGACAGCAGCTTACACCCCGCAACAAAACGGAGTGGCTGAACGCAAGAACCGAACCATCATGAACATGGTTCGAAGCCTATTAACCGAGAAGAAGATGCCAAAGATTTTTTGGCCTGAAGCAGCAAACTGGACAGTGCATGTGCTCAATAGAAGTCCCACATTTGCAGTCAAAAATCAAACACCCGAGGAGGCATGGAGTGGCATCATACCATCAGTAAGTTATTTCAGGGTTTTTGGGTGTATTTCATATGTCCATATTCCAGATAATAACAGGACTAAGTTAGATGATAAGAGCATGAAGTGTGTGCTACTTGGGGTTAGTGAAGGTTCAAAGGCTTATCGGCTATTCAATCCCATCTTGAAGAAAATCTTAATCAGTCGTGATGTTAGATTTGATGAGAATAGTAGCTGGGATTGGGAAGAGCAATATCATGCAGCAGTGATGACAGAATTAGAATGGGAAAATGACTCAAATTCTGATGCAGCAAATGAATTTGAAAATGCCGAGGGGAATGAACAAGCTGGAAATGATGGAATTCATGTAGCAGAGGCTGGTGCAGAGGGACATGCAGAGGCTGGTGCCGAGGGAGATACCTGTCAAAGAGCAAATGATGAAGTTCAAGTTTTCAGCAGAGGAAGAGAAATTGCAGCAGATGCAACTTATGCAACAAATGCCGATGCAACAAATGCAGCAGATGTAGCTTCTTCATCAGCTGCATATCCAAGGAGGTCCACAAATCCATCAATCTGGATGAAGGATTACATCATGGAAGAAGATTTGTCCGAAGAAGAAAACATGATGCACTTGGCACTCCTAGCAGAAAGTGATCCAATTGTGTATAATGAAGCTGTGAAAAGTGATAAGTGGAGGAAAGCCATGGATGTTGAGATAGCAGCCATAGAGAGGAACAAGACTTGGGAATTGACAGAGTTACCTCAAGGTGGGAAGATGATTGGCGTCAAATGGATTTATAAAACCAAATTGAATGAGAAAGGGGAGGTGGACAAGTATAAAGCTCGGCTAGTAGCTAAGGGGTATGCTCAAGAACATGGGGTGGATTATGCTGAAGTTTTTGCTCCCGTGGCCAAGCTAGATACAATTCGGGTTGTAATTGCACTTGCTGCTCAAAAGAAGTGGACAATTCATCAACTCGACGTGAAAAGTGCTTTTCTACATGGAGAAATAAATGAAGAAGTGTTTGTAGAACAACCACCAGGATATGTGATTGAAGGTGAGAAACATAAAGTTTACAAGTTAAGAAAAGCTCTATATGGACTTAAACAAGCCCCTCGTGCTTGGTATAGTCGTATAGAAGCATATTTCTTGAAAGAAGGCTTTGTGAAATGTCCCTATGAACACACTTTGTTCATCAAAACTGGTGATGGAGGTAACATTCTCATTGTTTGTCTTTACGTCGATGATCTTATTTATACTGGAAATGATGAATGCATGTTCACTAAGTTTAAGCAATCAATGATGAATGAGTTCGAAATGACCGATCTTGGCAAGATGAGATACTTCCTTGGGATTGAAGTATTGCAGCTGGTAGATGGAATATTTATCTGTCAAAAGAAGTATGCGCAGGAAGTGTTGGAAAGATTTAAAATGGAAAATTGCAATCCAGTGCAAAATCCAATTGTTCCCGGTACCAAGCTCAGGAAAAATGTGGCAGGGGAGAAGGTCAACAGCACTCTCTACAAACAAATCGTGGGAAGCCTTATGTATCTTACAGCCACTCGGCCAGATACCATGTTTGTGGTGAGCTTAATTAGTAGATTCATGGAGTGTCCAACAGAAGAGCATTTGGCAGCAGCAAAAAGGGTCTTGAGGTATTTAAAAGGCACGATCAACCTTGGAATTTTCTACAGAAAGGGAGGACATGCTGAGCTTGAGGGATATTCAGATAGTGACTACGCAGGTGACCTAGACGATAGAAAAAGCACATCGGGATACTTGTTTATGTTGAGTTCAGGGTCTGTGTGTTGGTCCTCCAAGAAGCAACCCGTAGTTTCATTATCAACAACTGAAGCCGAATTCATTGCAGCAGCCTCATGTGCGTGTCAAGCTACTTGGCTGAGAAGAATAATGAAGGAATTGGGTCAAGCTCAGGTCGATCCTACAACAATCTTCTGTGACAACAATTCTGCAATAAAGCTCTCCAAGAATCCTGTCATGCACGGTCGAAGCAAACACATCGACGTGCGTTTCTATTTCCTTCGAGAGCTGACTAAAGATGGGACTATGCAGCTGGTGTACTGCAACACTAAGGAGCAAATATCAGATATATTAACAAAACCCTTGAAAACTGATGCCTTTCTAAAGCTACGTGAGCTTATGGGATTATGTCTGGAACCAAGTGTAAACTGATTATGTAGTAATCAGTTTAAGGGAGGATGTTAAATTATTAGTTTTAACATATGTAATAGCTCATCCATTACATAGCAGTTGAATTCAGTTATTTCATTCATGTTTAGTCATATACCACGTTTAGGATAATGTTCAACGTGGGCTGCAATTTCAACTTCCAGTTTCCTTGTAAAGGCTTGTATAAAGCCTATTTGTTTCTTTGAATTAATCAAGTTTCCAGTTACTCAAGAACTGATTCTAAAACACCTAAACACCGAGAGTTCACAAAATTAGCACATCAGCCTACCATTGATGCATGAACATTTCACTTATTTTGCAATCAATCTCTATAATTTTATTTTTTTTATTTGGGTTCATGTATTTGATAACAGATAAATCCGTTTCAAAGTCCCGTGAGTTGTTTAAAAGTTTATTTTAATATAGAGGTTATATTATATTTCATCTGCACTTTTATTTTTTTAGTTTTAGTTTTTTTAAGAAAAATAAAAAAAAGTCAAATTATGTAATAAATTTGTAGCACCTTTTAAAGTCAATTACTGCTAATAAAATCTCAATTAAATATGCTCTGAGTGTATGAGACATATGCTTCGAGTATAGGATGCGCGTGCGTGTTTAGTGAAGATGACGAGCCAATTTGAATTATTTATTAAGTTTGTGAAAGTTGAATGTTAATGACAGTTAAATATAAGTAAATCATTTTATACATCCATGCACTAAGAGCAACATTTAGAAAAGTAACTACAGTACTTAGCATAATTCATCATCTGAATAATATATTATTAGTATAATGCACATGTTATATATTTTTTGCTTTAAAATATTATATAATTAAATTAAAATTTTACAAAAAATTAATGACCAAAATCGGACCACCATTGCAATGGGTTGTAGATGACTAAACAACACTCTGAGATTTTTAATAATTGAGTTATGGTTATCAGTTGTTTTTTAAAAAAAAAAATTATTTAGAAATGTATCAAATTTATATTTTTTTAAAAAATATATATTCTGACATTAATACGTCAACATAATATAAAAATACTAATAAATAAATATGAAGCAATAATAATAATAATAATAATAATAATAATAATAATAATAATAATAATAATAATAATAATTGTTTTAAAAATACTTTTGAAGCGCAAAAACAAACATGCACTAAGTTTATTAGCTGTGATATCGTATATATAATTTATAATTTTTAGAAAATTTATATACAAAAATCCAAATTTAAAGGCTATATTTTTTTTCATATTAATACTATCAAGATAAAATTACTCATTAACCCCTCGTCTTTATAAAAAAATCACAAAATATAAATAGATTATTAGTTCATTGACTTGACCATCATAATTTTTTTAAAATTACTAAAGGGAACCTTTTTTAAGTATCAAACATCAATCATCAATTACCTTAGAAAAAAATAAATTAGATTTATAAAACCAAGAAATTAACCAATCATTAAAAATATAAATCTTGTTAGTTATAATTTTTCATTATTAATATTAGTCAATGATGTTTTTTCATCATTTTGTCATTTTAATTTGGTTCGTCAATGTTATGTTGATTTGAAATTAGTCTTAATGATTTGCTTTTTATGCCCACATACAAGAATCACGCAATGTCATAGAAATGTTCATTCACTTAAGTCGATACTCGATTTATTAAAATAAAATTTAATTTCATTGGTTTAGAAGAATTAAAGTTTTGAAAATTGAATTTGAAGATTACACAAGTGTTCAGTCCTTTTTTTTCACTAGCATCAAAGATTCATTTACACAGTCAAGAGCAAAGTTCACATTCTTTTTGTTTTTTTGGTAACTCAACTTGTTTTTATTCATTTTGATCCTTTCACATTGTCTTATATTTGCAACTTGACTCAGTAGTGTATTTTGATTGTCTACATATGAAAATCTCACAATATCAAGTGTAAAAACGCAGCGTTCGATTAATGCTAATAAAATAAAATAAAATTTTATTCATGTAAAATAAGGCTTGATGGACTAATATTGAAACTATAACAAACATGGTAGGATGAAGTCAACAGGCAAGACAACTTGGTTGGCATATGCATCGGACCCGCTAATGTGTGGAGGAAGCTTGCTGCATTATAATAGAATCACGTTCTCAAATATCTGGGAATCATGTTGGCCTAGCCAAAATTGGAATTTATTATATCATTTTTTATGTAAAATTTGAATTTTTTTATATGATTTTTTTTAAAAATTGATTTTATTTTTAATTTTATTATTCAATATTAAATTGATTGGACAATCACGATTTCACAATCTAAATCATAACTTTAGAATGCTAACCATGGTCTACATCAATCTTTTCATTATATCCTTTCTTGCATTTATTATCATTTTTAATTCAATAATTCAATATTGAGTTTCTTAAAATTGGATTTCATGATTTTATTTGCTTTAGTTTCTAGAAGATTATCTTGTTTTCATAACTCAAACCACGAGTTAGCCTGAGTTTACATTGATTTTTTCTAAGATTTAATATTTTGTAATATTATCCTTCAACATATTGTTTGTGCCAAGAATTATGCTTTATATATTTTTTATATTCTATTAAATTATCTTGTTCGCATGATCTGGTCATGGAATTGACAAAATTACTATACTTTATTGGTGTTTATTGACTGAGTTATTGGGATTTGAGTATAGTTAAAAAAAATTATTTGGAATCAAGGTTATGAATTTTGACAACTTTTAGTTTTTAGTTCTAGTTTTTAATACTGAGTTGTCTTAAATTTGTGCGGGTTATTGTGATTATTTTTTATTTGTTTTAAAAAACTCAATTTATTTATTTTTGTTTTTTATATCATATAGTTAATTTTTTAGAATAATCGGATCTATAAACGGAGTAATTATTATTTTTGTTTCTTTAAAATACGGCAGCAGCGGCAGCAAATGCATCGTTTTCTTACGTTAATTTCTTTTCTTGGCTCGCAGCGTATACAGGGAGGACAAATTATAATGCAGAACCGGAAAAGATTTTACACCAGAGCAAATCCATAATTAGCAGCATAATTTATGGTGTTTATCAGCTAAAATTAGGAAAGATTCTACACTACACCACGCGAGAAAGCGCGTGGTGGAGATTATAAGCGGCAATTATCAAAAGGAGAAGCATAAACAGAAGAAGACAGAAAAGGGGAAGAAAAAAAGAAAGGGTGAAACTAAAAGCAGGCAAACTCAGAAGGGGACACAATTGTCATTTCCCGATCTTAAATTTTAAGGTTCACACCTGATCCCCCCCTCCCTCTCACTCCTACCTGAAAACGACTGCAAGAACCTGTGGTCTACCTGCATAGATATTTCTTTTCCTGCTCTCTTCTTCTGTAATTTATCAAATAGTTTCTTTCTGCGGGATTCACACACCGAATCAAAAACCGCAGTTCTTGCCTCTCCTCGTGTTTATTTTAGCTGTCTCTGTCTTTGTTTTTCTTTCCTGGGTTCTCTTTTGTATTTGCAGTCTCATCTCAGAGCTTGATCAAATGGTGGATCTTCAGGCTGTATGCTGCATGTGCGGCGACGTTGGTTTTCCTGACAAACTCTTCCGCTGCAACAAATGCTGCCACCGTTTTCAGCACTCGTACTTCTTCTTTCTTTTCTTGCCTTTTTTAGCTACGCCTCCTAATTCATCACCATCATGGCATCACGCACACATGATCATACATGTCCAGACATATCACATTCTTTGCATCATCAACTTGCATAGGCTCCCATAAATGATCAATGAATCTCTTAATTTCTCACCCAAAGCCTGACTTTCTCGGGAAAGCTGTAGTTTTATGGCCGAGGTGGAATTCCTTTTTCTGTATAAGATTAAGTTCACCTTCTCAATCCTATATTCGATCTGGGTTACAGTCTTCTTGTGTACTGGGAAAGGAAAAAAATGGATTTCCAAGCACCAATGCCACCTCATCATTATAATCATCCATATATATACCATCTCATCATGTTATCATATGCTTAAATTTTGATTTTTGTTTCTGGCTTAAAATATAGGTATTGTAGCAACTACTACAGCGAATATTCGGAGCCAATTGAACTGTGTGATTGGTGTCAAAGTGAAGAGAGAAATGCAAGACATGGAAACTCTTCAAAGAAATCAGGAGCTGGACATGAAGGTGGAACAGTAGTCACAAAACGATCAGAGTATACTGGCGATCACAAAATCAAACAACTTGATCGTGAAGAGAGTAAAAATACCAGCAGTGATCGAAAGGGAAAGAACCCAAGTGGGGTTCCTTCTCCAAGAACACGCAGGTACAAGCTTCTCAAGGATGTCATGTGTTAGAAGAGAAGAGTGTCACTAGTGCAATTTAAAAGTACTTCTCTTTAGTTTTGTGTTCATAGATTGTAAGAAGGCTAATTAACTGTAAGCTAGCTGGTTATCTCCTCTTCTTTTTTTATGAGTTTTTGCTAGTTTGTGCTATGTTTTCAGTAAGTTGTTAATAAAATAATGTGAAACTTTCTGGAATAATCGGCGGCACACAAGTTCTTAAGCTCTTCTTCTTTAATCTTTTTTTAATCTGTACAATTCCTTTGGTGCTAGTGGTCCAGGTTTGTTTAATTCGCAGCACGGGGATCCTTGACTAGAAAGAAATGGCTCCATGTGTTTCTTAATATCCACACACACACACACACATAAATATATTAAAAATATAATTAAATAAGAACAACAGTTGGATAAGTATGAAGGTAGAATACATCAGTTGGGGGTGTTCTATAAGTGACCTAGCTGGCAATTTGGAAGGGTTTTGGCGACATTAAGTCTTTTCCTGTGGAGTTTGTCTCTGTTATGTCTGCAGTGCGGCATCTCCTAATTTGTTTTTTTTTTTTTTTTATAAACCATGCGGTGTCATAAGCGCTGGCCCAGACTAATCCACGTTTGTACCGGGTGGGCTGCGAAAGGGTGAAAGTGCTCCCCAAATGGCCGGCTCCATACAAGAGGAGGGTTTAAACCCCTGACCTGTCTTAAGGGACGAGAGTACCTCACCACTTATACCAGGACCCTTTGGGTTCCTAATTTGTTTTGTTAAGTCTCTTCTCTTGAGCAGTTTCAGCCATAAAAAAAAAAAAAAGTCTCTTTTTAAGCAGAGTATTGAATGCAGTTGGATGTATTCCTCTTGGCCGAAGAATTCACAGTACCTAAACCCTGCAAGCTCTTACAGATTCATTGAAGGCCTTTAATAGCTAGGCCCTCTATTATTGCTGGCCTAAATAAACTTTAAGCCGAAAAAGAAACATCACTCTCTGAGTGGAAAACAAATCAGTGTATGGTTTTAGAAATAAATGAGCGTTTCATGCTTTCTATGGAAAATATGATTTATAATTACTCTATATGAGAGGAGAGGATCTTCAATGATAAAAGTCATTTATATGAGTTAAATTGCTGGTATAGTTTTTTCACGTCCATATTTCAATGGAAATTAATCATTTTAACAACCCATTTAATTTAAAAAATATTAAAAAATAAAGAAATTCAAATTTTAAGCAAGTAATATTTTAATTTAAAGGCGAAACACACCCTAGAAAGAGTTGGAAGTTGCTAGGCACTGGTTGCGGGCAGGTTGTAGGCCTTCTATTCATTCAAGGCCTATATAAGCTGTAGATATCTCTTTGCGAGATTGTACTGTGTTGACCCGTTACTGTGTGAATCTCCAAAAAGTACACAAACTAATAGGTTTTCTCCACAGCATCTGTTTTGGCTATTTATGACTGCTTGGGGATCTTGAATTCTTGAGCTAGCACGTCACTGTTTAGAAATGTGGTTTGATTGAGAGTAATTTTTATTTAAAAATATATTAAAATAATATTTTTATTTATTTTTTTAAAAATAATTTTCATATTAGCATATAAAAATATCTAAAATTATACAAAATCAAAAATATTTTTAAAAGTTCCTTGTAGGTTGATTGTGCTAGCTAGGTAACTCATGCAGCCTGTTAACTTGACCTAGCTCGTTGAAGCTGAAGGAGAGTAGCTACAAATAACTCATCACGATCCAACGTAGCTAGCTTGGTTTTGACTTCCATACCTTCATCTTTGTTTGCATCAACAAAACTAGCAACTGTTTAGACAAGAACATGAGACACGTGTTCATGTTTTATCAGCTTTGTTTATCTTGTTACCTCAAGCATTCTAATCAACATCTTAGCTTATTTCCTACTCCCATTGTCCTGAGAATATCTGTGACCAAGCAGACACTTCAATAAGACTATGTATGAAATGCCATGTCTAAAATTAGAACAAAAATTAAGCTACGACGACATTTATAAGTAGAAGAATATTGCGTGTTGACGTACCTTGGCCAAACTTTTATTATGATTTGATAGATATCAGAATTTTTTGTATTTAAGTAGCTAGCAGATAAGAACTTGCTAACTGCATCTATTCTTTTCTTCTAATGGAAATCGTGTGCCAATGGCTAAGCAAAAAGTGAGTTAAACTCATCGTTTCAAGCTAAACTCCTGGTGCTGTGTATAATCAGGAATTTAGTTTTAAATCGGTATGTAAATGAGATTTCAACAATCCTCCTGGCTCTTTTTTCTTCTTTTTGAGAGAATTATTAGAATCCCATTGCCTAGTTTCCAAAAAAAAAAAAAAAAAAACCCATAAGGCATCACATTTCACAGAGTCTTATTCGTATATACTTAATGAGAATCTCTTTTGTTACCAAATGTCATGACTTATTTCCAAATACATGTCGTCTCACTTGCAGTGCACAAACGTAATTCACATTTCGTGGAGTCTTATAATTCTTTTTTAGGTGAGAATTTTTTAATATCTCCCGGTGTATTCTTCCCCTATTTTCAGGATACTCCTTTCTTATCTTTACGAATCTTCTTATATTTTATTTCCTCATCCTTTTATATCATAGTTTTTGTTATGAGGGACTCCAACTTCTGTATTTATTTTAGTCCATATCTTTTTTTTTTTTTTATCCTTCAAACATTAAATAAGTTGAAAATTAGAACTCATAGTTTTATTTAGCTTACTTTTTATAAAGTTATTTTAACATCATAATCATGTCAAGAATTTAGCAAGCTAAATCTGGTGGACTCGGATTGGTTTTATCTCTCTCCCCTTTTTAAATTAGTTTTTTTTGTTAATTTCACTTTTCAATATTTTATTTGTTTGAAATTGAGCTTTGAGTTATTTATTATTTATTTTGCTTTATATGAGTTTATCATATTATCATTATACTTTTGCTAATTTGTTTTCAAATAAGATAATAAAGACATTTTAAGAATGTTGAGGGGGATATATTTTCAAATATCGGCAAGCACTTATTTTTCCCAATTAATCATTGTTAATATTTTTTTAATTCAGTCTATTAAGTGTCATTGCATGTTTTTAAACCATTAACTGAGTTTGTTGAACACAATCGATTCGAGTCTCATTTTTTTTTTATATAAAAAATACTATTATAACTTTTAACATCTTTTTATATTAAAAATAATTAAACCGCTCCAGTACATAGCCCGAACCCCTACTCTAGTGTATATATATAGCTGAGATTTGATAATTCTGTTGTTTTTCCTTGATTTAATATAAGAAGGTAGAAAAGCTCTGTGGGATTTCAAAACTTAAAAATGAGGAAATGATTTCATCATCTTCTTCTTGTTGTTGTATTTTTTAGAGGATGGGATTCATTATATCGTGTAGATAAGATCATGTTCTTCAATTTCAAGCCAACAAGTTGGATTTAATAAACTTGATGACCAACTAGCATTACTCATTAAATAACTTTATCAACCAAGTTATTTTCTAGCACCCATCCCATCTGCAATTTCTGTAGTTCAAGAAATTGGCTAGGCAGGCATGTATGACATATATATGGTTTGTCGACCATCCTAGCTAGCCATGTCATATATATATATATATATATATATATATATATATAGGCTGATGGCTGCCTGACCTGCAAGTCAAGGCCACCCATTTGATCGCATGGACAACGTTAATTAGAGAACGGCCGTGAAAACGGCTTTTATTCATTAATTGTGGGGTGCGCTGGCAGACCTAAAAATTATTAATTAAAAAGTTTCCTAATTATGATTCAAAATAGAAACTTACTAATGAGATTATAGATGATAAATTAACATTAAATTGAGATATACACAGCAAATATGAAATTTTAATATACACAGCAAGGCCTACAAAGTTAGAAAGGGCAGAAACAAATATGATGTCTATAAACCAATTAAAATCTTACATCTTTTATTTCTTCACTAAACAATGCCCCCGCGCTTCGCCGCGGGCGGCACAATATTTTTTTTCAATGTAAAAAATATTAATTGTGTATATTTTTTGATTATAATATAAATTTAGCTAAAATAATAAATCTGTGCAGAATTCATATCAAGTGCAAGTTTTCTATAAAATATATGAATTTAAAATCAATATAAATTTGTCTGTTTAGTAGTTTCAAACGAAATAACCAGCATAAATTTATCATCATCATTAAAAAAGCAAGAAAACTCGGATATCTGAATTATTAAGTTCACTGTATTAAGATTAGTTCATTTTATAATTCAATTTAAATCAAACAAAAATAAAATATAAATTGTGAAAATACCTACAATAATCAAATAAAAAAATAAGTTGTTAATTTTCTATCAATAAAAAGATAAAAACATAGATTGAAAATTCATCCTGGCGTTATTGCCATTATAATTGTTATTAAAGCTAAAATTATTACTAACATTACTGCCAAAATAATTAAAATAATTAAATGGCCATGAAAAAAAAAAGCAAAAGATTTTTATAAAAAAACAATAACTAAAATTATCATTATTATTGCATAAATAATAAAATCATATAATCTAAAGAACAAATAAAGAAACAGAAAACAAAAAAAAAATGAATAAAGGGAAAAATAGAGTAATATTACTTTTAAAATGATCACCGATATAAATTAAAATTTTAGGAAAATCTTTAAAAAAAATCAAAAGATTTTTATAAAAAAATAATCACTAAAATTATCATTATTATTGTGCAAATAATAAAATTATAAAAATCATCTAATCCAAAGAACAAATAAAAATAAAAGTGAACAAAAAAACGTATAAGGAAAAAAAATAAAAAATAATAATAAATTGGTTCGGAGATTAGTCATGGTGTGTCCACGCTGGCCTGGACACCCCGATTATCAAAAAACAGATTTGGTCCGAGGAGTAGTGGTGGTGCACTGGAGCTGGCCCGGAGATCGTGGTTATAAAAAAAATATATAAGTGAAAAAAATGTATAAGTGAAAAAAAGAGGTTAAGCTGGCTCAGAGACCATGGTTACCAAAAAATATATAAGCGAAAGAAAACAAAAAAAAAAGTATAAGCGTGAAAGCACTGTAGCAATCCATATATTTTTTTTTAAATTCAGCCCAAGAATTAGTCGTGGTGTGCTTAAGCTGGTCAGAGATCCCGGTTATAAAAAAAATGTATAAGTGAATAAAAAAAGTATAAAAAAAAGAAAAAAAATATACCAGCAGGAAAACATTTTAGAAAAAAAATGTGGGTCCGGGGATTGTCGTGGTATGCAAAAGTTGCCCTGGAGACCCTGGTTATCAAAAAAATTTGGATATGAAGATTAATCGTGGTGCATTTAAGCGAGCTCGGACACCCCGATTATTAAAAAACAAAAAACCAAAAAAATATATAAGTAGAAAAAGAAAAAAAATATAATAAGAAAAAAAAAGAAAAAAATATAATAAGGAAAAAATACAAAAAAAAGGCAAAAAAAGAAGAAGGAAAAAACTGAGGAAAAAAAAAAAGAATAATTAGGAAAATAAAAGCAAAAAAAAAAAAAGAGCAAACGAAAAAAAAAAAGGAGCTAATCATAAAATAAAACTGGAAAAAAAAGCAGAAAAAAAGAGAAAAAAAAAAGTAAGCAGGAAAAAAAAGAGCAAAAAAAGCAAAAAAAAAAAAAAAATACTGTTGCAATCCACAGTGCACTGTGTCTGTGTGCACAGTGCGTGGGTGTACAGTGAAACACCCACGCCTTTTATATATATATAGTAATATATATAGTAATATACCAAAAGTGATGAGATTTATTGTATTTGAAATAGGAAAATTGACCAAAGTTAGGTCTTTTAAGTTTTCAAGTTCATTTTTTATGGGACAATTTAAACAAATCCACCGTAGATGATGCATTTGATAAAATTAAAAATTGCTTATACAACAAACAAAAAATACAAGTTTTAAAATCCAAAAGTAGTAGCAAATCTATAAATAGCAAGGAAAAACACAAACTTTTAAAATTAAGGGCACGAGAGGGATTTTTAATACATATCTAAAGAGTTGATGTTCTATAATGACCTACTGGCCACCACAAGAAAAACTTCGTCTACAAATATAGAAAATTAAATGTGATTCAATAGTTAAAGAAAAAAATATGATTTTTTTTAGCCATTAATTATTTTAGACTGGTGCAACCAACCATTCTCTTTGACATTAAATTTATCTCACCAATTCATAAATTAATTTTTATCTAACTATAATAGATTCATGTCTAACTCTTTAAAATCACCTATTATTACAATACCCCTTAGATTACTTATTATACAAACAAATTGTTTGTCATTTATTAGTTTATTAAATTTTCGTTTTTCCAATCATCCATGTGCATGTATCCCTCGAATAACGAAGGGTATTAGTTAACTCCATTTTTTTGGAAGAAAAAGGGAAAAATTGAAGAGGAAGAACGAGGGGCCCTACCAAGTTAGTTTAGTATATAAAATCAAGCGACATCATCTGACGGATCAGATTTTTCTGGTGTAATCAAGGCCCTGTCTATGGCCCCTAAGTATAGTCTTTGGTCCCTAAGTATAATCGAAAGCTAACTTGTACGTGTGAATGGTCTATTTATAATGCTACTGCCACTCTAATATTGATTATTGACCATTGCAAAAAAAAAAAAACCAAACACGAAACTCAGCATCAATGCCATAATCAATGTGACCCACCCACTTAAGATAATTTGATTCTAATTAAATCAGCAGCATGATTTGTAGAGATATCACTCTAATAAATACCCAGGTGTGAAATTAGGGTTTCAGGAGAGTGGGCCAATCCTGACAAATGACCAAATTTCATGGACAACCACTGATTCCAAATGAATGAGCCTAAACTCCTGAAACCCCATCAAATGGTTCTCCGCACCATGATCTTCACTATAAAATAATATCAGCGAAAACACAACTATTACTGTTGTCAAAAGAACAAGCCTGGTAAAAATCAGGTAAAAAATAGACTCCGTTAAAATCAAAACAAAAATCATTAAAATCTGTCAAGATCTGATTTTGTGATCCCAAGCTAATTCATGCAAACAGCAAGACACCAACTCTCTCTCTCTGTTATGGTAAATTTAGTATTTTTTAAATGTACGCACATAACATTTTTTAGACAATAAAAATTTCTTGATTCTCATGTATTAATTTATATATTAACTTCAAAATTTATACTTAAAATTTTTGAATTTTTTCTTTACTTTAAATTAAAAAAAAAAAAGTGTTTTTGATCATTTTTATGTGCTGATGTCGAAAAAATCTGTTGGAGTTGGAGCTAGTAATAGCAATATCGGTGTTGGTATAATTTATTTTTTTATGTGTGTAATAGAAATAGCGAGGAAAATAACAGTAATGAGGTTGATTTTAGTTTACATAGCACATCAGCAAAATATTTGTTTTAAATTTGTTTGTTTTTACCTAATGATGAAATTCTATGGATATAATTATGTTGCATTGTATTTAAAAATATTTTACTTTTGATTTTATGACTTTAAACCTACATTATTTTAACTGAGATTTTATGATATCCGAATTTAAAAGTCAATTACGTGTCATGTCAAAATCATGTTTGACAACCCTGAACACAACCCTCTGCCTGCACAAAACTCACTGGTATTACTGATCCCCATTTTGCAAAAGCACGTTTAAACACTTATTTCACATCTGAAAAACGGAATGACATGATCAAATTCTCTCTAGAGAATGAGTTCCAGGGAAACACCCGTAATGTATAGGTGCGCGCGAGAAATTTATGAAACATTATACTATCAGGCACGCCACAACTTGGTGCCATTATTTGATTTACGGTGTCAAAATCAAGCTTACAAGTAATTTCAAGGCCTAGTTTAGGTTGATATCGAAAAATTGCTGCTTCAAACTGGGCATCGAAGATATTAAGGAACCATCTCACCTAAAAGCTTAAGCTTGTAAGTGAGGCCTCATAATATGATTTATATTATTCTCTAACACATCCCCTCAAGCGAAAGCCCTTTGAGCTTGAAACTTGTATAGGCCCACATCACCTTGTGCTTGGTTTTTATCAAATAGAATGGGGGTGGTGAGATTCAAACTCGTGACCGCTGGGTCAACAAGGCTCTGATACCATATTAAAGAACCATCTCACCTAAAAGCTTAAACTTAATATCGAAAAATTGCTGCCTCAAACTGGGAATCGAAGATACCTGTCATGCTCGAGAAATCTTGTGATGGGAGTTGGCCAAAATGATGGACATATCTTTTCAGCTCCGATATTCCTTTGTCATGGAAACTTGTTTTTTTGTTTTTTGCACCGAGGAAGCTCTCAAAGTTTTGCCACGTATAGTTGACATCTTTGACTGTTACAGCTTCTGTTGCAGGCGTGGAGGTGAATTTAGGCGTTGGCCGGGCAGCGGAGCATGGTGTGTGGTAGTGGGGAAGAAGGATAGAGAAAATGATTTACAGAAGCATGGTAAGGCAATCAGATGATGTTGGGGACCTTGGACATTTCAGGCAAGGAGGGAAACGTTTTTGGAAAGGAAGGTGGGAGGTTAATGAGTTTTGCTGATTATTAAGAGGTTGAAATACATGATAGGAACATAATCAGGGTAAGACTATGATAGAGAGTCGAAATAATGTCGACTACACTCTCAAGTACTGAATAGCTTTATTAATTCTTTTAGTTTTATTAACATGTTTTACTTCTTAAAAAATGAGCGCAATCTCAATAAAAATGGATAATTCATTTCCTAATAAGTATTTATAAAATGGACTTTTGAATGTGTTAAGAAGGAGGAAGACTAATTCTTTTTCCACAATTGAATATAAGTTGCAACTTATTGCCAATGCTCATAATATTCTTTCAACGATTCCTTACCTTATTTTATTAAAATCATATAGAAGCATGACATGTGAAGCACTACTTCCAAGCTAAACTTCTATTGGCATATGAATTTCTTAGCTACATCTTTTATTTATTGATTTTGCTTCCATCCAAACCGATCATACCATAAAATATCATTCCCACTTAGACTTTTGTAGAAAAACAAATGTTGAGCTTGTCATCCTGGATTAGCTATACCATTTTACCAAAACAAATTTTTAGATGGGTGTTTAAACATTCAACTTTGATGAATTCAAGCTTCTTAAATTTTAAAGGAATAACTCTATCTAATGTCAAACACATCTTTGATGCCCTCGATTACCTTTAGGCGTTCTTCTATCACCAAAAACTACCTCATCTCAAAAGCTTCGTATTTACTTGTTTGTTAATATGATGGTATGCATGAAAAAAAATTGAAAAAAAGTAGAAGAAAAAAAGAGAAAATATTATTACAATCTACAATATTTTCTTATGATAAATTCAAATTCATTAGTAGATTGGTTTTTAAAATTTAAAGCACTACCATTAACTACGTAGGTACATGATTTAACAAGTTAATTAGAATTGCCGGTGGATTAAACAATGCTTTACAACGTAAATTACGAATCATTATCATCAGCGCGCCCTCTTTACTTCATCGATTCATGCTAGCTCTATGAATTAAAGACGATGATGCTTTGCTTGAGATATATTCAGTGACTCGATTAGGTTTCGATTCACGAGCAAGACCATGCTTTTCTTTCGATGATCATTCCTCACTCAGATACTTCACCATTGAAACTAGCAGTTAGGACAAGAAGGAATGGCCCATCTGGCCCTGCTGGCTAAACACATCTCCAGCGTTTTATTGACCTGCACTCAAAAGGGTTGGGCTGAGTTCCTCTGCAAGAAGAAGAAGAAGAAGAAGAGAAGCCTGGAGCAAACATATACAGGGAACTCAACTCAGGGGAAAACGAAACCACATACGAATAGGGAGAATTTAAATAAACCCAATTAAGCATATAATGAAATGACCGTACAACTCTTCAGTGGCATAATGTCAAACAGTTGGCAGGAAGCTCAATGCCCCCACCGAAACCAGAGATCTTGTTCCAATGAAATGATGCGAACAAGGAGCCTCCAAACCCAGCATGGTGAATTGAAACTGAAACCAGTTTCATTCGGAGAATTGATGCATCTGTGATTCATGTGCACGATTTATTTGTATGAACCACCCTTTGAAATTTTTTTTTTTTTGGATATCCATATAGGATCGGGGGAACCACATTACCCGGAAAGCGCACTTTATAGGCCCAGGGCATGTGTAAAACCTCCGGCTGTCCCAAGCTCTTACAGGGGACCCGAAGGTTGGCTGTTGAGGTTCGAACCTTGGTCTCTCGCCGCTGGACGAGACAACCAAGGCTGTTGCCGCTAGACCAACCCTTTGAAATTGCATGAAGACGTATTTTGCCTGTGCTGGACCGTGGTCTCAAAAGATAGAAAAGCAAGTCCTTGGGCTAGGATGGGCCTCCAAAATCTTGCCTGGAATGGGCCTGTGGCTATTTCAATCGTAGAGAAAATATGGATCAGACTAGGGACAACTGTCTATACATAACAGTTTCGGATAAAACCCTAATCCCCTTTTATTATCCATTTTGTTTTTCATGGCCCGAGACTCGATCTCACCTTGCTTGGATTACAAGCAAGTTTTCTATATTTATTCACTAGAATTTTCACATCATTTCTTGGATTCAAGCAAAAAATAATAATTTAGAAATCAAAATCACTTATCACTCATTATAAGCTTGTAACAGTAAATATATTTTCCATTTTTTATATCTTGAAGAAATTTATGTAAGAAAATGGAAAAATATCCAGCACGTCTTAATTATATGCTGTAGATCAAAAAATATACAAGTAACGGTATGCATAAATAAAGCAGTGCTGTGTTTGTTTGCTGAGAATGTGACCATACTTTTAGTCAATATCCTGACCTTACAATTCAGTGATTGACTAACCACAAGAATTCACGTGGGCTGGGCAACCATTTTCCTCTTTCCCTTCATACAGGGGAAGAACCAGTAAGGGACCAGCCTGGAGAGAAATCACTGATGGAATTTTCTTTAATGGTGATCATATAATAGTGTCAGATCCATCTGTACAAGATAAATCAACGCACAGTATCTTTTCTTTTATCATGAGTTCACTGATCAATAATGCGATAAAAAGAGGCAGGCCCCATCTTGATTCGGCTTTGATGGAACTTCTCTTCTTTTCCAGCAAGCAATACTTCTGATAAGAATACTCTCGTTTTTACTTTTACTTTCATCATTCTTTTTCGTTGTTCAGCTCTATACTATGAATCTTAATAGATTAAAGATGCCCCCCCCTCATTATTTCCTTCCCTTCCCATTGCAATCTTTTTTGCTGTTGTTTCATTAAAAGGAACAATGTGGTCTCAAAACTGGGTGTATCTCACAGCTGTCCAGCTTCTGTTTGATGAGTTCGTGCAGAGATAAAAGAATTTGGGAATCAAGTTTGCTGAGTTACACGTGTCGAACCCCCTCTTAACCAAGTATACAGCAAAAGCTATCTCCCATGTTTATTATGGGAACTTGCTAGCGTTTTCTATTTCTATTATTTTTTTATTTTTACTCCGTCCCTGACACAAACACCCTCCCAAAAAAACAAAAAAGGTTGGACTTGCACAGCACTGATCCACCAAATGGATCCCACAACATCGGATGCCCAATGCCAAAAGATTGCCATTGCTAACCTCTCTTTCTCGGATCATTGTAATTGGGTAACCATTTGACACAATCTATGCGAAAGAAAAGGATATGCAGCCTTAGGATTGATTGAAACACTGACCACGATGAACCTGAAAAGATATTATCCAATTATACGTAGATTATGCTTTTATGTTTCTTTAATTTAATTGTTTGGGTATTTTTAGAATTTATTCAGCAATCGCAGACTCCTTTTATTTTGTAGTCGAGAGCTCGGACTGAAAATTACTAAATATACTACGAGGCACATGTCCTGATATTGACTAGTGTCCATCAATGTCAGCTAGTCTGCGTTTCCTCTTTTCTTTTTTTTAATCCCATGGCTAAGAAAAACTGCTGCAAAGTTCTTTACTTTCCACTCCTGAAATAATAAAATGTTAAACCAAACAGCCACCTGCCAAGCAGACTGTGTTATCCACCGTACACTCAAGCAGCTTATCACTGACTTTTTAACATTGTTACGTGACTTTCCCTTTTCACCATTTCACTTGCAAGAAAAAGAGGTGTAATTTGAGCTTTATTATTGCGATATTAATAATTATTTGAGATTTATATAATTATTAATTTTAAATTTTATAAAATTAATTGAGATATACATAAATTAATATAAATATAAAAATTAATAATAAAGAAAGGGTGTAATTCACTTTTTGGGCATAATTTTTTTTTTGATTTGAGAAAATTTTATTATTTAAAAAGTGTATTTTATGAGTCAAGTGAGTGGGTAAACCCTGGTTATTCTGGATTCTTATAAAAAACACATATCATAACTCAAACTCAAGACTTAAGACTTACTGTGCAGATCTCAAGTCCTCTGTCATTACACCATATTCCTTCAATACTCTTAAATCATATTCCTTCAATACGCGAGATTATATTCTCTGCCTGGTGTCCATTCTTTCTGCCTTAAAAGAGAAGCCCCAATTTAAGGTTTTTGTCACTTTATATTATTGAATTATATAAACATAATTATCGTTCGAGCTTCGTAAAACTTCTTATATCATACTGCTGATCAAGAAAGTGTGGTCCCCATTATCCGGTCTAACAACACGTGTATGGCCTTCTCCAGTCCAATACGATCCAGTTTTTTGTACAGATCATACTGTTTAGACTGATACAAATCCCTGTGGGTAATAATAAAAAAAGGTCTGTTGAGGATAAAATGCACGCTGTTTAGTTTTTTCTTTTTATGGTAAAAGAGCCTCCCTGGATCTGGAGTATCTCCAAATCAGAAGTTTTAATATTGTTGACTCACACACCATGCTATGTTGTAGTCTATGCCAGCTCTCTTTTAAGAAGTCCATGGGTAAGCGTTGCTAATATTTTATTGTAGAAAAAAATATAGATTATTTTGATCCTAGACTTGTTTTTTTATGCATCTTAGTACATAATTTTTTTAGGATATAAAACTTCATTTTGGGAAATATATTTTGTGGGTCCAGATAAACGAGTAAAACTTCGGTTATCTCAGACTCTTATAAAGAGTGTAAATCCTGACTCGAACTCAAGATCTTCTGTGTTGATCTCAAACTCTTTGTCATCACGATATATCTCTTACAGACCTTAGTACATAAACATAGAGAGACAATGGAGTAAAATTATTGGAAAATTTGAGAGGAAAAAGTGTTTATCTTAAAATTTAAAGGTCAATTCTAGTATCAAATAATTTCTAATTGTTTGAGAAGTTTAATGAAGGTGGTGTTGATCTTGAACAATGTTAAAAAACATAAATACATTTTCATAGAATTATTCTATTCATTTGATTTTTCAATATCAGCACTTGATCTTTTTGTGCATTCTTATGTTGTGTTTTTTTTCTTGGATCTTATTTAATCACTTCCTTTTTTCATCACTGTTTAGTCAAACAAATAATTAGTTTTAAAAACAACAATATTAAATACAATGTATTATCATATCTTAATTTATTGTTTTTAAATTTAAAATTTTAGTTAACGCTAGTAATTGTTTTTAAAAAATTATTTGTGTGAGCGAGAATTGAGTGTGTGTTAATTTATAATTAATTTTAAATATATATTCGATCTTCTTATATTAAAAACTTTTAATTTGATTGGTGGTGAAACGTGAATTATATATGTTTGTTTTGGAAGGTGGTTGATATTGCATTTGAACACATGAAAAAAAAATATTTTTTATTTTTTAAAAATTATTTTTATATAATGATATACAAATTCTCAATAATAAATGATTCTTTCTTCCTTACTCGACACTTGAATGCACTGGGGACTGGGGAGTCCCCTCTTAAATCTTCCCACGTGTTACCACATCGTTCCTCACACATGCCATCTTCTGTAGCTTTTACTTTCTTCTGTGACACCACAGCTTTTTAATTCGAAGCTGATGATCTCTCCTCCTATCACTCATTTGAGGACAACACTCTTTCATTCATTCAATGCTCTGTCTCACACATTATTTTCTTCTTTCACTGTTAAACCCAATCAATTCTCTACAGATTGGCATTCTTCCTTACATCTTTCCTGTACTCAAAAACAGCACAACTGTACTGTCCTGGAAAGAGAGAGAAGGGACACTGGAATCAAGCAGCGGCACAAGATTTGTTAATGGAAGGAAAGATGGAAAATGACGGGAGCAAAGGTCAAGAAAATGATCGTGCGAATCTTTCTTGGGATATATGGGAGCTTAATACTTCCAGATTTGACTTCGATAGCAGTGATAACACTGCTGCTGCTGCAACCAACACATTCTTCACCACCACCACTAGTTTGGCGGAGAACGGCAGTCCCACCCACCCAGAAGCCAAATCTGCACATGGGTTCTTTATTCCGTACCGAAACTGTTGGCCTTGCCACAACATCAACAATATCAGCTATCAGCAGCTCTCTCTCTTTGCCGGAGACGGGTCCAACTTGCACCCGGACCCGCATCAGATGTGCCTGAAGCTAGGGAAGCGACACTACTTTGAAGACAGTACAAGTAATAACAATACCAACCCCATCATTGATCGGGACGTTGTTGGTGGGTTCTCTATAGGCAAAAGAGGCAAACCCTACTACACCGTCGGTGGTGGTGGTGCTCACGACGAGCCCTCCTCTTCCTCGTCAGTGAATGTGCCGAGGTGTCAGGTGGAGGGGTGCCATGTGGCTTTGGTAAATGCTAAGGATTATCACAGGAGGCACAAGGTCTGTGAAATGCACTCAAAGGCTGCGAAAGTAATTGTTCTAGGTTTGGAGCAGCGTTTCTGTCAGCAGTGTAGCAGGTAATCTTGGCGCTTCTCACAGATTCTCAATTACAGCCAGCTGTCTTGTTCTAACCTATAGTAACCATTCCTGGATTTTTGGGATTTCCTTCCGCTCTCTCGTCTTTACAAAACTTGATATAAAGTAACATTTTAGCCTGTAATGGTAATTGCGCAATGGGCTTGTGATGAGACTAAAGTGGGTTTGGCTGGTTATTTTCTAGGTTTCATGTGGTTTCAGAATTTGATGATGCAAAGAGGAGTTGTAGGAGGAGATTGGCAGGGCACAATGAAAGAAGAAGAAAGAGCTCTCTAGATTCTGTTCCTAGGAATTCTTCTCAAGGTTAGTATGCGATCTCCTTTAAATTAACTCGTTTTGATGCAATTTTATTGACAGCTCTTTGAAGAAAAAAACAGTTTTGCCTTGTTTTACATTTCTTCCCATGTAATTCAATTTCAGCTGTTAGAACTAGATGACGACGAGGACGAGGACGACTAGCTCGCTTTTAAAGAATTTGCGAGGAATAAACCCTTTTGTTGTTTGATCAGAAAGATGAAAAGGCCCCATTTTTTCCCTTCTAATTCTCAAATCATGTTTGAACTTTAGAGTCCAATTTGATTAGTGTATGGTTTCGTATTTTTCTTTCTACCCAAAATGATTCCAAACATGAAGCGCAGAAAATATAAAAATTAATTATCAATTAGGTGCATCAGATTTTGAATCAAAGGGCTACAACACTGCTTTTGTGAGGGTTTCCTTTGTGATAAAATGATGATAATACATAATGCAATATTTCCTTTCATGACATTTGCTGCTTTTGTACTTGAGCCTGCTTGTATGAATCCTAGAGCTTTCATCTACATTAATGTTGGATTATGAAGATTTACCTTTTAGAGGCTTAAATTTTCAACCTTAACTTCTGAACTACTGGCCTTCGCCTAACCAAACGGAGAAGGTGTGGAGAGGCTCAAGTTGCAGAGATTGCTTGGCAAACCTTATTATCCAGATGTGTTACATTAGGGAGCTGACAAGTGATCTTGGTGATTAAATGTATTAATAATCTTTATGCTTGGAATTGCTTTGATATGGACATCATGCAGTTGAAAATCTATGAACATGAAATTATCTGAACAGCCAATTTTCTCCTCATCAGACAGGTTGATAGGTGGGAGATTTCCATACATAGCGTCACCGGCAGGATATGCTTTCTCTCTTCTGTCATCCAAGGCTGATTCTTGGGTTTCTCCATCTGATCTCCCCTCAAGATCAAGTGCTGCGCTAAGCGAATTGATCGCAGAAAACCGTGCGGCCATCCTAGCTAGACAGCTTATCCTTGAAAAACACCTGCACCACCATGCAGTGGAAGACCTTGGTGATTCCCAACCGAGCTCCAACTTCCATCAGCAACAAATGTTGTCGGAGCCGCACAATTGGGGCCGGTTCAACACCACCACCACCACGCATGTGACTTTGGAACTCATGCGGGCTCCGAGTTCAGCATTCGGATTCTTGTCCGCAAGAGAGAAAAATAAAGAAGAGGGAGGGGAGTGCTCCCAGTTCTGGAGCACTTTGGAAGGAGCCCATTTGGTTTAAAATCTGCAACACTTTTATCCTCATGCATCTGGTGTAAATTGTTTGGTCATTTAGCTGATGGATATTTGAGTTGAGTCGATCTACTTGTATAATTCTCTGTACAATAAGTTTTATACTTCAATTCAATGCATTTGGAACAAATTGCCAACTGAATCTCTGTATTTCTCTCTAGTCTGAGTTGCAGTGGCTGAAAGCTTCTGGTAAAATATAATTTCACCTGTTAACTTTTTTATATTGAGATTAGTTTATTTTTTGGGGGGTCAATCCTTGAGCAAGATATATGCATCTATACTGATGTTTTTTTTATATATAATATTTTTCTATCCTAAAAAGTATTGTATGGCATGGCAGCATAAAATGAATCATTTCTTTTCACTTGCCTTTCCACTGCATTACACTTATTTTAAATGAAAGGCCCAATGAGCTCCGAGTTTCCACATAAGTATAATCTCTTACCATCCATCCATCCTGTCAGTAATTCCAAGGCATCGTTGAATCCAAGTCTTAATTGCTAGGTTTCATGCCTATGCGACTGTCCCATATATATATATATATATATATATATATATATATATATATAACCCTTCTTTTGGAAAATGTATGGCAAAGCATATGCCACAACAAATTTTAAATCCTTAATATAAAGAGGGGCTGCAGAGAATTGTGTATGTATTATTTGAACAACTGTTTTGTACAGAGATACAGCAACTATACACACACACACACATGAGAATACGACCTAGTTTAGGAATGAAATATGACAAATATGTGTGCCTGATATGATTGCTACAATCAAGCAAATCCTGCATGGATGTCCAGTAATCACGCTAACACTTTACTTTAATTAATATGTTCTTTTCATTAATATAAATGAAGAAAAACTTATAATCTACTTTACTAGTTTGTTTTTCTTCAGTTTTCATTTGATGAAACCCTAAAAAAAGAGTAATAATACAAATATATAAGTAATGAAAACTTAAAAAAATATACATGTAATTTTTTTTCTGGAAAGGGAGAACAAAAATAAATAAAAACAAAAGGCTTAGGCCTGGAGTGAAGACCATCTAAGAAATTAGATCCTTCCCCTGCTTTCTCGTCATCTTTCCCTTTTCTTTTCTTCCTCGGTCATGTGAGATCAAACCAGCAGCCAAATGTTATTTAAAAATCTCAAGACTACGTAGCAAGAAATCATCAAAGGCAGCCAAGTTTCTTTCTCAAAGTGCATGCCTGCAGTTGCAAAGTTGAGAAAATGTCCATAAATAGTACGAGATTCCATAACTCGTCTATTGATAGTTACAAGACTAGTTGGTTGCTACACTAAAAGAAAAGGTGTCTGTTTTGCAAAAATCCGTTGCACAAGATTTTGTTTAGCAATGGATTTTTCGTTGCTAAATAAATTCCAGAAAAAAAAAAAAAAACACATGGGTTGCAACAGATATGCCGTTGCAATTTAAAACCATTTGCAATGGATTATCCTTTGCAAATGAAAATTGTTGTGCAACGAAAAATCCGTTACAAAGTAAATATGCAGCGCACCGTTTTAATTAATTAGCTTTGACATTAATTATCCATTCTTCTCTTCCTCTCTCTCGGTCTGCCTCATTTATCATCAGAAGACAAAAAACACATATGCACAAAAACTCTCCATCTCTACTGTCGTGAACAGTGATTCATCACTTCCATTCGAGCTCTTGTTCCCGATCTCCACCTTGCAGGCGTCGAGCTTCAGTTACCCAGTACACCCATCACCACCACAACGAAGATCTGCTTCAGGTATGGTCAGCACTTCTATTTTTTAAATTTCTTAGTTTCTAAATTTGTTCTAGGGTTTAGGGAGATTGGGGTGGCCACGGTGGTAAGGGAGAGTTTCTGGAGAGTCATTGGCTTGGCTAGGAGTCTATGGTCATGGGTTGCATGTGGCTAATTAAGTAGTTATTTTGTGGAAAATTGGCGGGGGCCGGGAACCACAACTGGAACCACGGTGGTAAGGGTTCCGGTTGTGGGTTGTGAAAGTTGAGAATGAATGGAGCATATTTGTTATGGATATAATTAGTTGCGGAACCCTGAGAGCTTTTAATGTTTAATAACATGGAGCATATTAGTTGTGGATATGGGTTGTGAATGTTGAGAATAAATGTACATTTTGGTGGATATTAGTTGTTTTACAGTGATTTTGTTTTGCCTGTCTTCAGAGCACATGGTGGGTAAAGGGGATTTGTTTTATAAAAAAAATCGTATTTGAAGAAATTATTGTTATATTTCGGAAATTCTAAGATGATTGATGATGCATGAGTGTATGAAAAGTCCAAGTCTCTTCAAAGGTTAGTGTAACATGTTTATTGTTTGTTTTTAGTATTAGTGTCGATTAAATGCATATTGTTGTGTATGAAAAAAACTGTGTGTTGCTATTGTGTGTTTAATGTTTTTTTAAGTATTTGTGTTGTTGGCTTTTGTTTTCTTTGTCTTGGTCATTAATAATTTGTAAACTAGAGATAACAATTGAACTGAAGGGAGACATAGTTGTCATGATGATTAACTAGAAATAACGATTGAACTGAAGGGAGACATAGTTTAATCATCATTAAACTAGACGTAGTTGATTATAATGATGATTAACATGATGCTTGTATTTTTTATTTTGATTGAAATATTTTTAAGTATATGTGTTATTGGCTTTTGTTTTTTCTTTGTCTTGGCCATTAATAATTTGTAAACTAGAGATAGCGATTGAACTGAAGGGAGACATAGTTGTCATGATGATTAACATGATGATGATTAACTAGAGATAACGATTGAACTGAAGGGTGACATAGTTTAATCATCATTAGACTAGACATAGTTGATTATAATGATGATTAACATGATGCTTGTATTTTTTATTTTGATTGAAATATTTTTATTGATGATAATGATGATTAGCATTATGCTTGTATTTTTTATTTTGATTGAAATATTTTTATTGATGATAATGATAATTAGCATTATGCTTTTATTTTTTATTCTGATTGAAATATTTTTATTGATGATAATGATGAGTAGCATGGTGCTTGTATTTTTTATTTTCAATGAAATATTTTTATTGATGATAATGATGATTAGCATTATGTTTGTTCATAATTATGATATTTCTTATGATATTTAATATTCTTTTCTTCATAATTTTTTTATTGCCATATTAATTAGTTTTTAGCAACGCTTATTGATGACAATACAACTATTTTAGAATGTCTAGACGTAGATCTATATTAGATTCCAGTAGTGGTAGGTTTGCATGCAGATCGAATCGAACTCCATACAGGATGAATAAGAATGAAACCACTTCTCGCCAACTTGACCCTAATGACTTACATGATCATTATATACTCGGAGTCGAGAGTACATTTCCTCAGGAAGAAGATTATGGGTTTCAAAATTTGCTGGCAACTCAAGGTTATGTGGGAGAAGCTGGTGATAATTGTGATGGGGAGTACGACATTAACGATCAAGTTGAGCGAGATGGTAATAATGTGAGATCTTCAGAGAATCAAGATTGCCTCCAATCAAACAATGGTTCAACCTCTTCTCCAAACAATGTTTGCATTAAACGGAAGAGTTTTGACACCGAAATCGATCCACTGACAAGAAAAAGACAACTGAGTTTGTATGGAACAACATAGTAAGTTTAATATTTTTGGTAGATAGTTATTATTTCTGTCTTTATTTGTTTCATGAAAGTTTGTTATTATAATATTTCAGGTTTAATAACTCATCATGTGGATGTGAAATCGGAAACATTTTGAGAGCTAATTTCAAGGGGCCATGACACTCTTGGGAAAAAGTTGATTCAATGTATAAAGATGAACTGTTTAAAGAGTTCAAGGTATGAAAAAAAAAGTAATGCTTACTTTATTGCCTTTTTTATATGAATTCACGCAACTATTTCCATATTTATGATCATGAATAAATTATGATATATATTTTTCTGGACTAACATTTTCCTGTAATATTTTTTGATGTTGTTTGCAAACTTTTTTACTTATCATATGTATTTGATAGAGAAAATATGTCTTCCCTGAGGAAGATGAAGAAATTGTTCGTAATATTTGGGAAGATAAAGCTCGGATTTCCTTGAACCAACAATTGGCACGAGCTCGCAATAAAGCTCTGTCAAAAATGAACACCACAAATATTATCGATTGCATGAATAATGGTCCTATTTGGATACAAAAAGAAGATTGGAATACCATGACCAAGGATGTTTGGTCCACCGATGGATTCCAAAGACGATCCGAATCTTCGAAACGCAATCGGTTGAAAAAAACAGATGGTAAAATAAGTTCCCATTCTGGTGGTTCAGTTTCATTTGTATCATATCGAGCTAGTATGGTAAGCATTAATATTGTTGAACACTTGTAATTGTATTTGTTTAATATTTATGTTGCTAATTTTTTTTAAAATGTTGATAGCAAGAACAAGCCGGGAGGAAAGAACTTCCATGGGATGATGTCTTTTCAATTTTGCATCAGAATGTGAATAAGACCGGCACATTCATAGATAACAAGTCCAAAACACTGGTGGTAGGTACTTTTATTTTATTTTTAATATTTTAAATATAATTTTATATTCAAATAAATTTATTTTTACATGTACTTATCTATTTGCAAGAAAATTATAGAAATGAGATGATTACAAAATATGGATCTGATCGAGACCTTCATCCTTCTTTTGATGGAGCAGCTTGGTGTGAGGCTTCAGGGGGGTAAGCAAGGGTAGAGTTTACGGTGCACCTCGTATGCCAAAATCTAAAGTTAATGCGAGTTCATCATCACATACCTACTAAGTACAGTCCAAATATCTGAGCACAACTATTCACAAGTTGAAAGAGGAATTGAAAGAAAAAGATGCTCTTCTTAGTAATATGCAAAATCAAATTGACTCGATTAAAGATTATCTTAGGAGCCATCATGGAAGTTATGTTAGGTTAGAGTATATGGGTCAAGGTATGTCAACACCTGTTTACACGATGCCATCACATACAATGACACCTATGGGTCCCGTGTCTTCACTAGTGTATTGACCTCAACCCCATCTACCAAATAGTGGTCCATCTTCCTCTCATCCACAACATCGTAGATCATTTCCACCTTAAACACTTAAAAATATGTATTTTTTTGTTTCATGTTGATTTACTTTAACATGTAAATGTAACTGAATCTTTGTTGTATTATAAAATTTAATTTATGAAATTTTTATTTGAACTATATTTATTTGCTTCTAAATATTAATAATATTTACAAAAATATTTATTCATAATTAATTAAAAAATTAAGTACATGTTAAATTAATTTAAAAATTTAATTGCTATTTGCAACGGACAATCTGTTGCAAATTAAGTTGCAATGGAAAGTCCGTTGCACGCGATTTTGTTATCGCAGAATTGCAACGGAACACGTTCGTGGCAAAGTCCATTGGTAATAAATATTAGCAACGGATTTCTTTATTGTTTGCAATGGACAGATCCGTTGCAAACAACCCTCTTTTCTTGTAGTGCTAGTTTTGATGAAAGTTGCTTGGTGCTTAAAAATTATAGTCACATGTCTACAAATAGCTTGTTATTTTTTTTTTGTTTTAATAGCATTCATGAAGAAAATTGATTTTTTTTTTCTTTAAATTATGTTTTTAAATTATTTTGATAAGTTTATGATAAAAATAAATTTTAAAAATTAAAAATATATATTATTGTGATACAGATTTCTCCAAAGAAAATCACAATTACAGTAAACAACCATGGTGTCGCATATATGGACCGCCGTACATGGTGCCGCATATATGGACCGCCGTATCTCTTTTATGGTTACAAGAAATAGAGATTGCGCAAAGATGCTAGCTTCCTCGCAAAAAGAATCCCTACACATGAATCTTGAAAGCAATAACTGCCTAATAAATCACTGTCAACCTTGCAATTATGTAACTCCTTGAATAGCCTTGTTGAATTTGCATGGCGTGAAATTAATTTCTCCTGAAATCTATTAGGAGTTTGTTTTCATGTTTTTGTTTTTGTTTTTGTCAACTTTGTGAAATTAATTTTTTTTTTTTTTAATATATATAGTTTATATATTAGGGAAATGGAATTATATTCCACCACCTGAAATTTGAATTTATAAAACTTAAAGAAGAGTGTTGTGGAGATACTAATTAAGAACCCGTTTGGTCTCTAATTTTATGCTGGTTGAAGTAAGAAAACCATTTGGCCTCCTTCAGTAGGTGAAGGTTTCGCTCAGCAAGTTTTTTTTTACTATTCTAACCAATTATTAGCTGGCTTCTTTCAATCGTCGATGATGCATGGCTATCATGCTAAAGATCAAACCTATCTTTGTAGACGTTGAGAAACTCTTGCCCTAACTTCAACAAAACCTAATCACCAACACAACACTAGATAGCTCCTCGACATCTCCAGGATCTAAACAAGATCTCTCTCTAATTTTGTTGCTTGGCTTGTTTATATAAATTTCATCATTGGGTAATTAATAAATCTGTTTTCCATGGTTTATAGGAAGTCAGTATCAATTAAAGTTTGAAAATATCCCAACACTTATATTAAAGATAAATAAATAACCTTGCTGTCACACATAAGATAGTCACAGTGGTGAGCCAGCTCTTCAAACAATTGAAATTATTAAAATAGAAATAGACCCTGACCTCCTCCTTCGTTTTATCTAGATGACGAAGGCACAGAGACCTCTCACAGACCTCTCACAGACCGCCACGGGTCTCTCCAGCTGTGGACCAAGTTCCCCCAACACGACGGAGGCAGAGTACAATCAATACATTTATGGTCGCGTGCAGTACACGTGATCCTTCGAAACACCTATCACCCAAAAAAACAATCAGTTGAAACCCCGCAGTAGACCTGCCAACCTAACGGGAGGCTCCTCGTGCAAAGGCTTTGAAAAGTATTCGCTTCTCCACGGCTGAGTTCGCAGTTGCATTTATTAATGGGCTCCACACTCTCCCCGCAAAGCTGATGGTGATCAGAGTTAGGGCCCGGCCACGGTGGTGAGAGGGAAAAACGATTAAAGTGTGGTGGTGGGCGCAGATAAATGAGTGGTTGATACGATATTTCAAAAATATTTTGAAAAAATTAAAAAAATATATTTTATTTAGAAATATATTAAATTGATATTTTATATTTTTAAAATATTATTTTTGATATCAACACATACAAATAATTTATAATATATTTTTTTAAATTTAAAAAAATAAAATAAAATAAAATACAGTATCAAACACTCCGAAACGTATCGATCCCTGGCTAATGAATGATATTTGAGAGAGGATCCGTGACTTCATTTTACCTACTAGCTACCTATTTTGTCCATTGCAGAATGCGGGATAAGTTTCGAATTGTTTATTTATTAAGTTTTTTATTAGTCATCGTGATTATTGTTTTTTATTTATTTACTTCATTGTTTTTTTTATCCAATACTTGTGAGAAAATAGTTTTTTATTGTATGAAATGAAGTATTATGTTCAGATACAATGGCTTTTATTTCAAATTAATTTAAAATTCTACCTCATCAAATTTAAATAATATCTAATTAAACTTGTCAATTTAGTTGAGTTGATGTAATGAATCAAATCCAAGAGATTTCTGTTTTTATTTAAAACAATATCATTCTTTTGATTTAAGTTTAAAATAACACATCATCATTTAATCATGAAAAACAAAAATAATATTATTTTAGACTTTCATAGACACGCAGCCTGTGACTTGGGGTCAAGTCACATTTACCTAACTCTCTAATTTAGGTCATAATTATGATTTTACTCGCTATCCTTTTCTTACCCCAACTCCCTCCCTCTCATTTTCAGTCAAGTAAAAGAAGGTATTTTCCCCTTCCCCTCGGGCTATTTTTGTAATTCTCCTGCATTCTCTCTTTTACTCCCCCCTGAACTTTACTTCCTTGTATTTTCTTTTACCAATAATACCAAATGAATTGTAAAACAAAACAAAAAAAAAAACATTGAGCAACAATCAAACAAAACAAAAGAGGTCGTTGGCAACCCACTGTAACTCTATTATGGATATCACCTATCACAAAAAGAGCTTGCAAAGATGATTCATATCTGAACGCAAAATTTTGGACGATGACAGGAGAAGAAGCCACATGGTTTGCTAGACCAACATCGTAGAAAAGCAATCAAGCAAAATAAAATGAAGTGGGCATCTGCCTATATTCAATAAGTCAATTTTATTAATTCAAGAATAAAATAAAAAGATATGAGGCAACCCAATTAAATAAAAAATAATAAAACCAATGTCATATAATGCACAAACACCAAAATAAATTATTAGTGGTTAGAATATCTGTCAAAAATATTTCTTTCTCATCCAATATGATTTTATAACTTTCTAAATTTAACCATAAACAAGAGATTGAAAAAATATAAAAAAAAAAATACAGCTTTATATAATATATGATGGTTTTACAATGAAAACTTTAACCCACAATGAATATAATAAAACAAACACGAGACTTCAGCATCACGTTCATGGTAGGGTGCTTAAAGAAACAATATTTACCTCCACCGATTTAATGAATTAGATCTCATTTTTTATTTTATTTTTGTTATGAGTTTAGTTGAGATTGTTATTCAAAATGTTTTTTATTTAGAAAAATATATTTTTTTTTATTTTTTAAAAATTATTTTTAATATCAGCATATCAAAATTATTTAAAACACCAAAAAATTAATTTAAAATCAAATATAAAAAATATAATTTTTTTTCATAAATACTTTTAAAACACAGTACCAGAAAAACATGAATCATGCAATATCAAGACCATACATGTCCGTTTGGTTTTGTATCATTATCAAAATAACAATTGCTAATTAAAGCGAGCTCGTAAAATTACTAAAATATATTGATATGAAGAGCTTAGCAAAAGAAGATAGAGTATTTATATTACATTAAAGAAAAATATTTTTTTTTGGTGTTTATTATAAATATTACATGATAACCTTGATGAATTTCATTGGAATCTTTTTTTTCCTGGAGTGGAAGTATAAAATACTTGTTGATAATTATTCCTGAAGTGTATAATATATTGTATTTATATTTAATCCGAGCATTTGTCAGGGTAATTGCCTGCAATTTGATTTTTTGTTTTGTTAAGATGAATGAGCTTACAAAAAAGAAGCAAATTCTACTTGCACATAGTAAGTGTCATGTGTTTGGTCGTGACATGATGATAAAAAACTTATGATATATATCATAGATCTCGAGTTCGAGTTAGAGCGTACATCCTTGTAAGAACCTGAGACAATCAGAATTTTATTCACTTAACTGAACCAATAAAACATATTTTCTAGAGAATTAGATTTACTGTATAAAAAAAAAAAGTAGTGTCATAAGATTAGGTAAGATAGTTTTTATTAACCTGTAATTATTCATTGCGACAGACCAAAGGATAGAACCGTCAATATAACCTCACATGATAAAATGTCACCTCCAAGACAAGAAAACTGCAACAGAGGTAGGCAAAATTTCTTGTCGAATAATGCCACTGGATTTGGTGTCCAACATGTATAAACCAATAGCCGAAAGACTAAACACAATCTTGCAAAGACTTGAACCAAAAGCCGAGAGACTAAACACCAACGTTGCAAGACTTTCACCTGGCCTGGTGGGTGGAGCTTGAGATGACGTGGCTAATAATAATAGGTTGTCTTAGCATTTACATTTTACACAACTTCAACACTTCCTTCCACAAATAGGAAAAAACCACGTACAGAGAGCGAAAAAGATGGTTGAAGAGAGGCGAGCACTCTAAGTCATTGATTGGTATTAATTAATTAATCATCACGTATTTAAAATTATGCATAATATATATATATATATATATATATATATATAAAATCATTTTTTTGAATTTGGATTAAATTATCATCTTACTCGCAAGCATAAGATAGTGTTTGATTACTGTCCCGGTAAAGAAGGGACAAGGATAGTTGAGAAAATATACATGTTTGGCTCAAAAGATAGAGATATGAAAATAAATTTGTCTTCATAACATTTTTTGAGTGAATTTTTGTATTTCCAAAACAAGAAATGTAAATGGAACATATCTTCAAACACAATATGTTTTATTAATAAAATATCGTTGTAAAAAACTTTCAATTATAAAATTGTTCAACAAGGACAAGTAAATAAATATATTATTATTGTAGTTTTAAAACTTAACTTGAGGGATCCAAGGTCAATCTCAAGTCCCTAGTCGAGGCTTAGGTCATGAGTTGAATTAATCTAAGTCAATATAAGAATAAAATTATTATTATCACGGGGTAAAACTATGGTTATGAGTGGGATAGACCATTAACCCAAATTAATATAAGAACATAAATGGTTGTTATCATAATTTTAAAACCTGATATGAGGGTCGACCTAGAATAAGGTCTAAGTATGTTAGACAAATTAAACTCGAGTCGAACCGGGTCAACAAAAAATAAAGTTGTTATTATTAAAGTTTTAGAACTTGATTCAGGGGAAATCTAGGGTAAGACCGCAATCACGAATTATTAGGCTCAACTCAAGTTGAATTTAGTCAATATAAAGATAAAAGTTGGTATTATCTTAATTTTAAGACCCAACTTGAGGTAAATCGGGGCAAGGCCTAGATCAAATATTAGGAGGATCAATACGAGTTTATCCGAGTTAATATATGGATAAAAATCATTATTATTATAGTTTTAAAATTTAAATCAAGCATCGGTTTGAGGCAACGATTAAGTCACAGGTTGAAAGGGTCATCTCGGCTGACCCAAGATTCTTAATGTTTTTTTTTTTTTAAAAGTCAATGAGATCTTGAGTTGAGTTTTTGACTAGTCGTGTCAATCATTTATTTTTTGTTAAACTCGGACCAATTTTGATCTCGTATCAACCAGTTAAGGCAGTTCTGATTTTGTAATTAGATTTATTATAATACTATTAATTTCAATACTCAATATAAACTAAAGTAAAAAAAAAAAAAAATTGAACCATTAATTTTTTAAAAAAAATATATGCAACTGTAATAACTATACATGTTAAAAACAAAATATATATATATATATATATATATATATATATATATATATATATTATCGTATTTAACATAACTTAACAAGACAAAAAACAATAACTTTATAAAACAAGATGCAAAACAAAATGATTATTCTATACATCGTTACCAAACACAGCTATGTTTTAGTTTTATTTTCTCGTTTTCTTTTATGTTCTCACAATCAAAGTTTTTTATGTCCTACAACAATAACAAACGACAACCTGATCTTCCTTTGTAATATTCTTTTAAATTTATTTTGCACGCATTTTGTTTTGTGTTTATTTATGCATGTTTAATTTCCTGCCTTTTTTTTCCAGGTCAGGATCTGACAAGGGGATAATAATTGAATGCCCTAAATGATAATAACAGCTCATCCCCGTGCCTATCTAGCCATTCTGAAAGCAAACAGATACTTCGATTTGAAAAGTCGTCCCGGCAATTATGAATACCTTTTTCCTTTTTGGAGATACCCTCTGGTAAATACAGGAGAAACAATACGAAAGGTATTCTTCATAAATAGTTATTTTATCGTGCGTGGAGAGAAAAACATTAGCAGAGCAGATGCTTCATTTGGCATTAATGAACAATAATTAATAAGGAGAGGGTAAATTAACAAGGAAAACTATATATGTTACGTACTGCTTAATTAATTAGTTGACTGATTAAATCCTTCTTCATCTCATTGACCTTTTTTACCCACTCGAGAAAAAAAGTGAGCTTGATGATGTAGATGAGGATGCCCTGGCTTGATATGCTCTTAGCTTGAAACAATCCAGAGACATTCGAGGTGGCGATACCGTTGCGGTCGCCGTTGAAGTAGAATGAGCACCAGAGTCCGGTGGAGACCCTATAACCACCCCCACCCCCAACAAAAATAAAAATAAAAATCATGAAGTTGATTATAATCACGAGGCTATATATATATATATATATATATATAAGATCAAGCGAATCATAAAAATATTTGATAGATTGATTCAATATCTCTGTGCCTGTGTGTGAACATTGGAAGTGGAGCTTACTTGTGAGAATCTCAGATGAGGAATTAGCAGCATTTTCTAGCTGTGATTTCTGATTTTCTTGACTAACTTGGTGTGATTTTCGCCTCCGACGATTGTGATCAGCCAATCTCTTTCTACAACTACGCTTTCCATTATCAAATTCCGAGAGGATATGAAACCTGTACAATATTTTAACGCAACTAATCACTGTTAAGTAATCAAAACCTTACTTAGGGTTGTTAATTAATCACACACACATATATATATTATGAAGAGAAAAGGAACAGCAGTACGTAAAAGAAAATCATGTACTCCATAAGAACACGCGGACACAAATGCCCCCGGGATCTCTAAATGTACGGCACAACCAATCATTGGCACCAAAACCTAAGTCCAGGGGTATTATCGTCAATCGAGTCTTTTTCTGACCATGTCCGGATGTCAAAGACAGAAAAGTACTCGACGAGACAATTGAAAATACGAAAGTATATGGAGGTTGTCTTTGTAATTTCAAATCACTAAACTGCATTTTATCAATTAAATTAGACTGTTTCAAAATACGTGATGCAGCCATGATTATAACAAGGAAGCAGGAAAAAAAACAAAATGGTGTACTAAACGGACTCAAATACCCTCGAGACTACTCCATGCATTGCCAACCACTCATCGGCCACATCGGAGCACAAAAATAAATAAAATGAGAACAGGGGTATTCCCGTATTTTTTCATCACATGTCCGTCATCCTCGTCACCAGCATGATAGCATCATCTACAAAACGAGGTGTAAAATGGAGAAAAGTGAAAGGGGAGGGCAATAATGTAATTTCAAAAGAACCTGCTACACTGCTGGCAGAAACGCTGAGTCAACCCGGCTGCGAAGACAGTGGCAGCTTTAGAGTGAAACTCACAGACTTTATGGCGTCTATGGTAGTGTTTTGCATGGGTAAGATCAGCATTGCACCCTTCAGCCTGACATCTTAAGGCATTTGACGAAGAACCGGGATCAAGCGGTCTAGACCGGCGGTACAGTCGGTTCACGAAATCATCCTCAACAGAAGAAAAATAAGTTCTCCCCCCTAAATCCAGTCCTATCCTTGGAGTGATCAAATCAGAAGACCGAGAAATTTCCTCGCTTTTTGGTACTAGGAAGTGAGGGGTAGCGGTTGCAACTGATGTGATTGCTGGGATTGAGTCAAGGCTAAGGAGGGAGGGATGGTTGGCGGAATAAGAGGAGGCACCGCCGTAAGCTCGAGGGTCGAAAAGAGGGTTGAAATTATGATGCGCAGAGCTGGTGGCAGTGGGGTGGTTCTGAAACATTAAGGTTGACGAGGTTTGTTGAGGAAAGAGGTTGTTGTCGTTGAAAGAGGGCGTGGTGTAGTGATCGAAAATGTTAGCCTGACGATTTAGGTCTTCTACTTCTTGGCTGCTCGCGGCTTGTTCATCACCTCCTGATAGCATTATTGTTGATGGGTTTCCCCATTCGTACCCCAACATTTTTTTTCCTCAAGATAATATCGAAAGCTTAATCGATCTAGCAAGCTTTACCTTACCTGTAAGAGACACAAAGAAAGAAAGAAGTTAGAACGAAGAGGAGGGGGTTTCATAGATGATAAAGAAAAGGAAAAAGGTGATTGGACAGATTTGATCTTTCTTGAATATTATTATTTCGCTTTGATTGGTTTTGTTGATGTGGAGTTTCTGCTCCTGGAGAGGTATGAGTGTTTTTGGGAGACATGTCGGTGTTAAGGTGGGCTTCATGGGATATTACCAACAGTTGAAAGTCATAAAATAAAATATATAGAACAAAAGCTCACCTTTGAAAAACTGAGTCAGTGAACTGAAACAGAGAAGAAGAAGGTGCGAGTTTCAAAAACACTATATTTGCCATTTGCAGTTTCAAATTTTGCTTTCTTTTTCTATTTTTAACGGGGGTGGGGGTGTGCACAGTAATTTAAACCCTAAAAGTCTCCTCAATCTTCTTCCTCCCCTCTCTTGTCTAGATTCAGCTCCTTGTCTACGACTTTCAGGACAAAAAAAACCGACCCCCCGCCCTCTCTCTCTCTAGCTAGGTGAGAGAAACTGAGTTATGAGGCGACTTGTGCGGAGATAGGTGGGTGGTATCACTGGTATGTAATAGCAACTCCCAGATAAAAAGCAGCTCCAATTAAAAAAAAGCTAGTTATACAAGCTAGCTTAATTAGTAAGATAACTATGTAAATAGTATAAATATAATATATTTAATACACTTCAATAGATAAAAAATCAATTTAATTTTAATATATATAATATTAATATAATTATTTATTAACTAATACAAGTACAATCAAAATTATTTTTTAATATAGAAATATATTAAATAAATTTTTAGCTCTTTTAATCAATATGTATAAATAACTTTTCAACTTAAAAATATTATTTTGGCTCTTCAATAAACCTTTTCACTTGGAGCTATGAAAATGAAAGATAAAAGCTAAAAAACATTGTCTTTTACTTTTTAATTTTTTTTAATTCTTCTTTTGGAGTTGCTCTAAGTGAAAATAAAAACTATCATGTTATCCATTTGACTGTAACATATTTTTTGTTTGTCGTGCAAAAGACATTAATGAAGAATTAACAAGCATTCTAAATCATTCACTAATATTTGAATAATACAACTTTGGCTAATACAACCACTACCGAACAAGTATGATGAGTTTTATGATAATCAAATCAAGGAGCAAATAATGTAAGAAATGCAGTAATGCACGCCTATAAAAGTTATGAGGTGACTTTTAAAAATTATATGTTTGAATCAAAGTGTTCTAATTATTTTCCTAGAGTTTTAGCCATATATGATCATATAAAAAGATATGAGAAGAAGAAGATAGAGAAATTATAAATGGTAAAAAAGACCTTACACTCATTACGGAAGAAATTTCATTATGTGGTGGTCGTGATAGATGTATCAAATAATATGAACTTTTTGAAAATTCAAGTTCTCATTTAAAAACTACAAGTCCATGAAGAAATAATCAATAAAATTTAAAAAAACATGGGTGTCCAAGCATTCTTATTAAAATTCTCTACAAAAAAGAAAAGAAAAGAAAAGAAATATAGCTTTACATATAACTAAGGAGGTAGAGGATACAAACAAAATAAATAAAGAGTAGGAAAATGCAAATTTGAAAAAAAAGGTTGAGGCAACATCAATAAGTCAACTGATCGATTGATTAAAGTTATTTAATCAATCGATTTTAGAGGTAATAAAATCTAAGACCTGAGTTTGACAAAAAAAAAAAAGTTCAGTGATATAATTACAAAAACATGAGGTCATATGTTATGGATTGCTAGAATCCAACCAAAAAAGTTTAAGAGAATGTCAATCATGTAGTAGAAAAAGATATATAAATCATCTTATTATTAGTCCATGAGGAATAAATGAATACTAAAAAAATATGGTATCTTGAAAATTAAGCTAACAATCACATATGTAGAGATAAAAATAAGTTTATGGAGCTTGATGAATTAATTAAAGATAATATCACCCTTACATATCAAAAGAAAATATATGACTCTTGTTAGATTAAAATATGATAGTCACCGATTTATTGGTGATGTTTATTATATCTCAATTATAAAAAGCAATGTATTGAGTTTAAGATGATTGTTGGAGAAGGGATATGAAATCAAAATGAAAGATCATACTTTAAGATTACTTGATATTCATGACAAATTGCTTGTAATTAAAAGGGAGGACAAATTAGGAAATTGACACATAAAATTATCGCTTTTTAGAAGCATGATAAGGTGAAAGTCTAATATTCAGACTCAATTGGTCGACCATTTTGTAATGGTTAGTGAAACTAACCAGCTGGTTTTAAAAATAATAATGATTATCTCAAAACCAGAGGATTTCAACAAGATTTTTTATATCTAAAGATTCAAAAGTATGCTTAATACAATGACTACCAAAGAAAAGATAACCTCTAAAAACTCCTATAAAGATTCGAGCATGATCCAAAAAGTTAGATCATAAGTTATGGTCATTCTGAGTTGTTATTCTAGTTTGGTCCGACTAGACCTTCTCTTGGGCTTAAACATATTCCATTAATCCTTAAATATATTTGTTAGGTTATCCACATAACGTTTTAGCGGGCAAATTCTTATTTAGTTATGGTAGACCCATGTCTAACCACTCAAAATCACTTGTTATCGCAAACTCGATTACATCACTGATAATGAAAAATAGAGGACAACTACTATGTGAACAATAATTTTTTGAGATTTTAGTTAGAGTCTATTTTTGAATTTGCAAGTTGGACAAGGATGTTTATTTTGACTCATAAAACATATTTGAAAGAGAGAGAAAATCATAAAATCATAGCTTTACATAAAAGATCGACCAACTAATACAATTGGATCTAATTGGACGACCAATTGATCAAATAATTGAAGTTTTTTCTTTTCTCGTTTCAGAAGCTTGACATTTAGTGCATATTTGATAATATGATAATGATTGTTTTTTAACTTGAAAATACATAAAAATAATATATTTTTTAATTTTTTAAAATTTATTTTTTATTTCAGCATATCAAATCGAACTAAAAATATCAAATAAATGTTAATTTAAAAAAAAATAAAAACATAAAAAAATCAAGTTTTTTTCAAAAATACTCTTGAAACCAGAAAACAAACAATCTATTACCAAATATCATTATTCTGAAGGGCAGAGTTATCTTATCATGCTTAAAAATAATGATATTTAGTAAATATCTTGCCTCTTTGAATATTAATATTTTAATGAGTACTTCTTTAAGATCATAAAAAACAACAATTAGTTTTAATTGACATGCAAGCTCTCAAAAGAGCTACGATTCATGAGGTAAGAAGGCTGCAAACATATCTCATCTTTGATAAGTTAATAATTGATAAAGCGCTCCATAGTAAATCATAATCAGTTGGTTGCAATAAAACGATCTTTATTCTTAAGATATTAGTTCGAGCATGCAAGGTTGTTTATGCAATGTTACTGTATTGAATATAGCTAGATTCGCTATGAAAAAACAATTATGAATACACCAATTTAAAAATATATAGATATATCATTTATGATTCAACATTTGATAAAAAAAAATTATTATACAGAGATTAAATCCGAAAACATTTGTATATGAAGTGAGAGTACATGTACATTTGAAATTTGTCTTCATATTAAGAAAGAAATGATTGAAGAGAATCGAAGGGTTGGGTGGGGGGTGACAATTTTCGTTCAGCTGCTGAGACCATGTGAGAACTTAGGGTAAAAGGGACCACAAAAAACAGAAGAAGACAAGGGTCTAAAGTATCATATGGTCCCAAACATGACACCTTTCTTTTCTGACATCCTATTTGAGTAGAAAATATGAAAGTGGGAAGGGAATGGAAGGCAGAAGCCACACGCAATTAACAAGTGAGATGCTCCAGATAAAAATAGGATGACAAGCAATTAACAAGGTATGGTCCCTTCGGAGGGAGAGTTTAATTCTGCAGAACTTCTGTGCAATTGGCCGCTTTCAAGCTTTATTCTCACCAATCTTTTGATCACCGAATCAGGCAAAGACCCTATTGGATATACAAGCAACTCCAGAAAAACAAACACCATAACATGGTCAAGCTTTAAAAGGTATCAACAACAATACACCATGCATTTTTCTTTTTAATAGTCCTCATGTTGAAGCATATATATGTTTGTAATTTACTTGATTACAAGAAATGAAGTAGAACGAATTTAGGATGAAATATACAACTGCATATTCCTTGCTGGACCATCAAGATATAATCCAATATTAAGATCAATGCAGCAAATGGTGGCCTAGCAAGATACAATACTCAGAAGAAAGCAATTTTAGAAGCCACCAAACCATTTAACTGAAGCTAAATATGAACACTCCAAAGAATGGCATAATTTGAAATAAAGCTCAATCCTTGTTCGAGTTGAAACTGAACAAGAAAAAATAAATGAGAGAATGCACAGCATTTGTAAAACCATTATTAAACAGGTAAGTTTGGTTACGTTTCCAAGCATAGTTTACTTTGGTTTGTCTGTTAAGGTTACTAAGGACCTGAGCACACCCGGGCTAATCTTGTCAGCAAGCACACCTTTTTCTGAAATTAGAAGGGTCTTCTCCTTTACATAGCTTTGCAGTTTTTTTGCTTCATATTCAAGCCGTTCTTGATCTGCGTCACAGCAAACACAAGATTAGGGAATTGTCATAAGACATTTGCTGAGAAAAATATAGCACAGTAAAAGTCTATATCAATGGCCAATCATGTTCCAGGTATCCTAGTTTCATTATCTTCATCAATTGTAGGCAGTTAGCTTTTTCACACATGAGGCTAACATATTTTCAATGGATATGAATCACAAAAAACTGAAAATGATAGTTTGTTGAGACACCATGAATTTTTTTGCATGCTCTCTCTCAACAAAAAAACTCCCCCAAAGTAGTAGTGGTTATCTAATGAAGATAATAAGCCATCCACATTATGCAGAGCATCACATGATGAACACTTCACAAATCATGCTTGTCCAAGTACATTATATGTATTTTTCAAGAACAGGGAAAATGGTATAAATATCAGATCAAATGTCTACATATAAAATCTTCTCATGAAGCAATAGCTCCTCTTTGAACTAGGGTTCCAAGTTTCAAGACAAGATAGGAGCACTGGTGCAATGCATAAATTCACTCTCAATCTACTAACTCCAGAAACAGAAAAAGGCCCTATCTGTTGGCCCGATTGGACAAACCATATCAGTCCTCAATGAGAATAGGCAACATAAGACCCTCAAATAAGAGTTTCTCATAACAATGAGATCTCCCAAGTGTCTTCTACATCCAATTAAATCTCAAGCAAACCATATATTCCTAAAGTCCCTCATGTTCTCGGCAGAGAAACAGAACCAGAACACAAAGAAAACAGACTTTATTACTCGCACACCTCTTATTTATCAAGACAAGAGCACAAATTAAAAAACTAAACCAACGAAAAACTTGATAAAACAAGTTTCTCTGGGGTACGAAATAACCATGAAATTAACTTTCCAAAACAAATTGCACGCATTAATTAAACCACCACAATTAATAATTCTACTAAATTGACAAATCATCAGATTAAAACTCATCATAAATATGTAATTCTCTTGCAATCAAAACCCAAAGTTTTTAATTAAAAGAACTAAAAAAACCTTTATCCAAGATAGTGTGAGCAGCATGAAATGGAATGCAAGCGAAAACATCACTTCCTGGAAACATCATCCAAGTTTTCTCTTTCTCGTCATGATTACCACAAGTCCCACAAATTTCTTTCACTAAAGGAACATTCTTTGATCCCGACTTCCCGATATCCTTCATTATCGACTCAAAAGGAAACTTTATGCTTGTTTTTGTAGTCTTAGCTCTCTTCCTTAAAGCTGTCAATGCTTCTCTGTTTCCGTTCCTCTCTTTATCATTCTCAATCACCTGATAAAAATAAAACCAAGTGAATTCGTGGAAAGGATAATTTGCAAAGAAATTGTTTTAGGGTTTTGGAGTGTACCTGATTTCGAGCTAGTAGGAGATGCTCGGCTTCGATTTCGAGCTCGATTAAGCTTTGTTGGAATTGCTGCATTCCTTCATCCATTTTTATTTTTATTTTTTATTTTTTTGGGGGGGGGGGGGATGATTTAGGGTTTTGCAGTGTTTGCTCAGGCGGGTGGAGGATCAGTCATCACTCATCAGTGCAAGACTACTGTCCGTGTGGGAGAAATTAACTTGAGGTTTTGGGATTAAGGGGTGTTTTGAATATTAATAATAACAAACGGTGTATTTGGGAGAACTTTCATCATGCTTTCCGGTAATATTTATAAAAAAAAATGTTTTTTTAATATTATAATTTTGATATGTTAATATTAAAAAAAATTGTTTTAATGTATTTGTTTTACTATTATTATTGCTGCTGCTTGTATAAGATATACTAAAATGCCCTGGAAGAAAATATTTTAATATATATTAAAATTTTATTTTATTTTTCATTCTAGGAGTTAGCATTGGTTTTATGGTTATGGTCATAAGTTTCAAAGATTAACGAGGGTTGATCTTGGTTATTTTATAAATTTATTTTATTTTATTTTAATATTTAATGTTTTGTATTCATCATTTTTTTTTTTTTTACTTTACTTTATATGAGATTAACCTAATCCTAGGTTAACTTGGAACTTTTTCATTTTTTTTTTAATTCATCGTGGCCCTTTTTTTATTACAAAAATTGCTTCATTGTTTTTAGGTGTACCTTTTATGCAATTAATCCGACCTTATAACCATGTTCATAGGTTTAAAGGGCCAACACAAATTGACTTTGGTATTTCATTCTTCAACGTATATTTTTTGAAAATTAATTTTCATGATTTTTTTTATTTTGCACTTGCCTCTCTATAGGTCCATTTATCCTCTTAAAATTTAAAGGAAGCAATTACATCTTTTTTTTTCTTTTTATAATGCACAATGAAAGACCCTTGTACCCTTGGATTAAGACATATTAAAACATACATTCAAGGTTTTTTTTTCTTTTTATTTATTTGTAATGAAAATTTAAAAGAAAAGGAACGAATTCTTATGCAAGTTCGAATTTAGAGGCACTAATGTATCATTTCATCGCCTGAAATTACAATGCAATCTCTTTATTCTTCATAGGTGTGTTAAGAGTGATCTCCTTCATTATTCTCCTAATACAAATGATCAATCGAGACATGAATAGGCCATTGATTTCTCCTCCACGAGCTCTTTTTCTGTTGCGTCCATCTTCGCCCTCGAGAACTCGTCAATCATCAGTCCTGACATTGTTATGACCAGAGGACTCAGTCTCTAATGAGATATGAATGGGATAGTTTTAATTGTTCTTCTCTAAAAATTAAACTTCCTATCTGTAACTTGAGTTTAGATCACTTCACAGAAATTTTTGACAGTTTAGATCCATACAAAGCGTGAAACAAACACGAGAAAGTAAAAGGAAGTGGAGATTAGAGAGATTACCCTGCACGATAGACCATCTGCCCTTCTCGCAGGTGACCGGGAAAGAGTATACAAGGCCAGGTTGAATCCCATAAGATCCATCAGAATATACCCCCATGGAAACCCATGTTCCCTGAAAACAAGATAAATCAGCAAAAAGGGACCACTGGAAGATTATAATTTCCTGGAAAAGAAGAGCAGTTTTAAGACATGAATTCACTATGAATTTTCTAAGATCAAGAAATATCCGGGTAAAAGAATCAACCTTGGGAGTCCCAAGAACCCAATCGCGTATGTGATCACAGGCAGAGCTGGCAGCAGACAATGCACTCGATTGTTTTCTAGCTTTGATAATGGCTGCACCACGCTGCTGCACGGTGGTGATGAACTCGTCATTTAACCTGAGACAAGGAAAACTTGTTGGTGAAGCATATATATCCAAAGAATACTACCTCTGACAATATTTGGAGCATATGGAAATGATATAAGAAGATTAAACAGGTATAAACTTCGTATTTGATTACCATTTATCATCAGAGACAAGTTCTCCGACAGGCTTCTCCCCCCTGCTGGTATGTACAGTTGCGTGGCTGACATCTGGATACTGGGTTGAAGAATGGTTGCCCCAGATGATAACATTCTTCACGTCACTAACCTGTACATCTAGCCTCTCAGAGATTTGACCTAATGCTCTGTTATGATCAAGTCGCGTCAGACATGTGATGTTTTTCTCCGGGATTGAAGGTGCGAATTCTTTCAGGATGAGCGCATTTGTGTTAGCTGGGTTGGCGATTACAAGCACCTGCAAAACAAAAGCAACGAAATGTGTCAACGCAGGAGAGTCAGGCGTCTCTGTCAAAACCTACTTCTTCCTAAGGCCAATGCCATCTCAAGCTCCTGAAATCTATGACATGGAACTACTGAACCCCGAAAATTAAGAAAAACAAATCTACAGCCTACAGAGAGGGTTATGTTGGAAATTATCATTTTACCTCTCAGGACACACCCGTGTTCTTGTTTATTCAAACTCATGATCATAGAGATAGATCATGGGGATCAACTGTCTATTTTTTTCCTTGATGGGAGGAGAATATTAGCTAATAAATTAATGAGAAGGGTCTCTGATCTACTTATAAATAATAGCTTGTGTACTTCATTTACGGCTACTAATAGGCTTATGTGAGAAGATTTCTCTCAGGAAAATTTTTTATTATTATTTTGTTGGGAATTATTTGGAATTTGAGCAAAAATGACCGAAGGTATTTATAATTTAAATTTTCACTACTATATATATATTTAATATTCGATTATATAAAATGTATAACAGGCTATGCAAAGGCCTTCCCACCTTGCAATCTTCGGCAGCATGCTTCTCCAAGGCCGAAGCCTGAGCCTTGTAGATTGACACATTCTTCGACATCACATCCTTCCTCTCCATACCTTCCTTCCGAGGAAATCCACCGACCATGACTGCAATGTTGACACCCATGCAAGCCTCAATAGGATCTGTAGTAGCTATAACTCCTGTTGAGCAAGATATAATACAAAATTTATGAAATCTCGAAGAGAATCGAAGAGTACACCTTAACTTGCACAAGAATTACAAGGTACGATACCCTTGAGCAGAGGAAAGGCAGCATCAGTCAACTCCATTTTGACACCATTCAAGGCCTCGGCTACAGGTTCAATATCAAGCAGGTGAAGAATTACAGGCTGATCATGGCCTAGCATGACTCCTCTGGCAATCATTGGAACAATAGCATAGCCTATTTGCCCTGTGAGATGAGATTATTGTGAGACTTGGAATGGTTAGACTCAAAAATAATGGGAAAGAAAATTGAATTGAATTGAATAGAAAAAATCCAAATGAAATATGCAGTGTCAGAGCCTTGCCTGCAGCACCAGTTACAAGAATTCTCACAGGTTCTTTTTCTACATGAAGGAGGTTGCACATATATCTAATTATCTTCCAAAAAAGAGCGACAATAAATGATACAACTAGAATTTTCTGAAGCAATACAACATGATCCATCTCTCTAGAACAATAGATTTCCTGATGAAATGAAGATAGAGCAATATATATCCTTCCTGCCAAGATATGCTTTAATATATAGTATGATGAATGGAAGAAATTAAGAATCTACACAAACACCTCCATAACAAGGCAAAACGTAAAAGACAAAGCCTATTAATTAAGAATGCAACAAGTATAAAGATCTCCACATTCTGAAGAAAACATCTACCAAGCAATCTTTCCATGTGGTTTTGTGGGAATCCCTTTCTCCCTTTGTTTTGGGATAGCATGTGAAAAGGAACTCAAAACTTTGTCTACATTTTCTTGGAAGTAAAGGCTATGTAATATCTGAAAGAAATTGTTATGACAAGAGTAGTAAAACATGTTACCAGCAGCACCATTAACCATAACCTTAAGTGAGCTTCTGGCCATTCTGGTAAAGATAGGAGTTGTGAAATTACAGGGACAAAAATGGTGATGAGAAAGCCTATCCATGGTGACGAAATAAATCGAGATGCGTGTAAACTGACATATTTTCGGTTAATAAATAAATAACCTTGATGTTAATATGGCGCTGCCTTTTAGAGATTTGCAGTTGAAAAAAAGGTTTCGCCATTGAAACAAAGGTAATTAATTTGAACTTTAATCTATACCACTTCCAAGGGGACTTATATACACTTTGACTTCGTAATGCACAAAATCTAATCAGTGTTATATAAATTAAATACACTGTAGATAATTTCTTTTATTTGGTATTTGTTTTGTAATATGGTTAGAAATACATTTTATCTTAATTATAATTTTAAAAGTATTTAATTAATTAATACACTATATAATTTTGCATGAGTTTCATTAAAAATCCACTCTTAAATTTTATTTTAAAAAAAAAAAATATATATATATATATATATATATATATATATATATATCTTTTTAATTTTAATCGCAATAACTATCACGATACTAAATGCAAGTGGACCATTATCGGATATGGTAGTTTTATTCCAAATCCTTAAAATCTTGGTTTTGCCTAATAATAAAATCTCAAACTGCTTTGCCACATCTTTCAAAAATGATTTTGGAAAAAAAAATTATTTTTTCATTTTAAATTATTTTTTATGTTTTTAAATCATTTTAATGTGTTGGTGTCAAAATAATCTTAAAAAAAATATTATTTTGATGTATTTATAAATGAAATATATTTTAAAAAATAACATCAACCACACTCTTAAATATGTCCTGAGTTGTTTTGTTGGGATAAATAGCTATATAATTGGACTAGTTAAAGAATTAATCAAATTGGTATTCAATTTTTCTTATCTGGGAAAACGGTAGCCGCTTCTTCATAAAATATTAAAATTAGATGTTTGATGAAATCACGAAAACTTCATATATCTATATTTAACTTTTCACGGTTGTGATTTTGGATTTGATGAAGTGAGTGTAATTAATAAAAAAAAATCCAAAACTAAGTCCCATATAGGTATAATAAACATTTCAATGTGTAAATTAGTAAATATATAAGAAGAAATAATTTACAATAAAGAATATTTGACTTATTAAATGGCTCTTTTATGTTGAGTGGTAAGTAATGGTTTCTAGAATTGTTACGTGGTTGATGTTCATGTGTGAGATTGCATCTTACTTATTTTAGGGGTCCTGGCACGAAGGGTGGACAAGGACTTGGCACCAAAGGTATCGATGGAAAGTTTACTGTTTATAATATACACCAGGATAGAATTTGACAATTGAAATAAATTTTCAAATATGATTGTGCAGAATGTAGCTCTTAAGATAATTTACTACAGTGCTAGATAAAAGGTGTGTTAGCATTAAGTAATATGATCATGCATTTTGAAACACCCGATGGAAACCTCCAAGCTTGGAACAATGTCTGAAGACATGGTGGATAGTTTCTCTCCTCTTCCTGAATCCGACCCTGATAGACCTTCCAACAAAACAGAGAGAAGCATCTACTTAGTTACCACCCAGAAGGGCTTTGTTCTCAACATTGTGTTTTTTAAAGCTGAGGAAAAGATTCGGAAAGGCAGATGATAGACCTTTTGCTGTCTGAGATTATTGCTGTAAGAACATATGATTCGCAGGTAATCTGGGACTGAGAATGGTCTCCAGAAGAAGTTTAAATACCCTTTATCAGCGTTGTCGATGGTGTTAAAGCTTATTGATGTCAATTTTTCCAATATAGTTCGTTCAAGCTCGGCATGTGGTTGGAGCTTTCATCATCTACTGTCACGATCTCTTACATTCAAATTGAAGTCCCTTGGAGGGCACTAGTCTTAGATTTGCAGTACAATGGAAGAGTTCAACAATACAATCAAAATTCACTGTCGAATTCTGATTAATCATCATATATATTACAAAGCGTCAATGAGTGAAGTCACAAAGATTAAATTATCAAAGTAATCAAATGGCTTGAGCTATGAAGTGCAGTTCAATAACCATATCTCTCAACTGAGAAATTTCCTGCTTGTCATGCTAGCAGCCACCAGGTCCAGCTTGCCCCGACAAAGGATTAAGGTAAGACAACGTAATGATAACAATATAAAAAGAATTCAGCTCTTCGTCCTATCCGTGTATGATGTGTCATAATCCTACACAGGCTGTATCTCTAACCCAGTATGTTCACCATTTCCAGAAGAAGCAGAATCCTGGCTCTCGCCAGATTTCATCTCCTGAACGGGAGGAGGGTTGACAACTGTCATCTGCATATCAGCAGGGTCAGACAGATGGTTCCTCATTTCCCTGTGCTCCTGACACAATGCACACCAATGTAGGCAACAGTGTACCATGCACGGGTCACACGGAGAATTCTGCAACGGTTTCACAATTGAGGAGCATTCAATTTCAGGTGTCAATCAATCTTTCTAAGCAGAAAAACAGAAACTGCAAAACAATATGGCTGATGAACTGAAGGGCTACGTTCAATTTGATCAGACGTTTATGCAAATATAAATCAATCACCTTGAGATGATATTTCTTCTGCAGTGATTCTCGAAAGAGGCCGGTGTAAATGCCACAAACCCACCATGCAAATAAGAGGCCCTCACAAATGAGAACTGAAGTGTTAGGATCAATACCATTGCAGAAAGCAGTGGCTGCTGCAACTGCAATTCCACCTTCTACACACACTGCATGGCCGACACATGCACTGGGCCAAGGAATATATTCTCTCAGCTCAACATTCCGACCAAACAACACGCATGGACAGAATAATCCTGTGAAACCTTCAGCACATAGAACGATTGGTTACTTCATAATATTTTTTGAAAAAATATATATATTGTAAAGAAAATGGGAGCAGAAATGAAAGCATGCTCACAGCTATCAGTATCTTCAGGGCAGCCAAAAATCCCAGTTGTCCAATCTTCATCGGCAGGAGGCTCATACCTTTCTGGTAGATATTGTCCACATTCAATGCACTTCCTCTGCACACCACAAAAACCTGGAAAACAAATCAATAATAAAAGTACATGCTCCAACTTCTACATCACAAAAATGCATGCAATTACTTTTAGTTTTGCTTTTCTTCCAAATAACATTCAATTAATTTTCACAAAATTCTAATAATAAAATTATGAAGGATGAGAATTGATATTTGCGGATGAATCTATTATCATTACTATTATTATACATGGCAATGTGTGCAAGAAAGAAAATATTGTACAGGACCTGAGAGACATTGACGGGCTGGTTGAGTTCTCCAGGTTCAATATCTCCCACGGGTGCTTCTTGCTCTCTTGTTAATGGCACGTACCGACGAGAATATCTTGCATGATGATCATCTTGATCCATCTGATCATCAAGTAATATAACATCCACAGCTTATAGATATATATATATGAGTAATATTCACACCATTATTTGCATCTAACAACGTATAAAAAAGAGAGGAGAGGAAGAAATGGACCTTAAAAGTGGAAGGATCTGAGGGTGATGTGGAGGATTAAAGAAGGATGCAGTATCTTCAATGGCTATTCTCTTTGTTCTTTCTTGGAATGAAATCATGAAAAAGCAGAGAAGAATGCTCGAACCTCCATTTGTTTATAAATGGCAAGGATTGACTAATACCAAGTCCTGTTTTTCTTAGGCTTTAATATTGGTCATGGTTTATTTCCTTTTTTTCCTTTTTTTCCTTTTTATAGGCTCTTGGCTCACTAAAACCAAGTTATTTTCCAAGTGGGTCGGGTTTGAAAAATCTCAAAATGTGATATCTTATTTTTGTGTTTTTTTTACGCATTTTCATTTATAATATTTATATTATTCAAAACTTAATTCAAAAAATGTAAATGGTACGGATAAAAAAGTTTTTATAACACCCCTGCTTGGGAGACAATCCTTGATAAATTATAGAATATTCACTCCATGATTTAGCTAGACCACCTTATCAATTTTAAGATGGTCACATTTTTAGAAAGCTATGAGCTGATTTGCCCGCTTCGCTGAGCTTTTTTATTTATGTAGAAAATTGATTGATTTTATAAATGTTGTATTTTATTATTTTAATATTTAATTAGTATAATTGTAATTGATAAAGTCTGTTAAAAATGGTTTTTTTCAATCAAAATATGATTGAATATTGCTATTGCTAAAAAACTTTTGATAAAATTTGTTAGAAAATTTGCTCAGAAAGTTAAATGATTTATTAGAAATTTGTTGTCACGGATACTTTGGTAAAAAAAAAAACAAAAAAAAAAACCCGGTAAAAAAAGAACAGCTGACTTGGACACTAAAAAATAAAAAATATATGTGGAAAAAAGGTCACAGTTTCTGAAAAGGAAAAAAAAAAGAGTCTAAAATATAAATTTAACTTCAAAGACAAAGTTTTTTTTTATAAGATTTATTCATTATATTATTATATTACATATATTTAAGAATACTTATATTAATTTTTTTTTTCAAGAAATTGTAGGTCATTTATTTTATCTGTTTATATATTTTTAGGCGAGACTATTAAATAAATATTAAACACATATACTTAGTCTCACATACTATATAGTGTGATCGAAATGGGAAGTGATTTTTATATTTTTTAATTGTAGAAAATCTAAGTAAATTTGTAAAAAAAAAAAAGATTAGTTGCCTTTTTCCCCTAATAATATTAGATCTTACACATTATAAATAAAAATATTGAAATTTATTTTCAAAAAATAAATATAAGTTTTTTTGCGTGCTATAATTACTTATTTGCCGTTAAAAAAGAACAGTGTAGTTGAAACGGAAAGTGCCTTATATATTTTTTAATTGTAGATAATCTAGGAAAATTTGTTTACTTTTTGTTTTATTGAGTTGTATTTTTTCTTGGGTAATATTAGATGTTAAATATTAAAAATCCAACTTTTTGATTTTTTTTAAGAAAAAAACTTTAACAAAAGAGCACAAAATTAAAATTCAAAGCCAATTTTTTTTTTATAAGATTTATTCATCATATTATTATATTAAATTTATTTAAGAATGTTGATATTAATTTTGTTAATCAAAAAAATCTGAGGTCATTTTTTTATCTCTTTATATACTTTTAGGCGATAATATGCAATAAATATTAAAACATATAATAATGACTTGTTTGCCGTTTAAAAGGAACAGTGTAATAGAGACAAAAGTGATTTGTATCGTTTTTTAATTGTAGATAACCTAGATAAATTTGTTTATTTGTTGTTCTTGAGTTGTCTTTTATCTCCAGTAATATTAGATATAAAATGACTATTGCTATTATTGCAAAAACAATTAAAATTATTAAATTATCCTGGAAAAAAAAAACACTCATAAACATTAACAAAAGAGTAAGCAATAAAAAGAATATATTATTATTATTATTATTGTTATTATTATTATTATTATTATTATTATTATTACTATTACTATTATTATTATTATTATTATTATTATTATTATTCTTATTCTTCTTCTTCTTCTTCTTCTTCTTCTTCTTCTTATTATTATTATTATTATTATTATTATTATTATTATTATTATTATTATTATTAGTATTATTATTATTATTATCATCATCATTATTATTATTATTATTATTATTATTATTATTATTATTATTACTATTACTACTATTAGTATTATTCTTATTATTCTTATTCTTATTCTTATTCTTATTCTTATTCTTATTATTATTATTATTATTATTATTATTATTATTATTATTATTATTATTATGTTAATAATGGAAAATAAAACACATATTATTATTATTATTATTATTATTATTATTATTATTATTATTATTATTATTATTATTATTATTATTATTATTAGTAGTAGTAGTATTAGTATTATTATTATTATTATTATTATTATTATGATTATTATTATTATTATTATGATGATTATTATTATTATTATTATTATTATTATTATTATTATTATTATTATTATTATTATTATTATGTTAATAATGGAAAATAAAACACAAATATCAATTTATCAAGGGATGAAAATCAAAAATTAAAACTATAAGGGCCAAAATGAAAATTCAATATATTATCAATTTCAATCAAAGGATCCAATTGAAGAAATCGAAACTTATGTACTGTATTTATTGAATAATTTAAACCGAATCTGAAAATTAAAAGAAGGAGGACCGAACTGAAACATTGACATCCAATCAATTGCAATCGGAGGACCCAATCGAACTAAATCAAAACTTATGCAACCAAAATCAGGAGAAAAAACAAAATCAAAAGTCAAGGGACCGAAGTAAAAAAGTGCACAAATTGGGGGACTCTCCTGCACTTTTACGTGCAGGAGAGAGAGAGAAACGTGGCCGGCGGCTTTAACCGGTCCCCGGCGCGTCCACGGGCATGGTTAGGGTAAATGCGCCACCGCGGGAGGAAGAAGACTCCCAGGCGAACCGCTCTGTCCGTCAGAAGCTCGTATCCGTCCACCTTATGACGCCGCACGCGCCACCTGAACAGGGCGTGGGGCGTGAAACAGGTAGTCGCGGGGCGTGAAACAGGTAGGCGCGTGATTCACACGCACTGACAATAACCGGGAAAAAAAATAAAAAATGTGGTCAATTACCGGAAAGCCCCTGGACCGAAATCAAGGTTTTTGTCTTATACGGGCCCAGAACCGTAATTAGCCATTTTAAATATATTAAAAAAAAATTGCGGCGGACCGGTCCGTACGCGTGCAATTACATGAGTGACCCTTGCCCTCAGCGCTTTTTACACGCAGCCCGAGTGCTATTTTGTCTTATTATCGGGGCTAAAAGTGTCGTTACACTGTTCATGAAAGAAAAAAAAAAAAAAAAGGCAGACGAACAGCCGCGACACACGGCCGAGAAATGGCCAATCCACAGTGAATTGTCTCTATGGCTACAGTACCACCGACCCCGAGCTGTTTTAGCTTATTTGTTAATGATTGAGAGGGCGGCTAAGTAAATAATTTATTTTGGGTACAAAACATGTAAAATTGAAGGATATAACTGAAGGTTTACAAAGTCTAGGGTATCATCAGCTTCCATGAGCAGATGTGGTTCTGCTCATTAAGTTTAGGGTAAATAAATTGTTTCTGAATTACAGAATAAGACACTTTAAATTTGAAAACTCTCGATCAAATTTGTTGTTTAGCTCGAGTTTCAAATTAAATCATATAAGAATTGTGTAACTTTATCAACTTAATAGGTTCAAGAAAAAAATTCAAAGAGACATAAAAAATATATATATAGCTTAGGCTAACCCTCGTCAACTCGTCTCACTCATGCCTCTAAACTAAATCATGTATTTCATTGGATTCAATTAATTATTTTATTTTATTATATAAAAATCAATTCACATAAAAGATTAAAAGATAAAATTATGTAAAGGAACAAATAAAAAAACTCAATATTAAATGATACAATTAAAAGAAAGCAAAAACAAAAATGTATAAAAGTAACTCAAACAAACAAGCATGAGTGACCCAACATTTATGAGTCTCGAAATATAAGTTTTTTTCTAAGAATATATATAGTATTCATTCACTATTATTTTAAAAATATAAAATATAACTAGGTTATTTCTATTGTTATGTTGCTGCTTGGGCTAAGAAAAAATTGAACGTAAAAAAATATATAGGTCACCATAATTGTTTTACCTTGGTACAATGGGTTAAACTTAAAAACTCTCTCCCTAATTTGTTACTTAGCTTGGGTTTCAAATTATATTATGGTAATTGGATCGACATGACTTTGTCGACTTAATAGGTCTGAAAAAAAATCAAAGAAAACAAAACAATTCAAGTTAATCATGGTCACACATCCACACTCATAACTTGAGCCATGGACTCCACTTGATCCAATTAAGTTTTTATTTTATTATATGATAAAAAAAAACAATTCATAATTGAAAAAACACTAAAAAATCATTAAAAACTCAACATAAAAAGATGGGATTAAAAATAAAATCAAAGGAAAAAAGAGAGCCTAGATGCACGGGGTAGATTACTTAGGGGTATGGAGTTGAAAATTCATTTTTTCAATATTTTTCACCTATAAACATCTTTAAAACACCATAAAACCATCTTCCAATCACATAATAACCCTAAAATACCCCAAGAATACCCCAAGATCATCTAAAAAATAAAAATCAAATGAATAAAAAGTCTTTCAACCGAGTATGATCACCTTTCTTGATGATGTTTAAGGGGAAAAAGTCACTACCAACAAACTCACATCATCAAATAAAACTCATTAACAACAAGAATAGCAAGTTCTTTCACTTGAAAAATATTGTTTTTAGGCGAGTTTGCTAGGAATAAAAGAAGAAGCTTTTGAACCAAAACACGTGGTTAACCTTATATTTTTTTTCCATATCTACATGTTATTTTTCCACATTTAAATGTTAATCATCTATCTTTAAATGCTGTATTTTTACTTTACTCTCTTGTTTAGGAGCTGAAAACGAAAACTAAGCATTTGAACCATAATCCATGGTTAACCATATATTTTTCTCCATATTTACATGTTAAATCCCCCCTCATATGTTGTATTTTTAATGTTAAGCTTTCTTCTAATTAGACTATAGACGAATATGATTGAAAGAACAAAAAGAGTTGTCCTGTTTTGTTAATATTAATTTATCAAAATAATAGATAAAAAACAATTTAGTTTACGATCCCTATTTAAAGATTTTGAGACTATAGTCCTTAATTAAAAAAAAAAATTGAATTATCCAGTTAGTTACTTGTAAATTGCTAAACAAATCACTCCAAAATTCTAGTAGGATTTATATATAGTAAATTTACCTAGCACGCAACAATCAATTACTTTCTTGAGCATCGGTGAAGTAAATTATTTAGATATTGAGGAAAATGAACGCCTCACCCTTGCATCCCATCCCCGATTAAAAATAAAAACCTGTAATTGCTTCTCATCCTAATGCATAGTGTCTGATTTGAAATTTAAACCTAAACTTACTGGTGGGCGAATAAAGAAAACACAGAACTAAAAGATATCAAGATTGCAATTAGACACAACTTTAAAAACATTTAAATTTTATTTTATTTTATTTTAAATAGTTTTAAATTATTTTTATATATATTTTTAAATTGTTTTGATATACCAATATGAAATCTAGTTTTTTTGTAAAACAAAAAAATATTTTAAAATAAAATAAAAACATTTTAAAAAACAAAATATCACACCATAACCTAAGACAATAACTTAGGCCAGCATGACAATCTAACAAAACACACAAGACAGGCACGGAGGTTGATACCATCTAACAAAGAGCAACTGCAGCAACGACAGAGATATCCAGTCTTGCATGTGAATAAACTTGCGAGCCAAAATAAGGCTACAACAACCAATGCAGCAGCAAATCCTTGCAATAAACAAACAGCAATAAACTATCATAATCTCTTAATCGCAAAGTTTGGAAGGAAAAAAAGACCAAATCCGCACAAAAACAAAAGCCCCAAATGCTGCAATCACCGATAACGACGGAGGGAAAGAGTTTGGTTCCTTTTCCATGTTGCCCTCCTGGAAGGCCGTGCCTTGTGATGCAAGTGTCCCCTTCCTCGGAGACCCCTGTACTTCTTTCCAGCAGATGTTAGACCACGAAGCTCTCTGTGTTTATGGACAGGGTTGCAGATCCAATTGATCCTTGGATCATTGCGAATGGCATTGTGAGCAGCATCGACCAGGATAACCTCAAAATATTTGTAAGTGGAATCCTGATAATTGAAGGTTATAAATCAGATACAGACACGAGCAAACTAAAAAAGAGCCTAAGAAAGAAGAAAGGGGAGCGAGTATTAGTAATAGAAAACAAATGTTGTATGTTTGTTTTTACATATCAAAAATATTATTGAAAAAAAAGAATTTTTTACTTCAAATATTTTCAAATCGTGCTGATGTTAAAAAGAAATTGTAAAAATTAGAAACAATATTATTCTTTAAAAAACAATCGTTACTATTAATACAAATCCAAAAGCTCTCTTAATCATGGGATGAACCTCTCTTACTTGCTAAGTGATTGATATTTCAAACACTGTCAGCGTCAAGTGACTTTCATGTGCTTGCATCCAGATGGGGCAAGCACAAGTTTCAAAGGACAGTCCTTAAAAATAATTATACGTGTAATCCAGAAAGGTGAAGGTTAAAATAGCTATCGATATTAAAATGATTGTCAGAAGGCTTATCATGGTATTACCCTCTTATCTTAATTGCTAAGTACTTGGAACATTCTTAGTTCAATTGACCATCAAACATGCTTCCACAGAAATAGGATCCTCATCAAACCACTACAAATCATATTGCAAGACTATTTGCCTCCAATAAACGATGGAAAGGTGAAAGAAAGAGCAAAAGCAATCTTATATTACGAACCTCATTAATCCAGTATGAGTTGAGAACTTTGAGACCACCTAATTTCCGCCCTGCACGCTCTTCAGCAACTGACCTCTTGCTACGCTGGAACTTAAGCTGGGTAACACCCTGGTTTGTTGGCTTTCCATAAACAATACCCTTCGGAACGGGCCTCTTCCTGCCACCACGCCTCACACGGATACGATAGACAACATACCCCTGAAAATCAGTATCCATGTCATCATCAAATAGAAGTGTGCGAGATAATGCATTTTTCAGTCCAGTTACAAGAAAGCCAACCGCTAGATTGCATTGACCACAAACCAAGTTTTTACCTGTTTTGCCTTGTATCCCAAACGGCGAGCCTTGTCGGGACGAGTAGGATGAGTTACACGCACAATCGAAGGATGTTGACGGTATTCCCAGCACCTCACCCTCTGCAAGAACCTCATAACATCCGACTGCTTCTTCCTCCATAGCTCCGAAACATACTTGTAAGCCCCTATACATCACCATACTCATCATTAAACCCCACGTCTAGAATTCAGAAACCACAAATTATAACCAACACCCGCGTTTCTATTTTTATTCACTAACCCAGTCTAAGACATTCTTTTTTCGACATAGTTTTGACAAGTTAACTAAACCCCATCAACTATGTAGTTCATTTATATCAAAAAGATCAAGTTCATCGAATTGCATGCTAGAAAAAAAGTCAAGCTCATTTTCTAACCAAAATAAACAAATAAGATCATCCCATAAACAGCACATCGTTAAAGATTGAGACATGAAACGCAGTCGATACGAAGCAGAATCTAAGAGTGCTTTTGGAAGCAGAATCTGAAAGTGCTTTTGGAAGGAGATGAATGCTTGCTCACCCATTGTTGTGCCACAGGATGTCTGAAGACGGCTCCCTCTCTTCTCCTCGAAGGCTTATTGTTGTGAGGCGGGTTGCCCTAGTTTTTATTTATGTATCAGAAAGCTAATCCTAGCCGTCAGATTTTAAATGATTTTGGGTCATGTTGGGCTGACAATATTTCTGGGCAGGGTCTCGTGGCTCCAACTAGGCCCGATTTAGTGCAGGTTTATAATTACGTTTTAAAAGTATTTTTAAAAACATATTAAAAAATATTTTTTTTAAATTATTTTATATATTAATGTCAAAAATATTTTAAAAAAATATTTTAATATATTTACAAATAAAAAATACTTTTAAAAATAACTTTAATCACGTTCTCAAACAATCAAAATGTTATACACTTCGGTTGCTGTAAGTCTATTGTAGTCCATTTGCCTTTGTTATATTGTTATCGTGTATTGGTTGTTTTTTAAAAATATAAATTGTTTTAAAATGTTTTAAAATAATATATTTTTTTTTATTAAAGATTTATATTTTATATTATCACATCAAAATAAAATAAAAATATTATTAGCTTAAAAAAATCATTTGACTTGAATAATAAAAAAAACAAAAAAATATCAATTTTTAAATGATCACCAACACAATTAAAATTTAAAGACTAAATTGAATAAAAACATAACCTCAAAAAAACATAAAATAATAAAAATTAAAAATCAAAACCAAGAGAATATACATATAGATATGAATAAAATATAGGGACTATTATCAAAAAAAATTAAAGGAATTAAAATCAAATAAAAAATTTAAAGAAGAAGGGTCGAAATGAAAAAAAAAAAAAATGATTAATTTCAATTGAAGGAAAAAATTGAAAAGAAAAAAAAACAAAACTTTATACCAAAAAAAATAATGGATTTAAAACCAAACTCTAAATTAAAAGAATAAGGACTAAAATAAAAGTCAAATATATACTCAATTTCAATTGAAGGACAAAATTGAAACAAATCATAATTTCTATAACAAAAATCAGGACAAACAAAACAATAAAAAAAGAAGGGACTTAATTGAAAATACCATAAACCAAGGGGACTTCTATGTAATTTAGATTGTAGGAGAAAAAAAGAAAGAAAAAATGAACAATTAACCACCGTCATATTTTTAGCTACCATGAAACGACACGCACATCACCATACGAAAGAGGACATAACTGAGCATCTTGTAAAACATCATATGTACATTTTGCATAGGACTAAAATGCCTTGAGTCCAAGAGTTTGATTTTTATGCATCGGGGGTAAAATTTCTAATGACTTTGACTTAGGTGGTCTGTTCACGGGGAATGAACAAAATTTATCCCATTCTCATTTGCCTCTTCACAGAAACTCCATAGTAATAATAAAAAAAAAGTAACAAACCTCTCTATAGGAACTCCATCTTCTTCAAGTTTTTTTTAGCACTTAATCCAAAAAAAATAATCAAATTTCATTCTCCAAATCTCTAATTACTTATCTTTAAAAGGATTAAAAATCATTTAATTTTGGTTAATTCAGAAACAATCTGATTGTTTGGTAATAAAAGCTCAAGGAGAGATTGAAAAAACAAATGATAAAGTTGACTAAACAAAATCTCTTGATCTGACTCTTTGTTTAATATAGGTTTAAAATTAAATAATATAAAAAATATTTCAATGTGATATTTGACTTGATAGATCTACAAACCACCTGATTCACTGTTACAAAATTATAATGATAAAATTAAAAAAACAATGAATGAAATTAGAAAATAAATAGGGGGGATTGAAGAGGGGGGAAAAGAAAAAGCGGAAGCAACTTCATTGTTTATATAAACAATAAAGGTTCATAACTTGAAGAAACCTTTTCATATCCGTGTTACATCTTCATTCTCAGATGAGGATTATAATTTTTACTGTCATTTCATTCAAACAAGATGAATTTGTTGTTGACTGCAGTCTCCCTCCTGAATCTGTACCTGCATATCATGTTCTGCAGGCTGTGGGACAGAGTCTTTGATGATGTCAATGGCACGTTACTGCTATCTATTAAAGTCCCACTCTTTGCACCCACTACTAGCTACAGTTCTTATTCTAATTCATACCGTCCATGCAGGGGGGGATGCTTCTTAGATTCATGCGATTTTGTTAATGTGGGAATTATCTCTTAATGATAGATTTTAAGAGTTTATGTTCTCTTATACTCTAGCTTCGTTCATGGAGATAAGCTGCTGGAAATTCGTTGGTCAGATGCAGTTAGTTAGTTTCACACAGAGCAACCTATTTGCTTACTGTGAAAATAATTGCCAGGATTGGTAAGTTGGAATTAGCTCACGAGCTTCGCTAACCTATTTTCTCAAATTTTATAACGAAGAAGAAGGTAAGTTGGAATTAGTTCAAGAAACCCTAAAAAAAGAAGGAAAAAAATCGTGATCACCCTCTTGAAGCTTTCATGCTTCCAACCACAAAAGGCAGAAATATTACCGGTAGACATTTTTAATTTTTCATGTTTCCCATCTTTAACACCAACCTTTCTCCAAGAACAGGTTTATCTCTCGTTTATAATCCCGTGTTGTGATATTTCGTCCATTAAATTCACTTTGTACCGAATTATCTTCTTCCTAAACCGATCGAAGATGTCTGAAACTTACAGTAATGGGGCTTCAAAGCACTATGCCACTTCCAGTAGGCGTGCACCCACCTCAGGCAAGGCAACATTACTGGCAATCGGCAAGGCCTTCCCCGGCCAACTTATTCCTCAAGAATGCTTGGTGGAGGGCTATATACGTGACACCAAGTGCGATGATGCTTCGATAAAGGAGAAACTGGAGCGACTTTGTAAGTGAAATGGCTAAACCCATTGATGGTCGAGGTGAAGTTCTCGTAGTTTCCATTGCATGGAAGGTTTTTCAAACTTCTAATTTCATTTTTTTGCCAGGTAAAACCACTACCGTGAAGACAAGATACACAGTCATGTCCAAGGAGATACTAGACAAGTACCCTGAACTTGCAACAGAGGGCTCTCCAACAATCAGGCAAAGACTCGAGATAGCGAATCCAGCAGTCGTGGAGATGGCTCTGAAAGCAAGCATGGCTTGCATAAAAGAATGGGGAGGGTCGGTAGAAGATATCACCCATATCGTCTATGTTTCTTCTAGTGAGGTACGCTTGCCAGGTGGTGACCTCTACCTCGCCAGTCAGCTTGGACTAAGGAACGATGTTGGCCGTGTTATGCTCTACTTCCTCGGCTGTTATGGCGGCGTCACCGGTCTCAGAGTTGCCAAGGACATTGCTGAAAACAATCCAGGAAGCCGTGTTTTACTAGCTACTTCTGAGACCACGATTCTTGGTTTTCGCCCTCCTAACAAGGCACGCCCCTACGACCTTGTGGGGGCTGCGCTCTTCGGTGACGGAGCTGCGGCTGTGATTATCGGAGCCAACCCTGTTGCAGGCAAAGAGTCTCCTTTCATGGAGCTGAACTACTCAGTTCAACAGTTCTTGCCAGGTACCCAGGATGTGATCAACGGACAACTTTCCGAAGAGGGTATAAATTTCAAGCTCGGGAGGGACCTTCCTCAGAAGATTGAAGATAATATCCAAGAGTTTTGCAGTAAGCTAATGTCAAAGGCTGGTCTGACCGATTTCAATGATCTGTTCTGGGCCGTCCACCCTGGCGGACCAGCAATACTTAACCGGTTAGAGAGCAAGCTCAAATTAAACGAAGAGAAGCTAAAATGCAGCAGAAGGGCTCTAATGGACTACGGAAATGCCAGCAGCAATACTATAATCTATGTTTTGGAGTATATGAGGGATGAGTTGAGGAGGAGAGGAGGGGAAGAGTGGGGACTTGCCTTGGCTTTTGGACCAGGCATTACTTTTGAAGGCATCCTGCTTCGTAGCTTATAATCAAATCCTGCAGCTACATGATTTGCATTTCGTTTTTATTTTTAATTTTACCATGAATCCAGACATATATGCTGTTTCTGAAGCAGTAATTCAAAAGAAATGAAATCTGAGAAGTTTACAGAGGACTGAGATGTTGTAAGAGATCTAGTCTTGCTCCATGGCCAGACTTTATTCCCTTTCCTCAAATGGATTGAACTTCAAATATTTATTTTCAGATAACCTAAAAAATATATTTTATGAGTTCAGGTGAGCGAATAAAATCTCGGTTATTTCAGACTTTTACAAAAAATACACGTTTTAACTCAAATTTGAAACTTACTTTTGTCATTAAGCTATGCCTGCTGGGGACAGAACTTTGAACATGCTATGCCATTGGATGAAGTAACAGTTTTCCTCTTTCTTTTTTTTTTATACACACACACTTGCACACACCAAATTGCCCCTAAAATCATATGATGATGATAATAATAATAAAAATGAATAATAAGGTGAGGAAATTTTAATTTCAAGGATTTTATTGTGCTTTGAAAAATAAAATATATATAAAAAATTCTAGACTCAAGCTATATTTATTTTAATAACAGTTAAATAATTATATTGTGCAAAAAATATAAAAAGACTAAGTTACTTATAACCAATTCTGAAATAACTAAAACCTAATTACTCTTAATAAATAATTTAGGGTTTTTTAGAAGGGAAAAATAATGATTTTATTGTTTTAACTAGAATCACTCAAAGCATTTATATAGTACTTTTCATATTTTGTATGTGATTGAAAGCTAAAAAATAAAAACAAATGTGGTAAAATAATGTCAAAAATCAGTTTAATTTTTTTAAATATGATTATAAGAAAATATTCATATTATTGCTATTATTGTTTTGCTTATTAGATACATAATTATTTTAAAGAAAAAAACATTGTTAGTTGTAAATTTTATGATAAGTCGTGTAAAATCCCATCTAGGAAATTATATAAAAAAATAAAAATGAGGGAGTGACATGTAAGAAAATTCTCAAATTGGAAATATTAGGGTTTATTGGAATTTTGAGATAAATGTTAGATTGTGTGAATTACTTTTTAATTATGATGTTACGAGGAATTGAAGATCAATTGTGGTTAAAATTGAGAAGAGAAATGGTGTGTTTGGATGTATAAGAAAATTGGAAACGAATGGAATTCTTATTATTTTTTATGCATCATAAATTTAATTCTTTATTCTTAATATGAGATGTCATTTCAAATAATTTGAGCAATGGTTATTAAAATACTTAATGATAGAGGTGTTAATTGATTTTTTATTTATTAACATAGATGTTCGGATCAATGTACGAGCATCTCAACTAATCTCATGAGTCTTGAAGCTAATGACCATGCAAGCCTCTAACGGTTATCATATTAGCAACTATAGAGTTTAAACCTCTGAAATCACAGGAGAAACAGACATTTTAGTTCCAAATTCTTACCTTGATATTTGATTAGTTTGTAACTTATAATAGCCATAAATGCTAGTAATTTTTGTTTTTAAATGTAATAGTCTCTATATCATGCTTGTAAAACATAAAAGTGTGGATTGCCCTTGTTCAATGTTTTATTTTATTTTTTCTTTCTAGGTTAATATAATCATTACATTTTATACTTAAAAGGTAAAAAAACCAAATTACTCTCAATCAATCCCATAACAACTAGCAAACTCACAGGAAAAATACTATTTTACCTCAATAGTAAGATTAATGTTTTTTTTTTTTTTGAAAATGCAAAATAATAACTATACTATCGCGTTGAATAATAATCTATTTCCAAGTGTATAATGAAATCGCTGTGGTTTTGTAATATAATTTTAATGAATAGTAGAACATTAAGTTAGAAATTCAATTCTTTTAAAGTGTGTTTGTTTACAAGATGCACCATATAAAAAATATATTTTAGATTTTTCATTTTTCATAAGATATGCCACTAATGGAATTTTTAAACAATGGGTAGCCTTAATATAAAAAATAAAAATGAAGAACAATGTTGGATGTCCAATAGTTTTAGGGAATGTTTGACACTATATTTTAAAAGTATTTTTTTTTAAATAATTTTTTATTTTTAACTTTAAATTAAATTTTGATATTTTTAAATCATTTTAATGTGCTAATATCAAAAATAATTTTTAAAAAATAAAAAATATTACCTTAATATATTTTTATATAAAAAATATTTTAAAAAACAGTCCAACTATACTTACAAATAAATGTTAGTTAAAATCAGTTAATAATAATTCGTAGGTGGCCGCGTACGGAGGAGGATTGTTTACAATAAATCAATTTGGTTTGAATTTGAAATTAATTTCGCACCATAAATTATTAAATCATGTAAAAGGTAAAGAAAAAACTAAACCTATGAATACGAAAAAAAATCAACCTAAACGTTGAGAAGTGAAAGAAGGGCAACAATGCAGCCAAATCCCAAAATCATGGAGCCCCAAATTCTCTCCCATTTCCCACCAACCAAATTGCAGCATTCACTTGATTCCTCTCACCTCGTAGTGACTCCATCAAAGCTCGGTCGACTTTTCTTCCCAAAACTACCCTTCTAGCATTCACTGAATTTCACGCTCTCTTGGTGCTGCTCAAAAAATCACAGTTACGACCACCAAACAAATTCCTCTCTCTCTCGCGCGCACTCCAGCAGAAACCGAAGAGAAAAAGAAAAATCTCATATTTTTCCCCTTTTATTTTTTAATTCTCAATAAGAAAAGGAAATCAAAGAAATCCACAGTGAGTGTAGACTCTTTGATTAGGGCTAGGATAGTTTTTTTGGTAGAAAGAAAACCAAATAGATTGTTTGTGGTTTTGAGTCAGGGTTTCGAGAAATATAGTGATTAAATATAGCGTGTCATCTGTTGCGAATCACGATTTTTTGATATTTATGCGACCTCGTGCTTCTTAATGCGAGTGAAGCGGTTGGGGGGCGGGGGCCGGGGCTGGGAGGGAGTTTAGGGTTTTGTTTTGTTTTAATGGGGAGTACAGGGGAGCCAGACAGAAAACGGCGTCACTTTAGCTCTATATCATCTCCACCTGCTGCTATGACTGAAAAGCAGCCATTCTCACATTTATCAGAGGACAAAAAGGTTGGGACTTTTTCGGAATTTTGGTTGCTCTTGTTGTGGTTTTGAGGAATCTTATGTGGGTTCTGTTTTGTTCTGTGAATCTGATGGTTTTCGTGATCTGAGTTTATTTGATTACCCGTAAATTTTATGGACTTGTAGTTAATTAAGTATGGTTTTATTGCTAGTCATGTAGCTTTTTAGTTTGGGTTAGGGTATGCATCATTTGGAGAATTACTGTGTTTGGTTTGCTAAATTAGATTGTTATTGGATCTGAGTTTTGCAGGGCTGTTTATATATGTTTTATTTGCATGGATGTTCTTCTTTTATAGCCTTTGACTCGTTAAGCTAATTATCTTAACATTTTCTATTGTGTCACTCGTTGAATTTTGATTATTTTTTTTTGGCTTGTCTACAATTTGCTTCTTGCAATTTACTTGTATATCATGTTAACTGAATGGAAGGATATCTCCAATGAGCATGCATTTAATCTCTTTCTAAAATCTGTACATGGGATTAATGCTATGTGGTTGTCTGAAAATGCTGCAGTACCAGCTGAAGAACATGGTGAATAATTTCTAGAATTGGGATCAAAGTATGAGAATTGGCTTATCTGTTAATTGCTTTTAGTTATTATCTAGAGCTTCATCAGAATGCATGAACAATGTATAGTAATTTCTTTTCTACCTGTGGTTGTTGAGAATTGAAGTCTGATGGTCTGTTAATACTGTACCTGTCTTTCCTCCTCTATTTATTGTCAACAAGAAGTTTCAAAGCAACATGTTTCTCTATTTCCTCTTGAATCATTTATGTGTTAAGTTATTTAGCTTTGCTGGTGCTTGATGGCTGTAACTCCCTAGCTTCTGTTTTTTACATTTTCTAGTACTGGGTAATTTGGCTTTTTCGAAGCTTTATACGATACTGCACTTAGTAGTTTCTATATCTATAACATTTTCAAAATGTAATGTCACTTATGGGTAGCTTTGTTTGCTGTGAACTCGCGCTTTCTTTTGATGATGTAGCTTGATACCACTGTTCTTCAATACCAAAATCAAAAGCTTCAACAGAAGTTAGAGGCTCAGAAGGTTGAGCATTCTGCACTAAAAAACAAGCTCTCTCAACTAAAGGAGAAACAGCAACCACACAATTCCACATTAAACGCTGTCAATAAGTCTTGGGAAGTGGTAATTTCTTACCTTTTTTTTCTTCTTATTAACTTTTCTTTAATATACTAGTTTTGGGAATTCAAAATATAAGGTATCTCTCTGATTTATCCATACTGTACCTTATAATAATTGGGTAAACACTGACTATGCTCTTAACAATAGTTGGTTAGTGACTTGGAAACATGTTCCAACCGCACAAGAGAGTGGAGCAATGGGAAAGATGTCAAACACATACCAATTACAAAAGGTGAGGAACCTGTAATCTATTACTCTTCTCTGGTTTTTTTTATCCTCAGTCTCACTAATATTGAGATAGCATGAATGCATAGCCATCCATTCTTAGCTTGTGCTTTCTTGTGATAGCAAGTATGGCTAATATATATACATATATATATTGCTGAGAAAATTGTATAAGGAGAATAAGAATCCACCTTTTGGCACACAACATAATATAGTTTTCCTGAAACTTTTATTTTGTACAGGCCATACTTGGCGATTCTTGGCTTTGTACGCGTACTTATTTTGCTCCCCTCTATTTGCTTGTTTGATTACAGCAAGGAACCTTTCTTAAGTAGTCAGCCTCTCCTTTTCAAATTATTATTTTACAACTTTAATTGTATATAATATCCATGAGTTGCTAATGGTCTTGGAAGTTCGTTTGAATTTGCAAAAACAATTTGGGCAATTTATGTGCCACTGTCAGTAGATTGGGTTGTGTGGTTTTTGACACTATGCATGTGTATGTAGGCTTGCATGGTCGCTTGTGTGGGTGGGTTTCAGCAGTATATGAGTGTGTAATTTGGTTTGGAGGGGCTTCTTTTAGCAATGTATACACTGTTTTATGCAGTTCAAAGTGAGCATGTAGGAAAAATTGGCTCCCTTCTGGGTGGATTTGATACACCAGTTTTCTTTCACAGTGAACGCAAAATTTAGTGAACTGGTGGTGTAATATTGGCTGGGAATTATTGTTCAGGGCATCATATAACAGGGGGTTTCTAAATTTCCTTTCAGATGGGAGCTCATCTTCTCTTAAGGATGCATTTCTTCGCCGACTTATTGAAACTGGTGCAACTGAAAGTTCCTCTTCAAATAATTGCCCTGATCAGATACGATTGGATACAGAAACTGCCTTTGAAAAGAATAAAAACGTTGTACATAATATAGTGGATACAATCAATGGCCTTTGGCATCTGAAGGATGGATTGCATGCAGCAGTTTTGAAACAGCTTCCAGAAGATGGTAAGAGTATTTTGGCACAAGTCTGTGTGTTGTGTTTCTCTTGGACTATTTCCTTTAGAATTCTCTCAGTTCCTATGCATATTTCTCCTTTTCTAGATGCATGTAGGCAAATGACATCTAATGAATTGGAGATGGAACTTAAGAATTTGAGGTCAGGGCTAAGTGACCTTCATTTGAAGCACAAATCACTGGCGATGGAATTGCAGAACCATCGAGACGCTGATGCAAAAAATAAAGCAGAACTTAAGCATCTAAAAGGTAACATCATCTTATTGAATCCTTTAACAACCATCTGAGAGCTTCCTCTATTGCAACTAATGTAGCACATCCTTTTTAAGATACATGCATTGGTAAATGTGCTTGTCTTTTTTTTATTTTTAAAGAAGGCTTGTCTATCTGTATATGCTCACCAGTACGCAGCACTTTTAATTACATGTCATGTATATGTGGTCTTGAGGTTTGGCATATTTGGTGGCTGTTCTCGCTTTCTACAGTTATTGACTGAATCTGATATGATCCTGCATTTGTTTGCTATTCATTCACTTGACACGAAGCATTATTTGCTGGCATGTCGAGTACTTGTTGTTTGCAGCTACTGCTTTGTCTGATATGCTTTTGTAAGTGTGAAAGTTTTGCTTTTGCTTGTTTTCCATAGGTGAATTAGAGATTGCAGTTGCAGAACTGAAAGACAGCAACTGTAAATTGGCAACCCTTAAAGCAGAGAGAGATGCAACAAAAGGGTCATTCTTTCCAATCTTAAACTTGGGAAGTAAGCACATTGGTGGTGATAAGGTTAGGGATAAACAAAAGGATCTGCAAGAAACGGAGTCTGCTGTCAAAGAGCTTTTAGTGAGTTTCTGACTCTTATTTTATTGGGTTTGTTCTTGAGAATTTTTTGAAGGGGAAGAGATAGGCATGTTAATCAATTTGAGTTCCACAGGACCAAGCTTCTTCTCAACTACAAGAACTAAAAGATCTCCACGAAGAAAGGTTAAAAATATTACAGAAGCTATCCAATTTGCAGGTCAGTTTTATTTGTTTGTTTTTGGAGAGGGGGATGGGTCTTAATACCTTGCCATGGTGTCAATCGCAGACCTTGTTTTCTTTCTAAATGATTATGCCTTTACTGCAGATTCACTTCAGTAACGTAAATAGAATGAAATGCAGCTTTATTTATTAATAACAATCGAAGTGGAATGGGGATATTTTGGTTTACAGTACTTGTTGAAGAATGTGAAGAGTATATCTTCATCACAAGCCTACCTCTTGGTGAGAGATCAACTAGAGAAATCAAAATCAGAAGTTCTCCAATATCGGGCCTTAATCGAGAAACTTCAGGTTGTAACTGGTCGGTAGTTTCATTTATGCCCGCATCTGCAATTTTCCTTGCATGGATTAATTGCTGATGTTGACAACATTTTCTTACCTGGAAATTACAGGTTGAGAAGGATAACCTTGTCTGGAAGGAAAGAGAATTAAATATGAAAAATGATTTAGTTGAAGTTTGTCGAAGATCTACTGCAGTTGTGGAATCTAGAATTGCTGATTTAGGGAAAGAAATACAAAAACAGATTAATGAAAGAAACATGATTGAGACCAAGCTGGAAGAGGCATCTAGAGAGCCAGGTGTGTTACTGATGGGTGATTTTGCATGTCTTGTAATTCTTGCTGCTTCTCTCTAGGTCTGTGCTCAAAGCCTTATAAGTACTCTCTATTTCAGGAAGAAAAGAAATCATAGCTGAATTCAAAGCCTTGGTTTCCTCATTTCCTGAGGAAATGGGCTCTATGCAACGCCAATTAAGTAACTTCAAAGACGCTTCTTCTGGTATTCATTCTTTGCGAGCTGATCAGCAGTCTCTTTCTACTGTTCTGGATAGGAAGGTGGGCACATTCTGGTGCATGCCTTTATATTCTTTTCCTTTAAATCAGTTAATGGACACTTACGATTTTTTTTTTCTGGAACAGGCCAAAGAGTGTGAAAATTTGTCTGCCAGATCCACAAACCAAAACACTGAGATACATAAGTTGCAGTCTGTGGTATGTTTCCATTCTACTTTGAATTTGATTTCATTTTGTTAAAAAATTTTGGGTGTTGTTCTAGTGACTGCAAAGCCATCTTTTATTCAGCCTAAGGATTGTTTGACCTTGGTCATCAGGGAAATCAAATTTGACTGGAAAGAAAGCTGTTTGTAATAGTTCTGCAGGCTGTGTACCCTCACTGGTCACTGTTAGGGAATTCTTAAACGAACTGCCCAAAACACAAAAATTCTTAAAAGAGTACAGAGTAGATTATTTCCTCAATAATGTTTTCGATTGTATAAGAATACTATGCCTCTTGGAGTATTCAACTCTCATCAACTTCAAACTTGCTCTACTGGATCAAGTATAGTTCTCCGTTGTGAGCTTTTTTTTAGGAATACTAAATTACTAATAAATTTAATCTGAGAACTGCTCTACTAAGAATATTGTTGGGTTGCAAATGAGCCGAGTCAAGATTTGATGTGTTTGAGCTCGGATCGTCTAATTTTAGCAAGGCTTAAGCTCGGTTTGTGTTCATGATAGACCTAAATTATGAGGCTCAAGCTTGACTCGTTTAAAATTTGTTAGTCTCAGGCTCTACTTGGCTTGGGTTTGCCCCAATTATTTAATGAGCCTATAAACAAGCTAGGCTTAAACTTTGGCATACAAATGAAAATCTCATGTGATTGCAATATCATAAAAGTTCTATAAACTCCTTCATATATCAAATGCAAATATAATTGCTAAATTTATTTCATACAAAGAACACTTTTTATTACATACTAAATTGTTTTATTTTATGACATCTTATTAAAGTTGTTTGTCCTTTTGACAAGCTTATATATGAGTTATATGCAAGCTTTTAAACAAGTTTGTTTGGAAGCCTAATTCATGAGTCTAACTGCACTTGCTATGAACGTTTATGAGCCAAGCATAGCTAAGCTCAATTGCAGCTTGTTTACATTTCGAGTGTAGAAGCTCATTATGCTTTAACAAACAAGTTTGAACGGAGCCCTTAGTGAGCCGAGCTTCAAGATACTCATGAGTGGCTCGGCTCATTTACAGCTCTACAATTTTGCCAAGATCTATTAGAAATTTCTCTACCACGGGTTAGAAGAATTTATGATGGGCATTGGTTTCTAAATTCAAGGGTAGTAAACTGATATGATCTGATTTAGCAATCAAAACCCCTTCCCTTGGTTGCAGGTCCAAGATCTGAAGGAAAGTGAACTGGAGTTGAAACTGATTTTGGACATGTATCGGCGTGAATCCACTTGTTCAAGGTCGGGGTCTATCTGTACATTCTGCTTTCCCCTTGCCAGCTATTAAGTTTATATTTATTTTGTATATTCAGTGTGTTTGAATGATTTCTTAGTTGCTTCATGCTGGAAATTCAAGTAAATTGAATGACTCTGCTCTGTTTAAATTTGGTGTCTGACTCTTTGCAGCAGCATATAATCATTGTTTTTAAGATACAATGGCAGCTGTGGGTGTTGCTAATCATTATGGTGAAGCATTTGATCAAATTTAATTATTAGCATGTTCCAGTTTACTCCTTTTTCTTGTTATTGGTGTTTAGACTGTGAGATTAAATGGTGGTTTATAAATTTATATTCTGCAACTGTAGGGATGTCTTAGATGCTAGGGATCTTGAATACAAGGCAAGGGCTCAAGTTCAAAGTTTTAAATCGTTTCTTGATGAGCATAATTTGGAATCACGAGTGAAGACAGCAAATGAAGCTGAGGCCAGATCCCAGCAAAGGCTAGCTGCTGTGGAAGCTGAGATTGCTGATTTGAGACAGAAATTAGAAGCTTCTAAAAGGTAACTGCCTGAAGTTCTGGAACTAATTTGATCCTATTGTAGAGCCTCTATTGAAGATGCTGACATCAATCTTTTGCTAGGTGAACTCATTTATTTTTTTCTGGAATGTCCTTTTGTCAGTTCTATTTGGCAGGAAGTCCTTTATTGGCTTGAATAGCACCAAGCCAAAGCTTTGTTGCTTTTATTGTTGTGTTCCTGAAGAAGATGTGCACTATTTTCCTGTGAAGTTCTGAAATTAATTCATACACATGCATAAACAACACAGGAAAAAGATCAAAAGAAATGTTCTATTTTTGTGCTATTAGATAAGCAGACACGATTTTACTAGAGGATCGCTGTTTCATTTGCTCAACAATTTTTCTGAACTACATTTTGTAGTCTTATCAAATAAGCATCTTTCCATTGAACAATTGTTCTTTAATCTTTATTGTTTTCAGTTAATTAGTGAGCCTATCATTTGTTTCTTACCTTGAATTCTATCACACTAATTATTGGAGACCATTGTTTGAAAATGTTGGTTCTTTGCTATTCAGGGATATGTCTAGACTTTCTGATGTCCTGAAATCAAAAAATGAAGGAAACGAGGCCTACTTATCTGAAATAGAGGTCAGTGAATTTAATTGCAGGCTTTCTTTGCAATGCGATAATGCATCTGCTTAAGACTTGTTTATTTGGTTTTGTTTCAGACAATTGGTCAAGCATATGATGACATGCAAACTCAAAATCAACATCTGTTGCAACAAATCACAGAGAGAGATGATTATAACATTAAGGTGATTGGAATATGCCGTAACCTGTCTTCATTATATAATTTAAGTTGCATGTGTTGTCTTTCTGCTGTTATTGTTTAAGACCTCAGTCTGTCTTTTGTGTTCTGCTTTACTGTAGGAAGATGTACTAATAGTTTGTACCTTGGAATAGGGTCTTTATTCTGTTGCATATTTTTGACATTGTTGCTGAGTTTCCCTCATCCTAGAACCTTTAAGATTCTGCTTAGCCTGTTGTAACATGTGACAGTGTCTGCTATAGTTGTATGGTTCTGACAAGTGCTGAACGTGTATACTGAACATAGTTTTACCTTGCCTTTCATCAGCTCTTGTAGTTATGTAAATGTATTTTTGGTTGCATTTTCTTCCTGGTGTGAGAATGAATCAATTTTTCAGTTCATGCTATTCTTGTTACAGCTTGTTTCAGAGGGTGTGAGAGCAAGACAAATGCAAGGTTCTCTGCTCATGGACAAACAAATCATGGAAAAGGAGATTCAGCAAGCCAATGTTTCCCTCAATTTCTTTTATGTGAAAGCTGCAAGAATAGAAGATCAGGTATTTCTTAGAACTAGTTGGTTTGGCACGTGCCTTGCATATAATAGTATTCATGTATATAATTTAGTAACCAAAGTATATATAAAATAAACGAGAAAGAAATGCAACAACAGTTTATGCTATCAAACTAACTTTTACGAGACTTTCTCAAATAAAGAAATAGTAAGAACTTTTATGAACATTACTAAATCCTTGTGCTCATAGTATGTGATTTAGAAAAGAACTTAAATATGAAAATTTTATTTTTTTAATTGATAAATAACTAATATACATTTAATTTTTGTCTGTCTTTATTTTATTTCGGTTTGTCTACTTTAGATGATGATTATTTTTTTAATTAAAACAAACTTCCATTTCAGCTATACCCTTCTGTTTTGACTTTCTAAATAAAATGAACATAGATGAATATTTTCATAAAAGAATAGGATGGATATCTTGACATCAGGGAGGCCATGCACTATTATTCTTTTCTCCATCCCTATCTTTTTTTTTCTAGATCAAGAATTGAGGAGTGTCTTGTAAATGTTTTCACTATGTACATGGTAATGTAGCCCTGGCACTTCACTACTTCTCTTAGTATTAGATAAGGATAGGCATGTCTCCTAGTTAAAGAACTCTAGTATTAGGTTAATGATTTTTCAGTGTAAACATTAGGTGATGTAGCATGGGAATTGAAATCAACTCAAAACAGCAAAGAATAGAAAATTGACGGATAAAACTAGGTAGAAAACTGAAGTTACAACTAGAAAAATAGGTCTAGGATTTGTAGACATCCTCTTGAATGTTTCTGATTGATAATAAGAACAAAAACATCAATCCTGTAGGTCTAAAAGTTAAGCTAGGTAGCCTATTTATAATAGTTATAGGTCTAAATTCAAGTCCTCAAAAGGAAAGGGAATCCTTATTGAAAGTTGTATAGCTAATATAAAATCCAACTAGCATCAGAATTCCTAAACCAAATAAGAAAAATAAAATCCCCAAGGAAAAACATGTATTCTTCCAAAAGCTCTCATTAGGTTAGGTTAATTAATGATGATAAAGGTATTTAATCTTAAACTTAAATTATCAAGGACTAAATAGTTCATCGAATGTTTTTTGAGCTCAATGATTATATAGCCATGGGTCATTTTGTGATAGAGTCAACGTTACTAGATCATGTATATAATATATAATCAGTATTGTATGCATCTGCTTTGCAGTCAAAATTCTGTGCAGACCAGGTTCATAAACTTGTGGAAGATAAGATTCAAAGGTCAGTTCCACTGGAAAATACACAAAAGAAATTGCTAGATATGGGAAGATCATCTAATCAAGCAAGAGAGTCGTTGGAGGATTCACAATCTAGAGTTGAAATAAGTCGAGCTGCTCTGCTGGAGCTGCGGATAGATCTAGAGAAAGAGAGGTAATGAAATAAATCCCATCCTGCTTCCTATTTTATCAAGTGCTGACATTCACATCTTGTTTATCAGGTTTGACAATAGAAGAATGGAAGAGGAGTTGGAGGTTGCAAGGAGAAAGGTTTCTCATCTTCAAGCACAGACAGAGGGGTCTTTGATTGTAGAAAAACTTCAGCAGGAGCTTCGAGAATACAGGGAAATAGTTAAGTGCAGTATCTGTCTTGACAGGCCTAAAGAGGTAACGTGCAATCCCTGTTCTGTTATTTGTGGGATTTGGTGTCCTGTTTTCCTGTAGGAAGTTTTGATGATTGAAACTGGCCTTGCTAGTTGGATAACTGGATATTAGAAGAGGACTTGCAAAGCATGAACAAAACATTAGTTAAATATTCTTTCTACATGATGTGAAGGAGAACATGCAACATGTGGTTCTCAAACAAAATGGAACCTGCTAATGCAGCCATATCTCGCAAAAATCCTCAATAAGTTTGACACACATCATCCATTTAGTAAGTTTTCCATCAGGGGGCGGAATTTATGAAGTGATGAGTTGACATAGGTGTGCTATGTGGAAAGTGGGAAAGTAATTGGATTGGTGTATGACTAAAGGAATAGACAATTAGGCAAAAAACTCATGGTCTGAAGTGGTAAAACATTGTTGTCATAAAGTGGCCTAAAACAGAAAAGAGTGGAAGAAAAGGTTCTTTGTAGCAACCCCAACATGTTTAGGATTGAGGCTTATTGGAATTCAATGGATGTATCCTATCTACTGTATTTGCTTAGAGGTTCAGCTATTGATATGTTCCTAACCAAAGAAAGGTGAGATAGATTATGTTCATCCCTTAAAGATCTTCCTTTTCACTGTTACTGTGTTTTTTGAAATGGATTAATGATCCTCCAAAATTGTGATATACATGTCAATCAATGATATGAATTGATCTTGCTTCATTGTTTATTATTCTTTCACAGCGATCCTGATTTTTTTTATTTTCTCATCAGGTTGTCATAACAAAATGCTACCATTTGTTCTGCAATACTTGTGTACAGAGAATTGTGGAAAGTCGTCACCGCAAGTGTCCAGTATGTAGCATGAGTTTTGGGCATAATGACGTGAAGCCTGTTTATATCTGAGGGAAAGGGAATGAGGTGTACCTTGTGGTTTGATCATGACTCTTATTGTCAAATTCAGGTTCCAATGAGGCTGTCTGTCTTTATCAGAACCTCAACCTATGGATGCCCAGCGGTTCATTCCTGTTCTTATGTTAGAGAATTGTTGAGACAAAAGTGACAGGAACAGTGCAGTTCCTGTCCCTTATCGTCCTGTGCAAATCATTTTAGATTTAATTCTAGGCTGATTTCATTTAGTTTCTTGACTTCCATGTGTTTATGATGTTGGTTTCTTAATTAACTGTCTGGGGCCACTGGATTGTTTCGATTTATTGTTGCAGATGATCAGAACTGAAGAAATGCCATTGGTGGAAGGCCTTGGAGGTTGTCCAAGCCATCTTGGCACAGAGCAACGAGAGTTGGTTCTTGCATTTGATGCCAGTTTTCTTCATCTAGTGAAAATAGCCAGAGTGGAACTAAATTTTTGTCTGTACAGGTTTTAGAATATACATTAGGTCGCAGAAATGCCAGTTTACATTTTTGTTTTTATAAACTAATGACATTTATAATAAATAGTTTGTGCCTGATGCGTTCAGCATTGCCTCATTTATGTACAACCTTCTGAAGGGGAATGGGATGGTGTTTTATTTCTCAAGGGTTGTTATTTTCTCAAGCTGGCTTTCTTTCGGCAATGTTTTCGAGCAGTTGAGTGCGTGTCAAGAATTGGAGGCATATACCCTTCCTTTCTATGGAAAAATGGATAATGGAGGTTTTGCTCAGAAGGGCCGTGCCCCTTGTGAGGGTAATGTGCCTTTTCTTTGACAAGTCATGCTCTTGGTCTCCAATGGGGTTTTTGGTTTTTCAAGCTTAAATGAGATGGTTCGCCCAGGCTTCTGTTGCTGGGTTTTCGTTTGGAGTAAGAACAACCAGCATGGTTTCTGGGTGGTGTCCAGGAGCTTTCTAAATCTATTTCCAATAATACACCAGATATTCACAGTAAAAGATAAGATATAAATTCTAGAGGGAAAACATTTTTTTCTCTCTCAAAACTGTCTTCTAATATATGTGTATTTTTTCTTAAATGACTTTTTTTACAGCAACATAATTCATTAAATAAAAATTAAAGGTAATCAAGAAAAAACCATTTTTAACCCTTTTTTTTAAAAAAAAAAACTTAAATACACCCAAGAAAAAAAAAGCTGTGAAACCCGTTTTCAGCATCAAAATATCTTTTATATAATATAAAGATATTTTATACATCCAAATTGTCCCAAACCATGTACTATAATATTCTATCTAATCGATTATGACAGCTCAAAACTTAAAACTGTGAATTGATCACGCATACACACGCTGTTAAACAGGTCGCCTGTCAATTTTCGGCTCAGGTTAACGTTCACTTCCAACGACATTGGATCCCCCAATTTCTTGTTTCTTTCCCGACAGAACAAAGCCTCCCTTGTATATTGAACAAGCTGTCATGTCCTGGCATCTTTGAATGCATGCGAGCAACAAAAACATGCATATAGTTTTGAAAAATTACAAGCATGCTTCCCTTTTCCTCGTGAAAAGAAAATACAAACCATCTCCTCTATGTTCCAGTCTGTGCCCTCAGTTTAGGCACATGCTAGGGTTCCTCTCTCTCTCTCTCTCTCTCTCTCAAGAAAAAAGAGAAAGAGTTCAACTCCCTCTTTTCAGATACTATATATGCATTCAGATACTATATTAGCACGGAGATTTTACCAGAGAGTATTATTGTTTCAAATTTCTATCAATTAAGCTTGAATACAAACAACACATGCAAGGACAGCTCCAGTAACAGTTCCTTACTGTCCCTTGAAATTAAATGCCGGCACTAATCGCGTTGCATAAGCGCATGAAGTTGATTGCAAAGAGAATATATATATGTGGGTGACAAATAAATATTTCAATTAATTATGACAAATAAAAGAGAAGACAAGTACCTTATGATCAAGGCCAAAGCATTTGACCCACCTCTTTCCAACTTGAAAGAACAAACAAGGTTTGGATTCATTTATCTCTCTTTTTTCCTCCTCTCACGCCGTTAGATTCTTGCTGGTCTCTGTATACTTCCTGTCACTGTTCCTCGTATCATCAACAGCTAATTATACATTTATCAAAATCTGCCAACAATTAATAACATAATGCATCATGCTTCGTGATTAATTAGTTCCTGACTAGTCATGTTGTCTGCGCTCCACTAAAATTATTTTAACATAATAAAACAATAGAGGGATGTTTTATAGTTTTTTTTTTTTTTTTTTAAATATATATGAAAAATCCCAGTTGTAATTAAATTGCAAACTTGATCTGTGCATTTAATAAAATTAATCAATAATCATATGCAACGAGAAACATTAAAAAGAATCATCATTGTAACTAAAGATTACATTGAGAAGCTGAGAAATAGATGCAAATAAAAAAAAGACATTATGTCATGTTTTATTATATTTTAATACTTTTTAGAGAAAATAAAAACTCAATTGAAACAAAATAACTTCCTAGCATAGCTTTTTTTTATTGATTTGACTTGGTCCTACGACGTGACCCCTTTCACGATTTAGATTACAAATAAAAATGTATTGGTGTGGCTTGAAGTGTACTGTTTGATCCAGTGGATCCAAACACGAGTTACACGACAGTCGTTCAATTCAAAACCTAATAATTGGTCTAAAGCACGTTTCAAGTCGTTATTGCTCTCATTTTAATTTTTAAAAAATAATTTTAAGACTGTGATGTTTTTTACTGATTTGAGTTAACCCATCAAATCTGCCATATGGATCAGAAATCTATTGGGTTTAATAATTATGTTTTTTTTTTTTTAAATTATGTTTGTGATTGAATTACATGATAACAAATATAGACACAAAAAATACATTGGTCGCATAATTTTTCTTAAAAAATATCTTATGAAATGATACATAAAAATAGAGCTTGTTAATATTAGTTTCAATTAAGAATTCTCAAGACCCTGTTTGAATAAAAAACAATCACCTTATTTTTTAAAACAATTCTAGACAACCATGTTTTGAACCAAAACAAGTCAACCTAATTAACCCTAGAATCTTATGACCTAAGTCATGGCCTTGCTTAGGTTTAATATTTTTTAGAATATATTTTTTATTTAATTAAATGACAATAAAAATGAAAATTTGCAAGAAGGCAAAAATAAAAATAAAAACTCATAATTTTATTGAATTTAAATTTAAATCAAAAGAGGAGATTTAAAGGCCAAAATGAGGCTATGGTCTCTTATATTTATTTTGTTATGTAACAAAGTAGGTCTCATTCAACTCAGACTAGTTCTCAATCTCAAGGCTTTTGGTTCTATCCGAGACCTAATAAATATTCTATATATGATTGTGCATCGAGTAAGAGATGGAATAGAGGGGCGTATGAGTTTTAACCCATGTTAATTTTGTAGAACGAGTCAACGAATTAGGCATAATTGGGTGGTAGAGGGAGAAAAATGAAGAACAACGTAAGCCATACGGATTGCATCGTTAGGAACAATGCAATATATAGGTTGGCATTGTTTCGAACAAAGTAAAAAAAAAATCAAGTTATGTTGTTGGGACAATGCAATCTATAAAGTGTATTTATGAGAGCAACCTATAGATTGCGTAATCTTATAAATTGCGTTGTTCTCAATAATATAAGGTTGACAGAATCGTAACTTGACTTGTAAAATCATATAATTTTATCAAGAAACATATATTTATTGAGAAAAATCACTTAAATAATAATAAAATCAGTAAAATCATGATTTTATGATTGATTTATTTTGCTGATTTTATTATTTTACTATAATTTCAATTTCTTATAATTCTCATTGCATACCCTTATGCTTACTTACTGACGCATGAGCCCACAAACACTTGTATTTATGGACTCTTTTCTTCAATCAATAGTGCAAGGATAAAGGGAATATAGTTCTATTTAAACTCTTCATAACAAATAATCTATTATGGGATAGGACTTTGAAAATAAGTCTAATCCACCATGTGTTCATCCCCAAATACCACAGTTTTTTGAACAGGTTTACATCAATTTGATTTCTCTATAGAAAATGTCGTAACTTGCATAATATATGATCTATCAAGGAAACAAACTTCAAGATTAAAAAAAAGAGTCATACTTTGAATTGTTTGATCCATTCATTTTAGTTCATACAAAACCTAAAATTGCTTATTGATCCACTTGTTGAGATTTATGGTATGTAACAAACAATATCTGAAATTATAAAATAAAGTGATGTGTTATTCATCAAGGCAAAAAACATCAAATAAGCTAAGACTATCACTACAAATGGTCATGCATTTGGAGAGAGCATTAGAACGGGCCGGGTGGTGGCCAACAACGGAGCATAGTTTTAAAGACATAATTATTTTCAATGTTTTTTCTTGGATGAGGAGTCTTACAAACCACTTTCAATTTTTTTTCTTGAACCTTGCATCTTAGGTTTCATCAAGCAAGAACATGTACACCACATCTTTGTTGATGGAATTGCTCACCGCTTGTATGAACCATGTATAAAAAAAACTATTTATGATTTTATGATCTGTTTTTACGATTCGAGTTTAGATTGTGTGTCATGTTAAAAGAACATTTTTGAAAACCTTGAGCTGTTCTATATTTTTACAAAATATTTTTAAGACTGAACTAGTTTTAAGAAGCCCTAAACTCATTTGTGCCGCTTGTTCAACTTGTTGAATGCAATCTTATATGGAGAATTATTATAATAACTAAGACACAAGTGAGTCAGAACTACTCTTAGCTTTTGTGATGATTTTTTATAATGCGATCGGACCAGTCTACATAGATGAGAACATGTCTATGCATATAAAAAAAAATCTAAATACTTTCACTAGATTGTCACAAACATTTAATATATATTTATATACATATAGCTTGCTTCCATTTTTACATACAATAATTTATCTACCGAGTGTTTAATCATAACTAGTTTTCAAAATCAAAATAATTAGGGCAGTGATTAGGTACACAGACTTAGTTGTTAATTATATGTTCAAGATTTGTTTAAGGAGGCAAGATATTGTGTTTTTGTCCGTTCTAATTTTTAAGCCAACGACGAGATGAAGTGTAGCGAAAGAAAACATGGAGAGAATACGAAAGAAGAGAGATATTCATGGGGTGAGGTCAGTTATCACTAATACATCGATAGTGGATTCAATACATTTAATTGAATACATGGGGGGGGCCTTGCTTTTTCAAAATAGAACGACACCTTCACTAAAAAGAGGAACATTTAATATATACAAAAAAATCTTATTGGCAAAAAACTAAATATATATATATACATATATTCCTCGAGGCCCCATTGATGTATACAGCATAAATTGTTTTTGTTTTTTTATCTTTATTTTGTCTTTTATTTTGAAAAGACAATAAAGAAAAAGATAAAGGGGTTCTAAAGACATCATTGCCGTAGGATGCAGTTCAGCCTGTGAATCGTCTCCAAAGAAAATATCAGTAGATGGGCCTGCCTAGATTTGTCCATAGTGATAACTGCAGTAACATCCATGGTGATGGACAAAAATATGATATGTAGTTACTGCCACTACCTAATCTTAGGGTTAAATTCTCTTCTTTTTGGAGAAGATAGAAAATGGGGCTGCAAATTCAAGTTGCAAAGACAAACAAGTGTAGAAACAAAGATGGATGGGATAAAAGTAAAACAAAATGTGAATAATATATACTTTGAACCTCTTTCTGATACAAAAGAACAGAACAAATTGAATATGATTTTTATTGGGCTCTCATATATTACAGTGAGGTCATGTTCAAGTACCTTCTGTCAAGCAATCAATCTACTTAGCAAGCAAGCAAGACAGGAAGAAAGACAGAAAGAAAGAGAGCCAAGTTCTTTTCGTTCTGTGCTACCCAATCTGGATATATATATCTTCGCAGACTGATTTTGGGTTAGAGTTTCTTTGTGCAAGAATTTTGACAATGGCCGGGCATCATAGACTCCAATTGAGTTTGGTGACAAACATATTCGATTTCTTGAATTTGTTTACTGTTGCCACGAAAATACGTACCTTCTAGTACTCCCATAGAAATGGCTCTTCAAGGCGGAAGCCAGTATCGGCTGCACATAATTGCCATGATGAAGAATAATAGCAAGACCCATCACTGTGATGAACGCCGTCGATGAAGAGATCGGGAAGGTCAAACAATGTGTCATCAAAATCAGTAGAAGGAGAACCGCTTGATTCTTGTGTATTGTCCATGGCCGAACTATCTGATAAACTCGAAACGTTAAGCTCGGCTTCGCCCCCACCTTCTTCGCAGCATCTTGTTTCATTGAACGAAGCAGCCGCTGCCTTGGCGGCTGCAGCTTGAATGTCCTTGGGAGACTTGCTGAGTGGAGGAGGAAGTTCGTGAGCAGATTCAGGAAAATTGAGATAAGCTGATCTTCCTTTGATGGCTAACGCGGCTACATCATGTGCTCGAGCTGCCATTTCAGCTGTAGGGTATGTTCCAAGCCATATTCTTGACTTCTTCCTTGGCTCTCTGATTTCAGACACCCATTTGCCCCAACTTCTCATCCTTACTCCTCTGTATGTTGGATGCTTCCCGTTATTCTCATTTTCGGTGGTCTTTCGCCTTTTACTACCCTCGCTGACATTTTGTAATGCTTGAGCTTTTCTTGATACTTTTATAGCGATAGAGTTCTCTTCTTTCTTTGAGCTTCGGTTACTGTATGAAATGGGCGCGGAGGAAGAGGAGGAGGAGGAGGTGGTCCACTTGGTGGCGGAGGCGGAGGCGGTAGTGGAAGCTGAGGCGGGGGGATTGTCTTGAGCATCAATCTCAAGGTTGATTTGTTTTTCCATGATGGGGAGATCTCTACACCAAGTAGCAAGCTGTGCTGCGGAGCTAAAGAGAAATGTTGAGTGATTGTCACATAAAATAGGATGCTTTCGATAGCTTTTTTTATGATGATTCTTCCTTCCGTTGATTTATACTAAAATTAAGGAAGAATATATATATATATATATAACAAAAAAAAAAGATATAATAAAGAAGCTTACGGGTCCAGGACACAAAGGGACTACTACAATTCAGCTAATTTGTTGCCTCTTGCCCTACACAGAGTTTCTCTCTTTTTCCCCCCGACTCATCGTTTTCCAGTTTTCATAGAAATGTGCGCCACCAAACCACATTATGCCTCTTGTTTATTTATTTATTGATTTATTTATTTATTTATTAAATCCCCCCCTTCTTTTATTTCTTGAGAAGTTAGAGGGAGGTCATATTCTGAGGTCATCCACCGCGTGAATCTAGCATAAATATTTTGCCATTGATGGACCCCTGTAAGCTTTTCGCCCTAATTCTGCGTCTTCTTCTTCTGGTTTATAAGAATTTTTAATTTGTTTTGTATGGAAGGTGATGTTTGTAGCAGAGAATATGGATATCAAATAAACATATCAGAGTAGGATCTTATGCTTCGTTGATATGTCTTCTTCAACTTGACCCAACAGTGTCTCCACATGCTTGGCGTCTGCGACAACACTCGTCACACTGTTTCATTTTTATATACACATTTCTTCTAGCAGTTGAATGCCGTATATTTCTTGCAAAATACAGTAAGTAAAGTGGGGAATTGAAAGAAATCTGACCTATGCAGATAAAGTTATTGTTTTTTATAAGTAGAGTGTCGAAATTAATTGAGGACTCTCAAGTGGGTTCTGATGGGATGCAGCACATGAATTAATAGCAACAATTTGGCAGGCATTTCCTACATCTTTTCTTTATATAAAGTAATAATAAATAATTAATCTCCTTGTGCGAGCATAAACATAACCCACCAATAACAATTTATTGGGATTTTGTGCATCGAAATTCCTTAAAGAAATACATGCACGTCCCAATCTTACACGTGATGGCTCACATGGTAGTGGGTCTACTGCCAGGTTTTCCAGGCAGTGATTTCTGCAAGGAATTGTTCTGCCCTTACTGGTTTTTACAGCCTGTATTGGGAGAGTGATTGGAAGTCTAAAATCATGCAGCGACTTATTATTATTATTATTATTATTATGGTCCTTTATTTTTTTATTTTTTTATTTTAATATATTTCTAAATAAAAAAAACCTCGAACACGCTCAAAACAGAGACTTCTTCATTGAATGGTCAAATTAGCAGATTGCTTCAGTGATAGCTGCTTGTGAAGTTCGTGTATGAACACAGCTAATGTAATTATTGAAAAGTTATTGGTGTAGTGAATGAGAGTTAATTTAGTAATAACTGCTTGTAAAGTTTCGTGTGTAAACTCAACCAAAGAAGTTATTGCTTATAAAGTGTTTGTCTACGATGAGCTACCCCTTGAATTAGCATAATTATCGGCAGCTGTATGGACTCTAATAAAATATTTAAAGCCCCATTGGAAGGAATATTTGTTTTTATAATAAAAAAAAATACAAAAAAAAAGGTTATTAAAGCAAGAAGCAAAAATGAGGACCTGTTGGAGGGAGGACAAAAAAAAATGTGCTTATGGTACAAGAAATTTGCAGTCACGAGGCCATCAAGATTGAATACATTGCGTTGTGCAAATCGTATCGTCTTTCCACTTGATTTTCGTTGCCTGCCACATGAACCAGAATAGAATAAAATCCACATGCATCGTGAAATTGCCACTTCAAGGATTATTTTTTTAGAGTATTTTTTATTTGAAGATATGTAAATAATATTGTTTTTTAAAACAAAAAACAATTATAACAGCACACCAAAATAATATATATCACAAAAAAAATTAAAATATTTTTGAAACACAAAAACTTAAAAATTAATAATATTTCTTTCTACCATTGCAATTCACAAAGGTTTTTTCTACCCCGTTTCCATACAAATAGTAAGGTTTTTCACCTTGGATTCTAAATATATTATCTATATCCAAATTGATAAATTCATTAAAAACAAATGATACACTGGCAAAAAAAAAAAAAAATCATTTCTACTTTTCTTTTATACAATCCCAATCTAAAATGTTAATATAAAGAGCAAATTTACTAATCACTGTAAGTTAAGTGGCTACACGCAAGTTATTTATGAGAACAATGGAACTCGAAAGGCTTTTTGAATTTCAACACGGCCCCTGCTAACTAGTTTTTTTTCTTCTAATACTGATACACATAAAATTCTAATTTGGTCCTTCTAAAAAACATAGTTTTTTTTTATAATATAAATATATGAGTTAGTTTGCGCGCAACTCGCCTTGAAGTAAACGAACGGTTATTAGCATCCAATAACCCTAAGAGGGTGTCTTTCCAGCAAATTCATCGTGCAACTCCTGCTACCTACTCCATGAAAAACAACAATAAAACATGCAAACTATGTTTATCCTTAGAAATATGAGATCTAAGCTCCAAAAAACTTGACCAAATTGCTCGATTGAATCTAGCAACATGGGTGTGTTACTTGCTTGCTGCACATGGCAACATCGACTTGTAAATCCTAGAAATCCGCAAGCCATGAACAGTTTGCTGTGGCTAATTAACCATTTATGGATCAAGCCCCTTGTAAAGCTCAGCACCCCTGCCTTTCTGGTAAATTAATGACTCACTTTCAGTGCCTGAGCCAACTCGTTGATATTGATTCCATGCTCTGTGTTAATAACCCACATTTTTTTTTACAAAAATTAAAAGAAATGTAGTGTTTTTATTGGGTCTCATCTCATACAATATCAATAATTGTAATGGTGTTTTTCATATTAATCATGTCAAAGCTGTATAAGATTTTTTCTTTCTTTCACAGACACTCGTCTGGTTTCTTGCGTCCTATGCCAAGTCGAAATCACTTGATAATCAACTGGAACAAAGTAGAGTAACATCATGAATACCTTGCATGCCCTCATCACCTTCTCTCTGCAATTTTCTTGGCCATAAATAATCAATCAAGTGCATCCATATTTCAACTCAATTCTTGGTTGTATTCTGTGTTCTCATGCTGATAGCTTCACAATAAACAGTAAGTGTTAGGCGTATGGGGCTTCACTCACTGTGTTTGTAAGGTTCTGTGGAGTGCGTTCGTGCTTATTTATCTGTCAAATGATTTTCCATGAACAGTTCATCGCTACTGAAGCACATGAATATCATTAACAATTTAATGAGCAGAAATGCCATGAGATGATGACGTTTTCCTTGGAAGCAGGCTTTTGGCCATTTCAATGAGCAGTGAAGGTTAGTGAAACATCATGACAAGAAAATATTTATACAGCATTTATATCAGGACAACAACGTATATCTGTCGAGAGCAGCTTGGGTGGTTTTTAGAATTATCTTTGATTTAATCGTTATATTTTATATTTGACATTATTAGATTAAATTATTTATTTTGTTTGAGAAACTCTTCCTGTTAAAGAAAATCTAAGTCAAAAGATAGCATGAAATTTTTATTCTTGTCTATCTTTTTTATATTCTCCTCACATTTACTAAAATAAAATCTTTAATATTTGTTGCATATATATATATATTAAAAAAAAACAGCAAACTGGATATAAGAGGTGCTTGAAAATATAGGAAAAATTTATTAAAAAACATCGAACTAAATAAAAGAAATGTTAGAAAATGTGGAGAAAATCCTGATATCTTAACCTGCTCATTGAAAACTTATAGCGATAGAGGAACAACCAATATATATTCCAAGGTGATTTCCTCATTGTATTAAAATAATTTATTCTGAGACATTTTGATCGATCGATACTCTTTACTAGTTTTAATGTAATAATTACTTTTAATTTTACAATGAATTTTCCATATAAATTGTAAGAGAAAAAACATTTTTGACAATTTTGGCCTGGACTGCTTCCCTCTCTGCAAGCAAGCACATGATGATAAGCTTGGAAAACGAAAATTTAAGAGCTAGCGGTCTCCCAAGTTCATTTTAGACACGAAAAAACAAGCGAAGAAAGTACGATTCGAGTGGAAGACATCACCCATTTACTGGCGAATTGATGATGACGGGGGGGCAGATATTTTGAGATGGTATATGGAATAAAATATTTATATCTATTATGAATATTTCCACTGTCAAAAAAAATGACTGGCCGGAGACAAATAACACAAACCATAGATCCGGGGGACAAAGCATGGGTAAAGAATCAAGCTGCTAATTATAATGGAGATGCTAATCCATCATTTCAGAATTTATCTTAACAGGCAAACTGTAATAATATCTGGCTTACTGCTGGGCACACTGCACCCGGGGCATAGATGATTCCTCCTCCTCATCCTCATCCTCATCATATGCTTCCTGCTGGTGGCGCTGCTGCTGTTTCCGCCTTTTCTCCTCCTCCATATTGACATCATGCATAATTGTCTCTTCGCAGTTATCAATCTCCATCTCTGACAAGTTTTTGCTTTGCCTTGGGGGTAATATAGTCTCTAAAGTACGGCACTGCTCAGGGGATAGAGTGCCCGAGTCAGGGAACCCCACATTAAAATGGATATAGAGCTTGCCCCTCATGAAGGGCCTGTGATGATGTGGCATTCCTTCATCGTTAATTGCTTTGTATTGACCTGAATCCAGAAAAATTTCTAGTGATTAACAACGAGGAACTAAGAATGATATTCAAGGAAAACAATTCACAAGTAATACCAGGTTTTACAATCTCGCAAGGATTTGATTTGATAAGAAGCTGGCGACCGTCAAGATGGGTAAGGGCAAACTGATACCCGCAAAGAGCCTCTGTTAAACTGAGAGAGTGTTCCACAAAGAGATCATCCATTTTCCGTTCAAACTTGGAGTGCTTTTTCAGTTGCAATACAAAAACAACATCCCCTGTAATTGTGTCAGGCTGCAAATGACATGACAAGAAATAAGATTTTGTTTGATGTAATTGCACAGGAGAATGTCTCCAAGTCCTGTCAAACAATTAACATAATTAGAGGTGTTTAACTGAAAATTTTATTAATGTCAAACAGCAAGAATTACATTGAAGATCACCCCCCTATTCTTACGCATTTGTAAAATTGATAGTAAGGCGTAGCAACATATCAAAGTGGGCATTTAGAAAAATGGTCATAAGAAGTCCCCCATTCTTGCACTAGTTAGCAGGAACTGAAAACAAAAAACTAAAAAACACCGGTTCTTGGAAAATTTTCAAACCAAAATCTTGTCCAATGACTATAAGTCCCCATTCCTGCACTGGTTAGCAAGAACTGAAAACAAAAAACTAAAAAACATCGGTTCTTGGAAATTTTTCAAACTAAAATCTTGTCCAAGGACTATGTATTATTAAAAATAATATCCAAAAACCAGCCATCTTTTGTTCCCATCTTTCATTCTTTAAATTTCAAATATTGTCTTTCTGTTCAGTGAGAAGTTCAATACTAGACTAAGGTAATAAATGAAGCACACGCCCAATGCCTGATTTCAAAAATGCAATTTGATTTTACTTACAGCTTCATCAGCTTGACCTTCAAAAACTATCTTCTGGCCATGTTGCATTCCCCTTTCAACATGCACTTCCAGCACCCTCTTTTCCTGCGTTACCTTGTTCCCTCTGCAATGAGGGCATTTATCCTTCTCACTAATTAGCTCACCTGCACCAATTATGATTTATGAAAGCATTTCAGAATGACAGTTAAAGAAAAAACAAAGGGAAAGAATCTGTTCCAGTTAACAACCTGAGCCCCTGCATTCAGGACACACATGTTGCACTTGTTGCATCATGCCCAATCCAATTTGTCGGATTGAAACTTTCATTCCAGTACCTTGGCAGCCACGACATTTCCCAAAGGCTCCACTCTTTGAACCTTTCCTGAAAATGGCAGGAAATGGGGGGGATGAGGTGTGAAGAAAAATGCAGCCAATCTCATCAATGAAACTGCAACCAAAACTCTTTAAAGAGAACTGGTTCAAAAGACTAGATTAAAAATTAAAAATGATCCATAACACCCTGCAAATAATACAGGGGATGAGGTGTAAGGAAAACACGGACAGTCTCATCGATAAAACTGCAAAACCAGTGAGTTCGTCAGACTAAATTCAAAATAAAAGATAATAAAGACCCTCCAACACACACCAAAAAAAAAAAGTGGCCACGGATGCACAAAAAAATTTCAAGAAAACCAAAAAGCCGTATGATAAAAGGACACACCCTTTACATTTGGCACACAAAATGTTTCTGGAAAGAGAGAGTTTCTTTGAAGTTCCATTGTACAAATCCTCTAAGGAAACATTCAGAGGGTGCGCTACATCTTCACCTTGCTTCTGCCTTCTTCCTCTTGAGCTGCTACCACCTGCAAAGCACAGATACTTGAGAAATTTTATCTAAGATAATTAGTCAACATTAATAATAGCAATATGCATCAAGGAATCTATGTCTTACCACCAAAACCACCTCCACCAAAAAATGATTCGAATATATCAAATGGATTGTGACCACCCCCACCACCACCAGGTCCCATCCCCTCCTTAAGTGCATCTTCCCCATATTGATCATAAATTTCTCTTTTATCTGGATCACTAAGGACTTCATAAGCTTGAGACAACTCCTTGAACTGGTAAAAAAGACCAATAGATGAGTGACAGAAGGCACACATAAACAGACTTGATCAATAACTCTGCTAATGAACACCTTGACTTTCAAAATCCGCAAAGATAACACTAGAAGTTGATAAACAGACTATCATAACAAAAAAATAAATCATTGCATACTTGTCACTTGTGTTTTTATCTTGACGATGAAGTTAGATCAACACTCAGATCCTGCATGGTCTTCAACCAAATATTTAATCTTTACATGTCATATGCATTTCTTGTGTACCGATCTTAAACATTCAGACTCTCCAAAAATTAAACCAATATTTTTGCAACTAAGTTTATGAAAGAATAAAAGTTCTCAGGACATCCTAAAGGTGTATAACATCAGCATTCAAAAGATTAAAACGAAAGGAATTAAAAATCATTGCAGCACCTATTCATTCATAACCATCATGACATAATTGACATGTCATGCCTCCAACGCACCCATGCCTTGGCCAGTCAAACGTCCAGTTGCAGATGTTAGTGCTTCTAGTATTTGGCTACCAAGCACAACATGGATATGGTTCAGAGCTGAATAGGCATCAGATATACCTTGCGCAGCTAATATAAAGCAGTTTTGAGAAACTACCTTTTCAGGATCTCCACCTTTATCAGGATGATTCTTTATGGCAGCTTTCTTATAAGCCTTCTTCAGTTCATCTTGACTTGCACCTTTTGACACAGCCAAAACCTCATAATACTTGGTGTTGTCACTCCTCCTCGGAGCACGCCCAAACATTATTACAACACTTCAACAAGGCTGCTCCAAGACCAAGTCAAGTCAATAAATCAAAAAACAATCTACACATAAGCTCGTCCAACTCTAACCTAACATCATAAACTCTTGTTTCAAAGGAGGCTAGAGAGAAAAAGGCCAGCCCCTCAATACATAAATAATTAGCAGTAGTTACTCATGCACACAGAAAAAACACACATGCTGCAAAAAAAAAAACCTTCCAGATCGTATAACAGTAACGGGACAACTATCCAGAAATTTTGTCAATTGACATAATAGAATATCTCAGAATCAAGCTATAAGATATTAGCGATGAGATTCAATCAAAATTCAACATATTCCAAAGACATACATTGCCAATCTCCTCATCGCATTACAACCAACAACTAATCTCAGATTAGCGATAAGACTTTGTTCATGTTTTAGCTATCTTGATTCAAGTTTCTCAAACTAATAAAAAAATTAACCAGAAAGTAAAAAAACAAATCTCCCTTTTAGCTCAATTTACACTGTACTGCATTCAAAATACCAATATAACCTAAAATCAGCCAAACATGACCACTATACCAAAACAAAAACAGCTTTACAACACCATAAATCCGAGATTTAGCCACAAAACAACATCAAAAGAATCGATTATCTGAAGCGAAAGAAAAAAACAAAGATCCAACTAGGACAGACCCAGATGATTAAAAAAGGATACAAATAAATTACCTATTAAACGCACGAACACGCTATCGTTTCGTCTTCTTTACAGAGAAAGAGAGGGAGGGGTTAAACAAGGTCCCTCGCTCGGTCTCTTTCCTTCTTCTTTCGCCCTGCAAATCACAGAGCTGTGTATTTAAACTCTCTCTCTCTCTCTCTCTGACAATAAGGAAAAAAAATGTTATTGCCAGATTTTTTTTCTTATAATACTTACACACGTGTACTGACGACTAGCAGCCTAAAGGGAAAGAAGGGGGGAAGTAGTGATAAATTAATTGGAAATAGTTTTTCCTTCCTGGAAAGGGAATGTTGGCACGTGAGAAGATAATTTTTTGACGGCGGGTTCGGGTCTGTTTTGTCACGTGCGTGGAGGAGGCACGCGGCTCGAGAGTGGGTGATTGAGGTTGTGTGAGATCGTGTCCGTATCCGTTGGTTGGCAAATATCGGATGGCTTATGTTGAATGCTTAGGTTGGGAGGTTGCTTGCTTGTACTAGGGGACAAGTTTTGAGTTGGTTGGTCGTGGTTGACGGCTGGGAAGCAGCGACGTCGTTTTGGTTCCATATTCGAGTCCATCTTGACTGTTCTTGCAAAGAAAGTCTGGTACCATTACCAAATAAATTTAAACGCCTCGTAAATTCACTGTATCATTAAAAGATACCATAAAATAATTTTCATTTTTATCCTCAAATAAAATTACAAATATTGCAGATTTGATAATTAAAAGTTTATTGTCATTTTGATTCTCAAATTCAATTAAAAGTATTATAAATTCGCTAATCAGAAATTTATTAAAAGAATTTGTATGTAATTCATCAAGAAAAATCAGTTTAATATCTTTTAAAAGATAAAATAATATAATAATAGCAATTATATCTAATTGATCGGAGATAGCAAAATCTTGAAAAGCATGAAATCAAAGAGAGGATTAGTTTTAGATTTGGTAAGATTTTCACCCACCACCACCTAACAATATAGAGAAAACATAGACCCAAATTGAAAAACAAAAAAAATATTGAAACTACGACATAGCAAAGCTACCTCTACATGTTTTTATTTATTCTATAATAAGTGAGAAATCAAAAAGGAGATAAAAAAGTTTTAGATTCATTAAGTGCTCCTCCTCTAACAAGAACAACTCATAATTCTACATATCAGTTATGATAGTATCATATGATTCCACACGTTGTTAGGATTACCTCGTAGCCTTGGAAGGTTTTCAACAATCCCTAGATAACCACAACAACCTTGCAAGGTTGATTCCTAACCCTCAAGCCATTTCTATAATAATTTGTTAGTTTTTAGGATAAAATATTAGTCTTGAACATGGTTTGGGACTATTGGATGATGATTTGTGATTAGTTAGGTTGTTGGTACAACAATTATCAATTATGTTTAACTATGGCAAAGTTTCTCTAAAACAATCACGTGTTGCATTTTTAATAATAATAAATATTATTTAAAAAAATGCAAAAATATGTTTTTATTTACGTGCATACGACTAAATTCTAAAAACATTTCTTGTATATTATATAAAAATAAAGTTTTTATTTTTATTGTACTTTAAAAAATACAAAAAAATCAATGATAAATATCATAATTAATTTATAATTATCCATTAGGATCTGGATAAAATTTCAAAAACACCATAAGAACTAATTTGTTTAATTAATATTTGGGGTATGAAGTTTACAATGTAATGAATATTCCTAATATTAACCAAATTAATTGACAAAAATAAAATATTAGGAATTAAATGTAGACTTTAAAATTTGAGGGTATAAAATTACATTATAAAGTATATTCCCGAGTATTAAAAATACAAAGTAAAAATAAATACACCATTAAAATGTGAACTTTAGAATGATTAGGGCCTTAAGATAGGGACCTTTTTATTGGGAAAAAAAACTTTATTGAACCTTAAACGGGCCAACAAATAGAAATAAGACTCGGGGAAAAAAATCAACAATGTAACTTGTTATAGATAAAATGTACTAGATATGGCGTGCCTTTCTCATACACAACTAATCTCTTTGAATCGACTCATAGGAACCATTAGGTTTTCCAGTGATCATTATTAGATGTTGAATCTTAAACTTCTCAAATTATAATTTTATAATTGATCAAAACACACACAAAAAAAAAACCCCATGATCTAGAAGGAAAAGTTGTTAAAACCCTTATAACCATTGCATCAACCATTGCTTTAAAAAAAAAGGTCATTCACTATTATTGGACGTCAATTCCTCTAAAAGTTCATTAGTTGTTTCTTGAGTTTTTACCCATCAAGACTATTTAGAATATCTAAACTTAAAGACATGATAAGGATAATTTTTTAATAAATTTTATATCTATTCCATGTTATTCATTCATAAATTAAGTGAATGTGGTAATATCATTCATTAGCTTTGCTTTCTTGGCCATAAGGAAACTTCTGAAAATTTGTGTGCTAATTGCCTCTAGGTAGTAATGATACCAAATGGCGGAGAATTTAGCAAACTTATGCTTTTTTCTAAGTTAAAAAGATAAAAATCTCAAACGGATAACATTATTTGTCACTCTATTATGCTTGAAAATATCATAAATCTCTATAAAACTTTCAATATAATTATTGTAATCCTCGTATGATAGCCTCCTTAAGTAAATAGATTGTTGTATCATTTGAATTATCACTAATTTTATCTCAAAATTATTAGCTTGTATAGTAACCCTCCTTATAAACCCTACTAACTAAAGGCATAAAACAGCCCGTCAAAGCTTTATTCGCGTTTTCATCAACCTGATTTACTATTTAGATATACTATATCAAGTATTGAGATTCGAAAATTATTAACTATTTAGATATAATTTACAACCTAAATTAAATAAGAGTGTTTGACAAAAGTAAATTAAAAGAACAAAGTAAGATTTAAAGTTATATAGATAGTAAAAATAAATCCAGAGGTTTTGATTTCATATAATTAAACCCACGCATATTTTTATTTCTTTTATGAAATCCTAAATCTTCAAGTAAAAGAAAAAAAACTCTTGATTATTCAATGTTTTCTCTCAAATAAAATTAAAAATATCTCCATATAATAATTCAATATGTTTCTATGTAAATGAAATTATTTGAGTTTCATTAAGTTCTTTGGGTTTTTCTTAATCTAAAACCAAACAATCATGCTAAGTATTTTTATCTATCACTTTACTAATGATGTTTAATCCTGAACAATTCTAATCATAAATTACCTTTCTGCATGAGGATGATTAAATAAATCATATAATAATTAAAAAATATATAAAAAATAAGATAAACGATAAACATTCAACATGAAGAAATTAGAAATAAAATAACATGGAATTTAATCAAAACTATACCACATCAAGCCCTAGAAAAATGAATTTTAGCTCATAATTAATCTAGAATAAATTATTTTATTATTAGAATACATTAAAAGAAAATTAAAGAGAATAATAAACTCATTTTCTTCTAATTAATTTAAGAAGCACTCCACTACAATGTTTGTTTTTCTTCGCGATGTCTTGTTTCTTTTAGTTCTCTTTTATGAGCTATAATAATGGTATTATTTGTTTAATCTTTTTTTTCCTAGGTCCAAAATATTTTTTGTATTTGTTTCCTAATATTCTTTTCAAAACTGATATACTTAAATCACTGACCTCTAGCCCTATATATATATATATATATATATATATAAAATATGACCGTTAAAATATAGTCGTTAATTTCTAGATATAGAAATTGTGTAAAGTAAGGATAAAGTAGTTTTTATCTTTAGCTAAATTAGTCTTGTAATTACTCTATAAGTTCATTCTCAATTGTAATGGAAAAATAACTCTGAAATATACGAATTTATACTTTTAACATGGTATCAAAGCAAATCTCGAATTTTTCCTTTGAATCGTATTGCTGAATTTTTTTTCTCTCTTTTCTTTTTTTCTTTTCTGGTTTGAAACCTAGAATTCAAATCTATACAGTGCTTGTTCACCAACGGTATTGTTCATCAACCCCAGAAATTGATTGCTACAGTGTTTGTTCATCAACAGTTACTGTAGCAATCAAGAAAAAAATACCCAAAATCATCACTGTTCATTATAACAACAAAACCCAGAATCAGGGCTTCTTCGTCATCTCTGGCGAGTCCCGTTCATCGTCTTATTCGTCATCTCCGGCGAGACACATCTCGAACCAGCGAAACCCAGAAAAACCCATCTCGAACAAACGAAGAAACCCAGAAGACCCATCTTGAAAAAAAAAAGAGAAACCCAGAAAACCCAGACATCTCGTTGATATCAGCTCACGGTTACTTGTTAGAAACCCAGAAAATCCATTTACCAACTCATCGAAACAACCCAGCAACCTATTCATCAACATCCTGAACCACCCATATCATCGAAGAACACCCATCTCAACGATACTCCAGCTCCGACGAGAGCACCCCGAAACCCAGAACACCCTCCAGCTCCGGCGAAGGACACCCAGAAACTCAAAACACCCATCACGCAGTGATGTTGGCAAGGCATCACCGATTAGTGGGGGGATACGGGAGAGACAGAGGGCACGGGGTTGAAAGAAATGGAAATAAAGGAAGAATGGGTTTTATGTTTGGTAATCAACCGGGACATAAACCTGGTCTTGGGTTGATGTGTTCCTATTGTGGTGAGATGAGGCATTCGAAACAACGATGTTATGAAGTTATTGGGTACCCGGACTGGTGGGACTTTACGAAAAAACCTCGGAAAAATATTGGGAAATCTGTGGTAAATCTGACTGAAACAAACTAGGTACACCCTACAACGAATGTGGTTCATCCAGGTATCATCGATTTTTTTTTTGCACATTCTGTTATTACTAGAAATAGCACTTGGATTATTGATACAGGTGCATCTAGTCACATGACTAGCGATTCTGATAAATTAACCTGTCATAAACCTTCCTCACATTCAACTATATACACTGCTAATGATAGTATCTCCCCTGTTACGGGGGAAGGATCTATCATTTTGACTGACACTATAACCCCAGATATTGTCCTTATTGTTCCATCTCTTGCGTATAATCTATTGTCGGTGAGTCAAATCACCGCTACTCTTAAGTGCACGATAACATTTTGGCCTCAGTTTTGTGTTTTTCAGGACATTCTAACCCGGAAGATTCTTGGTTAGTGTTAGGCGGGGCAACTTGTATTATTTAGAGTTAACGGAAAAAGGGGGGTCAATGATGGGTCACGCACATCAGACCAGAAGTAAGGATCATGCTCACGCTCTCGTATGGTTGTGGCATCAACGACTCAGACATCTTTCATTCGGGTACCTTAAGAAATTACAACCACATTTATTTTCCAGTTTAAATATTTTGGATTTTCAGTGTGAAATTTGTGAATTGGTGAAAAGCCATCGTATTTCCTATTTGCCAAGTTTGAAGAAAAGTATGGAACCATTTACAGTCATCCATTCGGATGTTTGGGGTCCTGCAAAGATCTCTTCTTTTTCTAATGCACGATATTTTGTTACATTTATTGATGAATGTACTCGGATGACCTGGATATCTCTTCTCCGGAATAAAAGTGAAGTAGGTACAGTTTTTCAGAAATTTCACAAAATGGTGCGGACCCAATACCAACGGTACATTCATACACTTCAATCAGATAATGGTACGGAGTTCATGGATCAAGTGTTAGGTGATTTTTTAAATCATCATGGAATTCGACATCAGACCTCCTGCACGTATACTCCACAGCAGAATGGATTAGCAGAAAGGAAGAACAGACAGATTATGGAAATTGTTCGTGCTTCGCTATTTGGTATGAATCTGCCAAAATACTATTGGGGAGAGGCAATAAAATCAGCTGCTTACCTAATAAATCGAATACCATCAAGTGCAATTGATTTTCAATCTCCTCAACAGAAAATGGAATCTCATCTTTCTGTTCCTCATCTACCAAATCTGGAACCACGGGTGTTTGGTTGTACGGTATATGTCCACATCCCGAAAGTCCTGCGAAGCAAACTGGATCCTTGTGCAAAGTGGTGTGTTTTTGTAGGTTACTCGGAGTTCCAAAAAGGATATCAGTGCTATGATCCTCACCATCGAAAGCTACATGTAACCCTGGATGCATCCTTTCGAGAATCTGAACCCTACTATTCAGGGGGAGTTCCCGGGTCTTCTCTTTAGGGGGAGAGTAACATTGAAGAGAACGAAGATATATTCGAATTAGAAGAAAATGAAGGGTTAAAGGAAATGAGACCAGACTGTGATAACCTGGAATTCTACATAGACCGAAATGATCTCAGAAATGACCCCCCTATGTCGCTGGAATTACCAACGCCTACACCATTAACTGAAGAATCAATCGAGAATGTCTCTCCCTAGTCACCTCAGGTATCCCTAAATCCTATTTCTAATGAGATAAATGAAACTCCTGTCTTAGAAAATAATGTGATCAATAGGTACCCACAAAGACTAAATCGGGGAGTCCCAAAGAAATAATATGAACCTGATCCCAAAAACAAAACTAAATACCTCATCAGTAACTATATTTCTACCCATAGATTCTCGGAATCATATACAATTACTGTTAATCAATTATCCAATGTGTCTATTCCTAGTAATGTACAGGATGCATTAGCAGATCCAAAATGGACCAAGGCGATGAATGAGGCGATGGAGGCACTTCAAAAGAATAACACTTGGGAGTTATGTCAACTACCAAAAGGAAAGAAGAAAGTTGGGTGTAAATGGGTGTTCACAGTGAAGCTGGATGCAAATGGGAGTATTGATAGATACAAAGCAAGATTAGTCACAAAAGGATATACACAGAAGTATGGAGTGGATTATCAAGAAACTTTTGCCCCAGTTGCAAAAATGAACACCATCCAGATTCTCATATCTGTAGCAGTGAATCGAGACTGGCCCTTACAATAATTCGATGTCAAGAATGCCTTCCTAAATGGAGATCTTGAAGAAGAAGTGTATATGGAATTACCACCTGGAGTTAAAACCATGTCCTCGTGTGAAACTGAAGTATGCAAATTAAAAAAGGCATTGTATGGTCTAAAGCAATCACCTCGGGCATGGTTCGGAAGATTCTCATCCACGATGAAAGAGTTTGGCTATAAGCAAAGTAATTCAGATCATACTTTGTTTATAAAACACAAAGGAGGGAAGGTAACAGCACTAATAGTATATGTGGATGATATGGTCTTAACAGGAGATGATCCAGAAGAAAGAAAGGCACTATAACAGTTTCTGGCATCGAAATTCGAAATGAAAGATCTCGAACAACTAAAGTACTTCTTAGGGATTGAGGTCTCAAGGTAAAAAACGGGGATATGTCTATCACAGCGAAAATATGTGTTAGATTTATTGGCAGAAACCGGAATGCTTGCATGCAAACCGGTAGATACACCTATAGAAATGAACCACAAACTGGGACAAGTAGAAAATCAGACGCCAGCAGACAAAGGATGTTATCAACGGTTAGTTAGAAAACTAATATACTTATCACATACTAGGCCAAACATCGCCTATGCAGTAAGCGTGGTAAGTCAGTTCATGCATTCACCAGAAGAAGAACATATGGAAGCTGTATATCGGATCTTAAGGTATCTAAAAAGTGCATCAGGAAGAGGACTTCTATTTTCTAAAGGGGAGGTCCAAGATATTAAAGGGTATACAGATTCAGATTGGGCAGGAAATCAGACTGATAGGAGATCAACATCAGGATATTTTACGTTCGTAGAAGGCAACCTTGTCACTTGGAGAAGTAAGAAGCAGAAAATGGTCGCAAGGTCAAGTGCAGAAGCAGAATACCGAGGTATGGCTCATGGTGTGTGTGTGAATTACTATGGATTAAACAGGTATTACAAGACCTGGGAATTGATTATGGAACATCTATGGGTCTACACTGTGACAATAAGGCAGCTATTGAAATTGCTCATAATCCTGTTCAACATGATCGTACCAAACACGTTGAAGTCGACAGACACTTCATTAAGGAAAATCTTGATCAGAAAATTATACAACTTCCATTTGTTCGGTCTGAAGATCAGCTAGCAGATATTCTCACAAAGGCAGTCTCTGGAAGGGCATTTCTATGACGCTATTGACAAGTTAGGCATGATAAATATCTACGCTCCAACTTTAGGGGGAGTGTTAAAATATAACCGTTAAAATATAGCTGTTAAAATATGGTCGTTAATTTCCAGATATGGAAATTGTGTAAAGTAGGGATAAAGTAGTTTTTATCTTTAGCTAAATTAGTCTTGTAATTACTCTATAAGTTCATTCTCAATTGTAATAGAAAAATAACTCTGAAATATATGAATTTATACTTTTAACATATATATATATATATATATATATATATATCAAATTAACTTATTTTTAAAGTCAAAAACAGAAAAGTTGGAGGTATTTCTCTTAGATTTTTTTCTTTTAACACCAAAGTAGCAAAACTTGGATATATGTACTAAAGTAACACCTAATTTACCACGACATGCTTTTGAAATTTTTAGCGAGGAAATTTCCTTATCCTTACATTAGAAATTTTCATTTCCCTCTTTCTTTCTTTTCCAAAACATGTACCCAAGTTAACTATATCTCTTATAGGTATTTTTTTTTCCATTTAATTAGCTTCTTAATAGACTCTCTCATGTCATAAGCCTTAATCCAACTAGACCTAATTCATAGTTTGAATTCAATCCAATTAAGTATAATATTTAGTTAGAATTCAAGTATTGAATGTTAAATTTTTACTCTAAAGTCCATGAACTCGTCCTACATATAAAAGCAAACAAACAAATAAAAACTATATAAAATAGAGGTATTGAAGATAAACTCGTATAAAAATAAAACTATATAAAAAAGAGTGTTATTTCTTGATATTCTAGATGTGTAATTCACAAATTATCATTTGCAAAAAGATTTATGGACCAACGAATATCCAAATTACAATGAAAAATGTACCAAGTCACATAATTTGCAGGGTGAATAAAGACCGACCACATGCAATTTCTTTGGCTAAGTAATTCATTGATAATTTTCAATTAAAAAAAATAAACATTTTTAAGCTCGGATTCTCCTATAACAGCTGTTATAGAGTTTTTTACATCTTGTAAAAAAGAAGTCTAAATAACTATCAACTAATCTAGCTGATACTATTATTCACCTTGATTACGTTATAAATATTTTATTTTATTTTAAATATACCGAAAAAATTGATTTGGTCTCACGCGGCGTGATAATATGTATTGCGAAAAAATATTATAAAAAAATTAAAAATAAAGCATAGCATACACAATAGTTTAATTCATGTGGCCAGTGCATTTATCTACCATATTATTATCTTGAGTTTGAATTAAAAAAAAAAGAGAAAGAAAATTATCATACAATAGTTTAATTCATGTGGCAATGCATTTATCTACCATATTATTAACTTGAGTTTGAATTAAAAAAAATAAGAGAAAGAAAATTATCATTGATACCCCGCTCCAAATATGGATTGACCATTTAAAATTCAATAAAAAAAATCAAATTTCTTTGGCTAAAAAAATATTGATTTAGAATATGATATTTGTCAAAAAATCTTTTAGGTATAATTAGAACACACAGAAAATTATCATAATATCTTAAATATCAAAACAAAAATTATAATATGGTTTTGTTTATAAAAAAAGTAATAAAAATTGAATGAACAATGAAAATACTAAAATATCCTTAGAAGTAATAAATAAATAAATAAACACATACATGCTTTGCATGTAGGGGTAATTTTTATTTTTTTTATTTTTGATGAAAAATGAGATTACTTTAATGTTTTTAAAATAAAAAATCTTCATCAATTGCTATTTTTTACTTTTCAAGATGTTTTTTTAGTGTTGTTAAATGTATAAAGGTGTGTTTACACAAATTAAATAATTGTTTATCTTGATTTTCACTCTCATTTTTTTAAATCATTAAAAAATAATAATTAAAAGAATAAGAGTGAGAATCAAGATAAAAAAAAATTAGAACAATTAAAAAATTAATTAATATGTGTAAAAACACCATTATACCTTTAACAACACAAAAAAAAAACATCTTGAAAAGTAAAAAAAATAACTTTTGTGCTGTTAAATTTTCTAGGGAGTATGCTTTCCTATTTTTTCATGTATGATGCTTCTAATTTAATGACTTAGATCATGATTTTGAAGAATTTATATCAGTTGATTTTTTTTTTTACTTTTATTGTTTAACATTACCTTTTTATATTAAAAAATAAATTTTGTGATTTTTTTTAATTTTTTTATATCAAATTATCCTCATTTATGACCTATAAGTTTTACAAATCACCGCAAATTGATTTATTTTTTATCATCTAGTTTATATGTTTATTGCACTATCTTAGGTTAATTCGAATTGTTTTCCTCCAAATTTATATCTCCATAAATCTTTTCCCATCATTTCATTTTATTAAAAAATATTTATTTAATTTTAATTCTTTCATAATTTAGATAAAATCAAACTAGCTTATTAATCTTGATTTCTTTTAACATGTTTCTAATAACTGAATACTATTTTTATAGAGAGAGAAAAATACATACCCATGGAATAGCGCGTGAATGCATCTTCGTCCACCTGAATAAAAATAACTAGATGGAAGTGCTCTTAAGCTGCATATTCGTCCACCTGAAAAAACAATCTCTTCTCCTTTCCTCTCCCTAATAATATTACGACACCTTTCCTCTCAAAGCCACACAGTCCAAGCTCACACACATGGACGCTCCCTTACCAGAAAATAACACCATCAACGATGCTACACACCTGCAAAACGTTGTCGTAATGAGACACGGTGACCGAATCGACAGCATCGAACCGTTATGGGTGACAACTGCCGCTAGACCGTGGGACCCACCACTGGTGGAAGATGGTCGGATCAGAGCTTTTGGCACGGGTCGGAAACTTAAAACAGATCTTGGGTTCCCAATCCACCGGGTCTTTGTTTCTCCTTTCCTACGCTGTATCCAGACCGCCTCCGAGGTTGTCTCTGCCCTCTGCGCCGTCGAAGATGGTCCTGACGTTTTAAGTAGTCACGGTGTCGCCATCGATCCTTCTAAACTCAAGGTGAGTAGCTTTTTTTCCTTATTTCTTTTTCTATTTATAGTAAGGCGTCGTTTTAAATTAGAGATTACAAAGAAATGATTGGGCATATAAGATTGATCTGCGGTGATCATAATTTTCAAGTATATTTGCTCAGATTCAATCGAGATCAAGTATTTTATATATAAATATATATGTAATTTTTAATGCGTTCAATGGGTATCCTCGGATCAGCTTTCATGAATTGAAACTAATTCCGTGTCCGGTCGGGTTTTAGTTAAACTCATTGAACAGTTACCAATGTATATGATAACGGCATTGATTAAATACTGTTGGGATTTATTTTTTATTTTCTGAAAGTTCATCTCAAATGAATAATTCCTCATTGGAGTTCTATATCTTGTTAGTCAGTGTTATTGCATCATTGAATGTAATTATTTTGGTGTTCTTGTTGCTTGAATGGATCTCTATTTGCTTTGAGTTTTGACTGTTTATAGCACATTTCCAGGTCTCTATTGAGTATGGTTTGTGCGAGATGTTGAATAGGGAAACCATCGGACGTGATTGTGCGCCCAAAGACGGCAACTTTGGGTTCAATATCTCTGAGCTTGAAGCTATGCTACCAGCTGGGACAGTGGATCATGCTGTGAAACCAGTGTATAAAGAGGTTAGTGTAGTGAAGGATTACAAGATCTCGCCTACTTGTCATTTCAAATGTCTAATAATGGCTATTTTCTTGAGGAATTGTAGCTGCCGCAATGGGAAGAGACTGTGATGCGTGCAAGGACTAGATATGAACAAATCATTAAGGCGCTCGCTGATAAATACCCTTCAGAAAACTTGCTGCTTGTCACACACGGTAAGATCAGTATTTGGCTGGACTAGTTTTAATTTCAATGCTCTTCTGATGTTATCAACTTGGTGTTTTGGATTATGATCATAGTATGTCTGTGTATGGTAGGAAATGTATGGAATAAGGCCTTACACTTTCTATGTGCTTAATAAGCTGTTCTGATGTAATTTCAACCACTTGTAAATTCAGGGGAAGGAGTGGGAGTTTCAGTTTCTGCATTTTTGAAAGACATATCAGTTTATGAGGTAGAGTTTTGTGCATATTCACTACTAAGAAGATCTGTTGTCCACGAAAATAAGTCATTTACTGCTCGAGAGTTTGAGGTGCTCACTCATTATGGTCAAACTGGCATCAGTTACTGTTCTGCAATCCCTTCGACCAGCAGCCCCATGTATGATGATGCCATGTGACCTTTTCTTTTCAATGCCAGACACCATTTTAAACATTTCTTCTTTCAACCTCTGGGGTCCGCTTTAAGCTGCGATTTCTTGTGTTTTAGGAGAACTGCTTTGATCAAAGGGATTCTTAATTTAGGGCTAATTGATTGTAAAAGTCAATTAGATACACCATTGTTCCATCAGAGAACTGTGCTGTTATTGCTTTCATTTCAAACAACATAAAAGAGGCAATTAAGGAAAACTTTCTTTGGGTTTTGGTGTGGTTGAATGCTACCCTGAACGTTATAAATAAATCTTTGACTGAACTCCCTTTCTGTGGAAAATGGTGAATTCCTTGTTTTAGTGGTTTTCTTTTGTTTGAGAAATTACCATAGGGCAGGATGCACCTGGACGTGTTCAACTCCATGATATATTTTAAAATAAGTGTGATGTTAGGGGTTTAGCGTGCCTGATTTAATAAGAAAGTTGGAGTTTTTCGTTTATGAGTGTAATTGAATTTATTTTTTTAAGTATTTATTTTTAAAAAATATATCAAAATGATATTTGTTTTTATTAAAACGAATCATGCTAAAGTGTTCATTTAGAGTTGAGATTTAACATGATTTTCATGAAAAATTGAAATTATTTTTTGATATTTTTTAATTATTTTGATGAGGTAATATCAAAATAAATTTTAAAAAATAAAATAAAAAACTTTCAAACATGCTTTTTAATCTCTTTGAAACATCGCTTTCAAATCGTCATGTATGAAAAAAAACATAAGGTTATTCTATATGTCAAGAATCAAGATCAGCCTACAAACTCGCCATCAGTC